>CM053599.1:88114059-88126293 GCA_028646575.1 Pseudocheirus occidentalis
ATAATTTAATAATAATATAACTGATTAATGGTGATTAATAAATGATTAAAGTAATTGAAATGATTTGTTCTATAAAATTTGTACTCAGTCAAAAGATCATACTTAAGGATTTGGAAGGGCACATGTGACCTTAAAGTCACAGGTTTCTCACAGGTTTCCCACCCCTTTTCTAAACCCTCCTGAACCAAGTTATCTGTCATGACATATCAAAGTCTTCAGATGAGTCAGAATGGAGAGCCGGCCTAGTATGAGTTCCCTTGGACTTCTCCATCTGACTTCCGGTAGGTCAAGCTCTGTTTCAACTTTAAGATAAGTTTATATATTTAATCTCCTCAAACATAAGCCCCCTGATGTGTGCAGTAAAAATATTGCCTATTTCCCTTCTCATTTTTACTACATTTGATTTTTAGAACAAAAATACTTTTTTTAGTTTTATATAGTCATAATTGTCCATCTTATCTTTTATCATCCTCTATTGTGTAATAAACTCTTCCTGTCTCTGTCGAACCAAAAGATAATTTCTTCCTTGCTCAACTGGTGTTTTGCCAATAGGAACTCTTTTATTATTTCCAAATCCAGCACCTATCAAATGCCTGGTACATGTGAAGAGGTTAATATAGGCTCATTGATTGCTAGATTTATCACAAGGGATATATTTCGTCCAGACCTGTGATTTCATTGGTACTGGGAATCTCCTGAGAGGGAACCCCTTCTACCAATGCAAAGTTGCAAATGTTTTGCAAGTCATAGTCTTGGAGTATTGCTTGGGAGCATGGAGAATTTGGGACTTGCCCATGTTAATTTAGCCAGCATGTGTCAATGGTAGAACCTAAATCCACATCTTCCCAATCTAGGGCTGGTTCTCTCTCCTCTAGGATATCTGCATAAAGTTACAAAATGAAAAATCATTCAGTGACCACAAAGATCATGCATTCTACTTGGAGATATGACATGGAAGGAGATGCCATAATAGAGCTGACCCAGGTCATTCAGCAATTCAATGCAACAAACATTTATTAAATATCTATTATGTGCAAGGGATTTTTGCTTGGCATTGTGGCACAATTATAATAGTTTCCATAATATCAAAGTTTTTACTAAGTACTTTCCTCACAATAACTTTATGACAGTAATTATCATTCCCATTTTATGGATGAGAAAAATCAGGTTCATTTTGGTAGGTCAGTAATGAATAAAAAACTGAAAATAAAGACTATATATCAGGGAATCTAAGCAAACACTTAAAGGGATGCAATCAGGCTGATGAGGCTTGTTTTTCTAAGAATAATAACCAGGCAGTCATTTGAAATTCATTCATTTTTGAAGTCTTAAGCACAAGATTTTCTAGCCGTCATTATGATAAATATTCCCATTATTAGGTCTTCAATGCCATTCTCAATTACATCAGTTTGAGACAGCTAAAGGACTGAAGCCAAAGGCTAAATTACAGGTATCATGGTGATGCTATTATAGTCTCTAATTCCAAAGGAAATCAAATCTTGGATGCCCACTAGAGTATAATCCTGACTTCCGAAACTAGCAAGTGATAACCTGAAAAATCCAAAGATTGTTTCCCCATGGTCTGTCAGCAGGAACTATTTTCCTTCCATCTTTCTAGTGTCTCTAATTCTCAAGGATTAACTTAAGATTTAGAGAAGCAATGAGTTTTAATTAAAAATAGATTGACTAGATTAGCAAACTGTAATTTAGAGTCCTAAAGAACGGTGGGAAGCACCCAAACTTAATAATGGCACTATTTTTTTGCCTGCTGTTTTCTTAATATAATTTTAGATTCTCTTCGGAAAAGTTCTGCTTTATTTTACTTTTGTGTTTTTGGCAACATATGCACATACAGAATTTTAGACCTTTAAAAGTGAAAGGAATATAAGCTAACATTTAGTTACAAGCCTTGAAATTTGTAGATAAGGAAATGATAGCCCAGAAGTTATTAAGTGACTTGTCCAAGGTCACAAAGTCAATAAGAGGGGATATACATGTGTGTGTGCATATATATACATATATGTATGTATATATTTGCATTTACACACATTCATTCAAATAATATTTATTAAATATCCTATTTGTGTTAGATGCTAATATACAAATTTCAGTAAGATATTCTGTGCTCTAGGAGATTAATAAAAGGTGAAATACAGACAAGTATAATATACAATATGATATAACGAGTGCATTACAAAGATACAAAGTTCTCCCTGAGGTCCAACATGGAACAGGAAAGGTTTCTTATATTATAATGTGGCATTAAGATGAAATATTAACAGTTGGGTAAAATTAATCAACGAACAAAAAAAAGTGGAAGATCCCAAGCAAAGGCCTCCTCTATAATCTCTCCTAGATCAGCTCCTCTATATTCATACACAGTCCTTTAAATTCATCTTGTGCCTAAATCTGCTTGGGTGTAATTTGTAATATCAGGACATTTAACAGATATTAATTGTAGGCTAAGAGTCTGGCTCCTTTATAAAGCCAGATGGCTAAGTTATTCACCTAGGGACAGCCAAAGGGATAATTGGATTCACCTGTGGAAAAATTGAGTATCAGGCCTCCAGAAGGAAAGTGACTCAGATGTTCTGATGCCCAGAAGGAAAAGCCATAGGAAGAAGCACTTGAGGGAGAGGGGGAGGGAGAGAGAGAGAGAGACAGAGACAGAGAGAGAGACAGACAGAGAGAGAGACAGAGAGACAGAGAGACAGAGACAGACAGAGACAGACAGAGACAGACAGACAGACAGAGACAGAGAGAGAGAGACAGACAGACAGAGACAGACAGAGACAGAGAGACAGAGAGACAGAAAGAGACAGAGAGAGACAGAGAGACAGAGAGAGACAGGGAGAGACAGGGAGAGACAGAGAGACACCGACAGAGACAGAGACAGAGAGATAGAGAAGAGAGAGACAGACACAGACAGAGAGATAGACAGAGACAGAGAGACAGACAGAAACAGAGAGAAGGACGGTAGGAAGAGGGAGGGAAGAATGGATATAGAGAGAGAGGCAGAATGAAACAGAGATGGAGAGAAAGACCAAGAGAAATGAGAGATAGTGAGAGAGAGAGAGAGAAGGAGAACAATACTTTGAGATATTGTGTAGGAAGGAGTTATAAAGACCAGAGAGGAGTCTGGCAGTTTTGGAAACCAAGGAACACGCAGACCCAATAAATTCAACTCACTGTGATGCTTAATTCAGTAGCAAAGAGTGGATTTAACTTCATTGGGAATCCATCCGTAAACCCACTGGGACAAGGTTATGCAGGCCTTGGTCTTCCTTTATACACTCACAAGTATTTAACACACACACACAACTACACACACTTCTTTTGCTTTATTTGATATTGTCTGGTTTATTAGAAACAAAGGACAGAGTAGAAAAAAACACTAAACCAGAGGTCATAGTACTTAGGTTCAAATTTGAGCTCTACACTTAGTACTTGTGGGATAAACCACTTCCTTTCCTGGGCATCAAGACTCCAAACTCAGATTTCCATGGTTTCACGAATTTGAGTGTTCTAATCTACCTTTATACATTTCAGTTTTTTGGCAGTTTAGCAAATGGTCTTCCTAAAAAGAAGCAAATGGTCTTGCTAAAAAAAAAAATTCTTCATCTGATGACCAAACCTCTGATGAAAAGTTCTTTTGGCAGTGACAAGGTTTATCTTTGGACAACATACATACACTAACACAAATATATACCCCATAACCCTGCCTACACTTGAAGCCTTTCCAGCTTGAGAGGGATGATTGGAGCTTACAGTATTCCTGACATTGCTTCTGAGATGCTAGGGCCAAATCCACCAGCACAATGGAGGCCACTGGACTCACTTTAGTGGACAAGTGAGAAATGAACTTTATGGGAAGTTACATCACAAGAAGGCAATTCGTGTGAACTATCACAGACAGAGAAATCATATTAATTATATTGACCATGCTTGAACATCTTTTACTTGTGTGATATAAATACTTTTCAGCAAAAGAATCCAGTTTTCAAAACAACCCCCATTCTGTTAAAAATGTCAAATTTAAATACTGCATTTGCTTCTTTGACCTTTGGAAAATCCACTCACCTCTCTGAGTCACTTTCTATTTCCATAATCCTTTACTTGACAGTAGCATCCTTTCTTTCCTCTCTCCCTATATCTCCCTAAAGTCTAGAATAGGACCTAGATCTAGTCTGATCTTCTTCACTGTGACATCCCATCCATTCCTCTTTCCCTCAACACTCTACTAGGACATCAAATGTCACACCCATTCTGACTTTACATTCCTCCATTGCCAATCTCATCCCTATAGTATAGAGAATCAGAAGATCATAGATTTAGAGCTAGAAGAGGCCTTAGGGGTAATCAAGTTCACATTTTACAGATGAGGAAAATGAGGGTGAAAATGTTGATATAATTTGATCAAAGTCAGACAGCCAGTAAGCATCTGTGGCAGGATTTCCTGATTCCATGCTCAGTCTCCCATCCACTACATAATACTATCTATATTAAAATTGCACTGTCCTCTACTCTTCAATCCCTTGCCTTTATGTCCTTCTGCTTCTCATAACTTGTCATACCCCAATCCTGGGTTATTCCCACCATCCATCTCCTATACTCCTACTCATATGCTACAGAATACAGCTTGAGAAAGAAATCCAAACGTGCAGAGTGGGTACATTGCAATTTTTTTTCTTTTTTTGGAGGGGGAGAAGATAGGGCAATTGGGGTGAAGTGACTTGCCCAAAGTCATACAACTAGTAAGTGTTAAGTGTCCAAGACCGCATTTGAACTCAGGCTCTCCTGACTTTAGGGCCAGTGTTCTATTCACTGCACCACCTAGCTACCCTACAAATTTGTCTTCTAATCTCAATGGAACCCTCACTGAAGTATGGCAACACTTTTATTCCTGCCCACTTGCTTCTCTGTCAGAGAACCTCCACAGAGGCTGTTTTAAACCTTTTCTTCTCTCCTCAAGTCTCACACATCATTGAACCTTTCTCTGAGAACTTTACCGTTTTTTATTCTTCACGTCTTTCTTTACAGAGAAAATAGTGGACATCTACTGCAAATTCTCTCTTCTGCATCTCAAACCCCTTTGATATCATTCTTCATTTTCTCCTTTATTTCAGACTAGTGAAGAGGTGATCAAGCTCTGTGCCAAGTCTTCTTCTCTTTTTCTGTATATATGTGTGTGTGTGTGTGTGTGTGTGTATATATATATATATATATATATACACATATATATGTGTGTGTGTGTGCATATATATGTATATGTATGTGTGTATATGTATATACACACAGAGACACACATATATCTGTGTTTCTGTACATTTGTATACATATACGCATATATACACATATATGTATATATGTGTTTCATTTTTAAAATTTCAAAGACATAATTTCTGGGTAATCATCTTATTAATAAAAGAGGTCAGTGGTGCTCTTGCGTGCCAAAGACAATTATTATGGTGGGCTATTATATGCCCTTGGAAAAGTAGGTGTTTCAGAGGATGGCAATCAACTCTGATTAGTTAACAAGCAATGAGAGAGAATGAATATTACAATAAGGGACCAGATCTATTCCAATGAACTTTGATCACGTTATTTACTTCTAAATTACCCCCAGCCTTAGGTAATCTATTAAAAAAATTATTCCCACTCATACTTGTGTAGAGCACAATAGGCTTCCCTATTTTAGATTAAATTCCTTGTAAGGTTGGGTAGGGTCTGACCAAGATTGATGAGAAAGTTAATTCAACCTTCTGAGTCTGAGTTTTGAATGAGAACTTTAGAAAAAAGGAGGGAACTTTGGATCTCCTCAAATCATTGGTTATTAATAATAATTTCTCTCAAATGCATGTGTGTATGCACCCATATGTATGTGCATGTGTATATGTATATATGTGCGTGTACATATACATGCACATATACATATACAACTATACATATGCATTTATTTATGTCGATCATCAATCCTATCCTCTTCCCTCTTGTCTAGGCGACTGCCCCTACAATCATGTCTCTCTGTAAACTTCACTATCCTGTACTGGTTTCTTCATTGATGCCTACAAACACACACAGCTCTCCTTATCCTTAAAATATCCACTTGACCCTGGAACCCCCTCATGCTATTGTTTTATGTCTCTCCTCCCTTTCATAGCCAAACTCCTTAAAAAGTTCTCTGATCTCTCTGACTCCACTTTCTCACCTAACCTACTTTTCAACTCTTTACAATGCACAACTGAAACTGTACTTCAAGGTTACAAATGATCACCTGATTGCCAAATCAGACAGCCTTTTCTTTTTTGACATCCTTCTTGAGCTTTCTTTAGCCTTTGACACTAATGATCCCTCTCTCCCCCAGATACTCTTCTCGTTGTTTTTGGTGATACTGTTCTCTCTTAGTTTTCCAATCTTTCCTCTCTATCTCCATCTTTCTTTGTTTATTTGCTTATTTATTTAGATTTTTAATTTAAATTATTGGAATTATTCTGTCCTCTTAACTATGGGTAGTTTCTCTACTGACCCCCACCTACCCCTTAAAGTTTTGTTCTGGGTCTTTTCCTCTTCTTTAACTGTACCAAGGTTTTTAATCTTTTGGTGTTAGGAACCCCTTTGCAGTCTGGTGAAATCTAGGGATCTTTTCTCAGAATGTTGTAATTAAATAATTAAAGGAAATGCTAAATTTCACTGAAATGTTTACGAAGAAAAGATGTGATGTTTTCCACCCAAGTTCATGAACCCCTAGGTTAATAACCCCTTCTCTAAATTCTGTGATGACTTTATCCAGTTATGACTGAAGATGATTCCCAGATCTCTATACATCTATCTTGATCTTTCTCCTGATTTCCAGTGCTTCATGCAACTGCATATTTAATATTTAGAACTAGATATTCCATAGACATCTCAAACCCAACAAATCCAAAACAAAACACATTTTCTTTCTTCTTCCTTCTTCCTAAACTCCCAATTTTTGTTGAGGCACCATGATCCTTCTAGGATTCTAGCTTCACAGCCTCAATTATTTTCACTTCCTCACTCTTACCAATACCAAATATCCAGTTAATTACCAAATCTTATTTTTGCCCTATAGCTTTCTCACATAGTTGCCCCTCTTTAGGTTCACACGGCCACCAGCCTAGCTAAAGCATCCTTCAGCTGTTGTCTACACAACTGCAATAGTCTCCTCATTGATCTCCTTGTGTCGTGGATGACAAAATTATTTTCCTAAGGTCCAGGACCGACCATATATTCTTCTACTTAATAAAATTCAGTGAATCCCTGCTACAACTCCAAAGATAGGGGTTCTTAATCTTTTTGTATATTTGGAGAAACCCACAAACTACTTCTCAAAATAATGTTTGTAAACAACTGGAGAAAATGTTAAATTTCAGTAAGATGTTAAGTATCAAGATGTGATTTTCAAAATAAAGTTCACAGACCATTTGACCTCATGTTGGAAACTCCTGATCAAAGTACAAAACAAAATCCTCTCTTTGATTTTTAAAACCTCCTACATGTCTTTCTAGTGTTTTTGAACACTATTCATATAGTCTATGGCATAATGAAATTAACGCAACACAATGCTTAACAAACATAACAAGTACTTAATAAAAGTACTAATAAATGGTCAATAATCTTCATAATGGCTCTTTTGAAAATGTTCATCATGAGTGCAAGATGACAAAATGTCCCATGAAAGGATGCTTCTCGTTGCCTTTGGAAAAAAGGAATAAACCAATTCTACACTGTCCTTTATTTGGCCCTCCATGAAGAATATGAGAATATTCTTGTCATTGAGCTGCAACCTTCATTTGTCTTCTGGTTTTGTTTACCATGAGAATGCCAACACTGGTACGATCCCATTCTTTCAGAAATATGTTCGTTAGTTAATATTTTGAAATGGTCTAAAAACCATCCTGTTCTTAGCTCCCTCTACCTTTTTTCCGATCATTCCTCAACTGTCTCTACAGAAGGAAAAGGACCCACGTAGGACCGGGAGTCATTTTATATTTCTCTGTTTCATGGGTTGCCATGGCCAAAGAGTCTATGATTAAAAGGCCAGGATGATGAGCTCTTCCTACCAAACTAGACTGGTCCTCAGAAATGTGACATAGTGTGTGGCAGGGACAATATTCATTCTTTCTAGCAGGATAGTTCAATTGACATGGCCTTTGAAAAAAACAACAGGGAAATCTCTATGTCACAATCTGGTAATAAAGTAGGACTTTTTAATAACACTTTATTGAGTTACTGAAATTTCCAGGAAGCCAGAGTTGTGTAGATAATGTGTTCAATATATGAAAGAATTCTATTTCTGGAAAAGAATTCACTTGTTTTGATGATGCAATATTTTTAAATAACAAAGTGACTCCTTTAGCACCTTACGCAAGGCCTCTATAGAGAAGATGCTTAATATTTCCTTATTAAAATCTGTAAATCTATTAGCAGAATTTCTCAAACACCATTTAAAAAAAATCTCCATGTTGAAAGTGGAATGCTACAAAACAATTAACAAACCTATGAAAGAATGTTCCAAATCACTAATAGGAGAAATACCAATCAAAACAACCAATCAAAATGCAAGATGTCAAAGATGATAAATGATGGCAAGAGTCAGTGTTGTTGGGATTGTGGGATTATGGGTGCACTACTACATTATCAGTGTAACTGTGAAATAGAAGAAAACTTTTGGGAAGTAATTGGAATTATGAAGATGAGATTACTAAAATGAAAGCTTATTCCTAGACTGAAATGTAATGGAATGACATTTCTTTGACATACATGCATGGGCAGATCGAGTTTCTTTTTTTTTCTTTAGTCATTCTTCTGGTTTACATGTCTTGCTCTTGGCACTTAATCCATTACCTCTGTGGACTGTAGGTAAAGTTTTATGCAAATCAGAATTCAATCAAAAGTGTCTAAGGTAGACAATGGAATCTCTCAGGTCCTTTCCCATTCTAAAACAAAGATATTAGAACTTACAACTCAAATATCTCTTCCAGTTCTCAGTCTTTGGATCCATGATTGTCAATTGTTTTTGCTACAGTGATTGTAAAAGTATTGACTAAGTACCCTAGCTTTCTAGGAAAAGTCTATGTAAGACAGATTTTGTTTTGTTTTGGTTTTGCACGAGACTTACACCACTTTCATATTATTTGCTTGTTTGGTCATTTCTGAATATAGTATTTGAAAAATTTGACAGGACAAGAATTCTTGACTTTTCTTTTTTCTCTACTCAAGAGAAAGAGTGGTTCATTTTATGATTAGCCCCTTGGTCCTCCAGAGTTGGTTGAATATTCAGAAAGAATCCTGCAATAAGCTTTATTTCTGGTCTTCCCATGAACTGAAAGCATTTGGTCTATAAACACAGAAATGCCAGAAATACCACTGGAGAAGAAAGTTTATCCTCCCAAGTCAAAAGAGTTGGTATGACTGGTTTCTATCAAGGGAAATGACCTTATGGATCACTGAGAGAAGGAAAGAAGGCATTTGATGCCTCCCCCTAAAACAGTACAAAAGAGAACAGGACCATTTGTGTAAGAGAAATCAAAAAAGCCAAAGAAGAAAAATAGGAAGACCTTTCCTTCTCATATTCACTGACCTTTGTCTACCTGCTAAGGCTCAACTCACTGAAACAGTTTCCCAAGGTAAGAGAATCTGATCTAAAAAAGTAAACAACACAGAAGAAAACATGGGCTGACACATATATAGCCTAAGTCAGTGGCCTCCAAAGGAGGCAAGCAAAGAATCTGAAGTTTTCATCTGAAGGATGCCTTTCTACAGTGGGAAATGTATAAATAAATGTGTGGGGAAAAGGTGTGGTTTTTTCATCACCCTGGTTTTAAGAGAAATCTGGGAATTTATAGAATACCTTGTTCTCTGGAAGTGAGACCCATAAAGTCCTCTGGTTCTTCTGAATTGTTTTAATGCCAAAAGGCATGAGCTGAGAGGAAAACCTGAAAGAGCAACTCCAGAAATTACATCTGGTTGTAAAATACTAAGAAAGTGTGCATTTCACATTTTGCTCCATTCTGGAGTTCCAGTGGTTTAATGTGGAATATTTTGCAAATAAATGTGGTTCTACTGGCTCTATCCCCTACCACAATCTAATGGATTCTTTTACAGTTAGTCAAGTCAATTAACAATAAACAAATATTTACTAAGAGCTCACCATTTTCTAAGGACTTTGCTAAGTCTTGGGGAACACAAAGAAAGACAAAAACAGTTCCTGCCCTCAAAGAATTCAGTTGGGGGAGAAAGTTTGCAAATAACAAGATATATATATACAAAATAGATAGAAAATAATCTCAGAGAGGAAGGCACCAGATTCCAAACTCCATTCCTGAAAGGCTTACAAATCATACTAAGAGCATACTAGCTTTGAATGAAACACTTAATTAGTACTAAATCATTTAGCAAAGTAAGCAACCTACTACTACTACTACTACTACTACTACTACTACTGCTACTACTCTGCTGCTGCTACTACTACTACTCCTACTACTTCTACTTCATATGTAAACGGGATCAAGGGTGTTGGAAGTAGCTGGACAATGGAGTGCTATACTAGGTTTAGATTAACAAAGATTTGGGCCTATGGATAATGAAACCCCTTTAACTCTCCTTGATTCTTCCCACTTGATGAGGCATTTGCCTGAGGCCTTATGGTCTTGTGGGTCTTTCATTGTCCATCGGTCCAAATCTTTCTTACTCTAAACCGAGCATAGCACTCCATTGTCCTGCTACTTCCAACACCCTTGATTCTATCAAAACATCTGTACCCAAATCTGTTACCATTAAACTAGTTTAGGTCTCTATTGTCTGTCATCTCTAGGTGGCCTTCAGCTATTTCCCACCCTTAATCCCATTCCTGGAGTCTGACCTCTACTCACCCCAGTCCCAACAAGATCCTCCCTTGACTCTTCAAGACCCTCAATAGACCCCTCCTCCCAGACTGCTAGACCACCCCTAGATTCCTCCCATAGTCTTTCTGTATATAAAATCCATCTTGCCTCAATGAAGAGGCTGAGATACAATCTGTGTCAGATTGTTCTGGCCTGCTTTCAATACAAGCATCACAAATACTTAGACTCCTTAAGACTCAAACCATTTTTTGAGAATCTTTAATAAATAAACTTAGCTTTTCTTTGGCTGAGAAAAGGCTTGAAATGAATTCATTCAGCAGGACCTGGCATGTTGGTATTTTGGGATCTCAAGCCACCCCTAAATGCCCAACACAGTCATCTCTCTAAGTCAGTAAATTACAGAAAAAGTGTCTACTTTTTCCATACATGGAATTTCCATACATGGATGAAATAATAGATTCTTCCCCAAAACTATCTCACAAGATTGCTATATTGAGAGGGAGTTGTAAATGCTTAAGATTTTTATTTATAAGTAAGTTTTAAGATATTTTAATGAAACTAAAATAAAATATTTCCTATGTGAAGGAATTATAATAACTGACATTTATATAGTAATACAATTCATATTAAAATAGTAACTCACTAAACATTCTAGGAAATGTGTAAACTTAAACATTTAATAAAAGTTCATACTTTAAGGAAATACATCAGAAGATAAACTTGGTTGTTACTTCTTGAAATGTTGGGCTTTTTATCAAGGTAGTTTTCTTTCCTTCATTGGTAAGAGGTATAAAACCAGGAGAGATAAATCTCATACACACACACATACATACACACATGCATGAAGGAGCTCAGAAGTGGGCAATTGTGGTTTTTGTATGCAGCAGAACTGAGAAACACAAGCCAATCCAAAAGGAGCCCCTTTTGGAGTTCCCCCAAAAGGGAGTCACTTCCCTAATCCTTCCTTCTTTCCACTTTATTACTTTTTTTTGTTAATTGTGCTAAAAATACATTGACCAGATTTAGAAGTATTTCCTACAAACACCTGTGGTCTCTCCTATCCTTATGTTGCCTGGAGTATGAGGATGCAATGGGGGCCATGGGAGAAAAAGATCTTTCCTAGACCAAGGCTTAGTATCCCATCCCCAGACCATTGTTGAAGAGCAGTGCTCCTCAACTGGTCACCTGAGCTTCACTCATTTCATAATTTCACTCCCAGTTGCAAAACTATTATGAATTCCAGACACATTTCATAAATCTACCCTATATACACAATAGATATTACAATATGATGAACTAGATGCAATCAAGTAGAACAGAAGATATTTTTAGAAATCCAACTCTTTCCTCAATGTCTTACTTCCTA
>CM053599.1:88126393-88153706 GCA_028646575.1 Pseudocheirus occidentalis
AAATATATCTTTATGTATTTTGCTAAATGTTTACCAATTAAGTTTTTAATTTAAATAATTAAATTTAATTTAAAATTAAGTTTTTTTTAAATTTTGAGTTCCAAATTCTCTCCCTCCTTCCAACCCCTTCCCCATCCCTTAAGAAGGCAAACAATATATCAATTATGCTTGTGAAATCATGCAAAATATATTTCCATATTGGCCATGTTGCAAAAAAACACAGACACATGCATACATACACAAAAAAGAAAGAAAGCTAAAGATTGTTTCAATCTGCACTCAGAAGATTGTAATTTTCATCATGGGTGCTTTAGAATTGTTTTGGATCAGAGTATCAGCAATCTCATTCTTAAAAAAAAAAAAGAATTGAAATAAATGATTTATCAATCATTAGATCAACCAGTACTTATTAAGTACCTACTAATGCCAGGCACTGTGTTCAGTGCTAGGGATCCAAAAAAAAAAAAACAGTTTAAAAATATAGATTACACAACAACACATATAGGTATATGTATATATGGGGAGTGGAGGTAGAACATATAAACATGTACTAGACAGTGGTTTTCAACCTGTGGGTCATGACCCCGTAGGGGGTCGAACCACCCTGTCACTGGGATCACAGGGGTCACCTAAGACCATCGAAAACACATATTTCTGATGATCTTAGGAACTGAGACACAGCTCCTCTACCTGTCTCCAGGCAGGTCTACCCACGTGCCGATACGCCCACATACGAGTATTAAAGAGTTGTGGCATTAGGAAGATTGAGAACCACTGTCCTAGGAAGATAGATAGGGTATGAATAATCTCAGAAGAAAAGTCCAGTAATTAAGAGGGATCATGAAGGTTTCTTGAAGAAGGTAAGATTTTAGCTAGGCCTTCAAGGAAACGAAGAAAACCTATGGAAATCTCCTGAGATCCATTTGAAAACCTTTAACATTTAAAAGTCAGTTTATCCCAGGGATTTAGCAGTTCCCTCTTTAAGACTGTTATGTTAGCATTCTATCAAAATACAGCGCAGATGTTCATACTTGAGCAGGGAGGGGAAATAAAAAAAAACTTCTGCTGAATGAAATTTGTATGTAGCACCTGCTATTTTTAATATCAATCCCCCCTCCACAAAATTATTACCAAAACCAACAGATATTCAGGACCCAAGGCCAAATACACATTTTCCATTGTTATTTCCCTGGATGTCTTGAGTACTTCAAAGCTTGTCAAAAGTAGTAAAGCTGGTTGCCCAATTACTGATACAGGGCTAGAGGGAATGAATGGCAGACTTTGGTTAAGGGGAAAAATGAACCTGTTGGAATGGAAGTGGCTGACAGTCATTGCTCACTTCAAAATGCCTAGGTTCAAATTTCATTTCTTTTCATAAATGTGCTTTTGGTTAGTTTGAAGCAGACTCTGATAAAAGATTTTTTTTTAATTTTTGAATAAACTGCGTATTGTAATGTTATTTATTCTCACTTGGTTTCATTAGGAACTTCCATCCTAGGAAACACCCATCATTAGGAAATGGGGGTTCCTAATGATATCAGTCAAAATTCTGTGTTCAACATTTTTTTAAATACCAATTCATTATTGGCAAATAAAGGGTAAAATTAGAAGGAAAAAAAAAACCACTACAGTATCTTGATATAACAAAAAGCTAAGAGGAAAAGCTATTTTCAAAGGTTACCATTCTTCCTTCTAATGTTCATCCTAGGATAGGAAATTAAGTGGACTTCCCTACAGCTGCTCATTTCCCCCCCTTCAACAGGATGTTCAATATCATCATAAACCATCTGGAGAGTGAGAATCTGGCTTGATTTTGATTCAACTGCAATAATGAGACATCCATTGAGAAGGTTTGCAGAAAAATGAGAACTTTGAATTCAGTGGTTGGTATACCTCACAAACAGACTCTTAAGACAATTTTTTTTGTCCAGATTTAAGATTTCATTGGTTGTTTTAATGAGTATGGAAACTCCAGCCTCCGATGCAAATAACCTCTTCATAACTAAGTTGCTAAGAGTATTTCGAGGCAGTGCAAGATAAAGTGTTTTGCCAATAGTCATATAACCCAGGTGGCATGTGAAACGTGGGACTAGAAGTCAGATCTTCTGATTCCAAGGTCATCCCTCTATTCACTACCATGTTGCCCCTCTAAACAAATAATCTTTTTAAAAACATACAAACAGAGAATGCAAACAGAACTTTGAATTAAGCTTGACCATATATACATATATATATATATATGTATATATATATATATATATATATATATATATATATTTATAGGTCAGACAAACAACCCTTTTACTAGACTGAGTAAAAAAAGTCAATTTCAAGCATTCAGGAATTAGAGTAATTAGAATTAGTAATTAGTAATTTTAATTTTAAGCATGAAAAGATGTGGGGGGGGGAGGAATAGAATTGAAACAATAAACTGGGAAATGATAAAAAGATCCTGATTGTCTAAAAGAGAAAATCATTCCATAAAATGGGAAGCTAACATAATGAAATTCTGGAAATTCAACTGCAAGTAATCACAAAGATGGAAAACCAGAGTAACTCTAAAGTAATCAAGAATGAACTCTGATTCCTATACATTTCAAAAGAATGTGTACAAAAGAAAAAAACGAGACAGAACAATTTGAATATTAACAGAATGGTCAAGGGGACAGAAAATCCTGACAACTTTCAATTCTCTAAAGCGTTTGTGAACAAATGAATGTGGGTATTCCCCTCTATGGTGCAGATCTCAATCCATGCCTTCTCAACCTGTGTGTTTTTTCTATAAGTTGTCTTCTTAAATCTTTTAACCTTCTACATACAGTATCACTGAAGCACTGGGGATGTCTGCTATTCTTCATGCTTTTTCTAGCTCAAGTCCTTTTCCTAGATGAAATCCCTCTCTTACACGCAAATTAATGTTTCTACTGTTGAGATTTAGGGGTGCTAGGGACCCCAAAATAGCAACATAACAGGTCTTGTTCAAATCAATTTGACCCAAGTCTTTTTTCAACCAAAGAAAAACAAAGTTTATTTATTAAAGATCTGCCATCTTGGGTGAACTCTTAAAAAATCTCAGCATTGTCTAGACTCTTAACGAATCTGAGCATTTGTGTTGCTAATGCCAGCGGGCCAGACTGAATCTGAGCACTTTCATGGAACTAAGATACACAGAAAGATTGAGGGAAGAATACAGGGGTGGCCAAGTAGTCTGGGGGTAACAGGGATGGTCTTGATGGGAGTGATCAACAGCCTGGAGAATGGAATTTTGATAGGATCAAGTGTGGGAAGTAGTTGAAGAAAATCCAGAGGTCAGGGAGATTTGGGCATAGCGATAATGAAAAGTTTATGCCCTCAGATCTAGTGGGGAAATCCAAGGAGATTCAAGGTGAAGTTTTCCAAAGTCCTTTAAACAAATGGTACCTAAACTCTTTTGGGGGTAAAGGACAAAAGTCTCAGCTTGGGCTTGTACCCTGTCAGTTACTATGCTATCAAAGATGTTTAGTGTTAATGGATCATGCCCTGCAGAGTCCATAAAGAAAAGGATTTACTATAGAAGAAATCTGCCCTTCCTGGAATCCATTCTCTCATCCTCTACACCTCCTATCTTCCTTAGAGAGTGAACACTGTTGTCACTTCCAATGGAAAATCTTTGCTCATTGTCCTAATTGTTTATCTTTACAATATTGTTATTATTTTATGGATTCTGCTCATTTTACTCTGCATCATTTCATACAAGTCTGTAGATTTTTCTGAAACCATAATTATCATTTCTTGCAGCATAATAGTATTACATCACTTTCACATACCATAATATGTTCAAGTATTCTCCCATTTCATGGACACCCCTCCAGTTTCTGATCCTTGCCAACACAAAAAGAGTTGCTATAAATATGTAACATAAATATATGTACATATGGGTACTTCTCTTTCTTTGCTCCTTTTGGAGTATAGACCAGTTATATTTCTGGGTCAAAGGGTAAGCACAGTTTAATAGCTTTTTGATGATTGCCCTAATTGTTAATTGTCTTTCTCAACATTATGTTTATTTATGTATGTATACATTATATTTCCTGGAAGAATGTAAGTTCCTTGAGGACAAAGGCTGGCTTTTCATTTTGTCTTTGATCAGTAGGACTTAGCACAACATCTTACACATAACAGACATTTATTAAAGATTTGCTGAATTGAACAGAATTGAAGGAGTACATTCCATAGGAGCCCTGTGACCAGCAACACTCTCACTGTGAGGCCTGAACCAGATTAAAATGTAATTGGGGAAAATTTAACAAAATAAGCAAAAATACAATAAATCACAAATAATGTTAACATGTGGTTAAGTCTATATGTAACTTTAGGGTAAGGTTTTGTGGCTCCCATTTCTATTCTGAATTTGAATCAATATTCTAAATGCCATGACTTTTTAAAAAAAATTATTGGTACATTTTGTTTCTGTCACAAGAAACATTTCTCAACAAACATTCAAACAAAACCACCTATGAAACACATTTCTTCAAAACTATTAATAGCTTTTTAGTGTAAAAAAAATACAATCTTTCAACTTGGATATTTTGAAACTAACACCGACCATTTTGTTTGAACAGTGGTTTTCTTGGCCTTTCAGGGTTACCTTTATTTGCATTACTGCAGTCATTCCATATTGTTCTTTGGTTTATAGATGGCATTCTGCCTATTACTTAGAATACTACCAGTTGGTGGTCCAGTGAATGGAGTTCTGAAACTAGAGTCTGGAAGACCTGAGTTCAAATTTGGCCTCAGACACTTGCTAGATGTATGACCCTTGACAAAGTCACTTAATTTCTATTTGTCTCAGTATACTCAACTGTTAAGTAGGCATAGTAACAGCACCTACTTTGCAGGATCATTATGAGCATCAAATAAGATAATATTTATAAAATGTGCTTAGCACAGTACTTGGAACATGGTAGATACTATGTAAATTTTTATTCCCTTCCCACTCCCTACTATGGGACTTTTTTTATGAGATCAATGACCATTTAACAGAAATTAACCTTTTGGAAAAAATGGATTTTGGAAGAATTCTAATAGCATAGATTATGGGAATTAGATGGGAAATCCATTAAAAGAGCAACAATAGTCTAGTATACCAAACTGTCTCCCTTTGATGAAGAAATAAAGCAATTAAGGTTTAAATATAAAAAGAAAGAACAACAATAATAATAACTAACATTTACATAATGCTATAAAGTTTATGAATTACTTTGCACATGTAAACTCATTTAAGTACATTATTCAAGATGTATCATATATATTACAGATGGACAAGGGCATGAATGGATTCTGAATTTACTGGGAAGACAAAAATAGCAGTTATAAGGCTTGCATTTGGGAAACTGTGAAATATTTTTAGTTTTACATGTTGTTCCCTAATGCAAAATTTCATTTTTAAAAGCAACATTCTCTTGGCAATCTTATATGGTTAGAAATAATGAAACACCAAAATCTCTGAAGAATCAAAAGTGGAACACAGAGGGCAATGTAGAAAGACATTGTGGTCTATCAACCAAACAGGAACAAGATTTTTTAAAAGATTATTATGAGTAGTGTGAGGGTGGAGGTTGACTGCCTATCAAGGATCCTATGGAGGGCATTTCTACAGGGGATAGTAGCTTAGTGACAAGTCCTCCAAGGTCTATGATTACATGAATTGTATATTGGAAATCTAATCATTTTATGTAATATCTCAATAAATCAAGTGAATTTTAGGATTACTGATGTCTCAGAAGATGACCCTTTTCTCCCCTAACCGCCTTATTAACCTTTCTTTTCTGCCCATTTATATGAAGGAACTCACATAATCTTTTTCAGAAGTTGAACTAAGTATGAAAATTCTTGATCAGCATACCATAAAATACCATTTTACTGAAGTCACACTCCCAACAATAACAATGAGCATATCATATTTCGAAAAATTCCTGTACTAAAACCATAGCCTTAAACCCTCACTCAGGGTTATATTTAACATTATTTAACATAAAATTTTTAACATAGGTGAGTGGTTTTCCAGGCTATAGCCTATTAAATGAAGGAGAGGGGGAAGGAAGTGAAGTTGATTCAAGAAATAAAGTGACAGCTAACAGTCTGTCATCAAACTACAAAACAGATATTATGTCTGTGCTTAGCACCAAATATGTGATCAAGTGCTGAATGACCATTTCCCCAACATAAAAAAGTGACATTCATTATTCACATCAGTCTGATTTCATATTATTCCCCTTCACACACTCTCCCTTTTGGTCAAACTTAATTGTTAACAGTTACCCATATTTGGAGTATCATTTCCCAACCCTGTTTACAGACTCTTCCCAATGTATGAGATGCCCTTTTTCCTTTCTCCTCCTTCAAGGCTCAACTCTGGTACCAACTCTGGAATGAAGACTTCCCTAAATCTAATTATAGTGTTCTCTCTCCCTTTTGAATTTCTTTTTTGTATGACTTTGTACATACTTTTTTTTACTTATCTGTGCACATTGTATATCCTTCCACAGTATAATGTAAGCCACATACGTAGCAGGGATATTTAATTTCTGTTGTATGTATAGCATCTAGCATCTTGCTTTGCCCACTGTGAGGGGGTGCAGTCGATGAACAGTAGCCTGGGAGTCAGAAAGACTTAAGTAAAATCTGGTTTCTGACATTTATTAGCTGTATGACTCTGGGAAAATCACTTAACCTCTATTTGCCTCACTTTTCTTATCTATAAAATTGGGATAAAAATAACACTTCCCGGGGTCAAAATGAATTAATGTTTTTAAAAGCATTTTGTAATCCTTAAAGCATTATATAATTACTCTCTATTATTACTATGATAAGAAGTACTTATTGAATTGAATTCCTAATGACGACTAATTCTTAGTACAATTAGATAAGAAATCATGTGATATACTTGAGAAACATTTCCATCCCAATTGTTTAAAATAAAAATATAAAAAATGTTTTTTCCTTTCAAGATATAAGCTTCAGCTGTAATAATAATAAGAATAAATATATTTACCCATTGATGACTCAGCCCATAGTCTCACTGACCTGTACATAGCCAGGGATCAGGAAGGAAGCCCCAAAAAGTCTCATGCACAAACTAAACTCATAGGTTCTCACCCAGTCTATTTATTCTAATATTACAGAGTCATCTAGGCCTAACAAGTTTGGTTATCTTGTTGCCCAGACTACAGTAAGCTGAAAGGGGTGGTGGTAGGGTCCTGAGCAAAGGTAAGGTTGTTCAAGTGCTAGATAGAGACCCATTGACAAGATGCCTGACTACCAGGGAGAAAGCAAAAGCTACAAAAAAGAAACAGATCCAAGAAGCCCAGAAGTCTGGGGACATCCAACAGTTTGTAAGAACCTCCCTGCATAGCCCAGGAGCTTCTGAAAGTATCACTTCCTCTTCCTTGGGCTTAGAATGGACTCCCCATCCCTAGGTGAGAGATTTCTAAAAGCAGAATGGGCTAACTCCTAAGATCATTGCTTTCACCTTCCCTAAAAATCGTTAAGCAAACACTGAATGATCACTTGAGAAAACTGCAGAAAGCATTCTTTTACAGATACGAGTTGAATTAAATGCTGTGGTAAGTTGGACCTGGCACCTGGCTCCAGGGAGGTGGTTGTTAAATTTTCAGTGTGAGCAATTACACTTCAGAAATCAGCAAATACTACAAATCAGAACTCGATTTATTGTTTCATTGATTGTTAGGACTTATGAAAACGAGAGAAGAAACGTTAAGCATGCAGCTTAAATTTAATAGTGTATCCTGAATACTTCCCCTCACCCCCATAAACCCTATTGTTACAAATTTACAAGCATAACCCCTGAAAATGGCCTCTGAGGTCTTTTTCCAACTCTCAGATCCTGGATCAACTGCTCTAGGTAAGTTCAAAATGGCCACCAGAAACTTTGTCTCTAAATAATGAATACATTTGGCTTTAGACATTCAGAAAGTCCTACCTACTAAAACAGGACAGGGAGGAAAGGGTGGTCAGATGGGAGGAGTGGAATCTGTGTCATTGTACCCATGAAATCATAGACCCTTTGAAGTCTTGAAAATATTGCTTTCATAAGCAGAGACTAAGTCAGATTAGAAGTGGGATACAGTAGTGGAAAGAATGATTTCAATATTAGAGCAACTGTAGTTTTCACTGACAGCTCAGCTTTCCTTTAATAAAAACTGAAAGAAAGAAAAAAACCACTGGCTGACAAAACGCCAGGTGAGAATGCTTTGAAAAGTTTTATCCACATCATAATTTGGTATGAATCTGGCACTAAGTGTAGGTCTTCCATGGCTCACATGTGTAGCATTAGCTTTGACATATCCCCAAATGCTGTCTGCAAGAGTCAAGGAAAAACAGAGAAGCAGTCACGAGAACATTTGGGAGTCTAGACAAGGCAGTCTGAGAGGGCACTGGCAGTTAGGGGGATCAGCAAAAGTTTGAGATAGAAAGGTCAGGTGTTTGAGTTCCATCTCGAAAGAAAAGAAGGAGTCTATGCAGTTAAGGTGATGAGGGAGTTTGTTCCTGCCAAGGAGAAATGGCCAGTGTGATAGAATGGAGAATGGAGATGGAGCACTGTATGTGAGTAAAAGAGTGAAAGTTAGTTTGCTAGATGGTAGAGTGAGGAAAGGGGAATCATGGATGGGGTTGGAAAGAAACTTGTAGCCAGGTGGCAAAGGGCTTTAAAAATCAGTTTATATTTTATCCTCCAGACAACAGGGAGCCACTGGAGTTTACTGAATGATATGGTCAGATATGTACTTAAGGAAAATTACTTTGGCAGCTGTGTAGAGGTTGGACTAGAGTGAGAAAAAAAAACTTGAGGCAGAAAGAGCCATTGTGATGGTCTAGGAAGGATGTGATGAGGACCTGTAAGAGAATGCAGAGGTCAGCTGCAAGAGATGCTGAAGAGATAGAAAAGACAAATTTGGCAACAGATATGTAAAAGAAAGAAGAGTGAGGAGTTGAAGATAACACCAAAGTGATAAGCCCCTGGAGACATTATCTCATTTGGTTTTCTGTGAGGTCAACCGTTTGGGTATTATCTTCTCCATTTCACAGATGAGAAAAATGAGAATCAGAAGTACTTAAGAAATTTGTCTATGGTTACAAAGTTAGCAGGTACAGAAGCAGGATATAAACCCAGATCTCTAATGACTAAATTCAATACTCCTTCCACTACACGAAGCTGCATCACCATAGACTATCAAGCCAGGATGTAGAATTAAGGAATCCAAAGGTTTAAAGAACCTTGAGTGAATAACTAGTTCAGTCCTTATCCAATAAAGAAATGCCATTATTGGTAGTCTTCAACTGTATCCATTTAGTCTTTTTTCTCAAACTCTTCTTAAAAAAAGATCTTCAAGATTTGCTGTAACAGAAAATATTAGATCACCCTGTGGTTAACCTAAAGATAAAGTCCTAGGAACTGAGCTATGAAACAATATAATTAATAATAATAGTTATTATTATGATTATAATATAATACAATTTAATATAACATAATATGACATAATAATTTATATAGCAGTTTAAGTACTGCAAAACACTTTATGAATATTATCTCATTTTGTCCTTAAACAACCCTAGGAAGTAGGTACCATTATTATCCCCATGTTATAGATGAGAAAACAGAGGCAGGCTAAGGTTAATTGACTTGCCAAGAGTCACACAACTAGTAGTGTCTAAGGTTGGATTTGAAATTGGGTCTTTCTGTCTCTTTAGTGAGTCTATATTTGAGTTTTTCCAGCATAACAGGATTTCCTATAGCTGATGGGCTGCTGGTATAGCCATCAAGAATTCCATAACTCAAGATTAATGGTATTTTTTTCCAGCAAACCCATGAATTACCTATATACTATGGTGAGACATGGAAATAAGACTTGTGTGGACACTTTTTTTCACTCACCTTTCTAAAAATGAAGCAGAATCTTTATTCCCTCATTTATCCATGTGGGAGACTAGAAGTGTGGAATACTGACATACCGTCATAGATGTTCATGAGTTGGTTCACTTTACTGAGCTGCTCTCCCCACCAACTCCCCCCCACACACGCACCCTTTTTAATCTTTGTGACAAGAGAATGCTTACTGGGGAAAGGAAGGAAGATGGATATATTCAAAAATTAATGTGATATTAAAAAAAAAGAAACATTCAACAAGATTTTCTTAATTAAGAAGAAAAATAATATAAAATTTTAAGATAAATTGGGTTCAAGTTCCAGCCAGTGTCAAGGGTGAAACTTTAGTACAATTCATACTTGGACCATATTCCAATAATCATTACTCAACATGTGAACTATATGAAAATGAATTTGTTACCCTTGCTGGGAATTCTTCACCTTTAACATGGTTTCAGCTTAAAGTATATATCTTGGCAATCTTCCTCTTTTTAACTTTACAGTTAATTGAAACTATTCATAAGGATATTTCCTTTTGTTTTTAAAGAATCTTTAGGGTTTTTTACAATGTCCTTTGATTTTTAAGTGTCATGGGATAATTACAACAGTGAAAGATTTTAGACTATAGTCTCTCCTGGTAAGAATAACTCAGAATTTAGAGCTTTTTTTTTTCTGTTAGTAGCCCTGTGAATTAGCTAGTGCATTCCCATTTTACAGATGAAGAAACCAGTGCTATATGAAGTGAAATGATTTACCTACAATCGTGCTGCTCATTAGGGCTTACAACTGCAATTTGAATCAGATTCCTCTGACATCCAGGCCCTAGTCACAATTTTCTCAGGAAAGATAGAGCTGCTGGGTCAAGTCAAGGAAGTGCCCTGCTCTTTGGAGGAGGACCACAAAATGACCACAATAGTTTTATTGGAATGTGCATAATTCATGCAGTTTTCTCAAATGAATGTAAAGTTATGTGTATGCTAAAGAGCAGACACAGAGAAAATTCATTCACTACACAAGACTATACAGTGCATAGCATTGTTGGTCAAGGCACAACACAAGACACAAAAGATGTGGAAGGCCTTGTACTTGCCCTAGAAGAGTTCATAACCTAGCTGAGAAATGTATTTTTTTTTTCTCTTCTAGGCTTCATGTTTCCTACTTACAGGGCAATGTAGAAAAAGAGCTGGGCTTGAAGCCAGGATAACTGGATTTAAATATTGGATCTGGCTCCTTGCAAGCTATGTCAGCATGGCCATTGAGTCGAAGCCTAGGAGGGAGCTTAGAGTTGGTCCAATCCAACTACACTGTTTTACAGATGAAGAAACTGAGAACCACAGAGGCTAAGCAATTGGTTCAAGGATGCAAAAATGGTAAATAGCTCAGACAGGATTTGAAACCATGTCCCAAAAAAGAACTGAGTTCAAATCTAGTTTCAGATACCTACTGCCTAGGTGATCCTAGGCAAGTCATTTAACTTCTCTAAGACTCAGCTGCCCCATCATTAAATGGGGATGATAATAGTACCTACTTCATAATGTTATTGTAATACTCCAGTGAGATAATATATGTAGGTATCTGCACAAACATTAAAGTGACACAGAGTAATAGTTTAACATGTTTACTGACTGACTGACAGGTTTTACCATTATCACCATCATCATTATTATCCCAAAATTAATGTTCACATTTTCAATTATTTTAATTTATGGAATGAAACAACCATTTTCTTAATATATTATAATAAAAAAATACCGTTTCCCTTGTCATCTTTCTGGGTTTCAACTTCCCCATACATAACTGATAAGATTAGACAAAATGACTGTTAATTTTCCCTTAATCCTAAATTCTGTGTTATTATGATTTCTCTAAATCTGTCTTCTTTACAAAATGGAGCTCATATCATTTATGGTCTGTCTCCTAAGATTGTTGTTAGGGAAGTATCAACAATGTCTAGCCCATAGTAGGTGCTTAATAAATATTTTCTGGCTGAGTGAAAAATTAAAGCAGTATATAAGTATAATTATGATTATTGCTGTTGTTACTGTTATGACTGTTTTTACTCTTATTCTTTTTACTTAAATCGCTGAACTAATGAAAAAATCCTTATGCAATATAATAGGGTCAAAGAATCATAGCATCTCAAAGTAGAAAGGGAATTTAGGAATTCTCTGGCAAATTATTTTTTATGTTACACATGCACAATAATGTTAAACACATTCCACATAAGTCATATGGTCAAAGAAAAATCAGAACAAAAGGGAAAAACCATGAGAGAGAAAAAACAAAAAAAGTGAAAATTGTATGCTTCAATCTGCATTCAGACTCCATAGTTCTTTTTCTGGATGTAGTTTGCATTTTTCTAATGAGACTTTTGGAATTGTCTTGGATCATTATGTTGCTGAGAAGAGCTAATTCTATCATAAATGATTATCACACAATGTTGCTGTTATTGTGCACAATATTCTCCTAGTTCTGCTTGCTTCACTCTTCATCACAGCATCAGTTCATATAAGTCTTTCCAGGTTTTTCTGAAATCTGCTTGCTCATCATTTCTTACAGCACAATAAGTATTCCATTATATTCATATACCACAACTTGTCCAGTCATTTCCCAGTTGACGGGCATCTCCTCAATTTCCAATTCTTTGTCATCACAAAAAGAGCTGCTATAAATATTTTTGTACATGATTTTTATTATCTCTTTGGGATACAGACCTGGAAGTGGTATTGGCAAATTCATTCTTGAACAGTGTCTCCACAACACATCGAGTGAATATTCATCCAGCCTCACGTAGAGGATTTGTGGTGAGGGCAATCTGACTTCCTCATGAGGCAACCCATCTAACTTTGTTATGTCTAATTGTTAGGAATATTTCCCATTCTATCAATCCCAAATTTGCCTCTTTGCAACCTTTACCCACTGCCTCTACTTGTACCATCTTGGGCCACACAGAAAGGGTAACCTGGGGATGATACAAAGTTGAGCTAAATCAATGCCCCTGCCCTCACAGAGTTTACTCTTAATAGATAAAGTTTATAGTAGGTAGAAATATCATAAGGAGATGTATACAGAAAAAAAAGCTATGGAAATGTGAGAGCTGGAAGAAATGTGAGACAAAGCAAAAATCAGATATAATTCCTCAGCAAATGGCATTATTTTGAATATCCAAGTAAAATTAGTTCCTGGTACTTGAACATCTTAAACAACTAGCGATACTTTTTAATAGCCACATATTGACATTGTTTCAAAAAACAAGCATCTATATACTTGTAATATAGCCAAAACAATTCTCTATCAACTATAATGTAGTCACAAATAGGACCCATGCTACGATGATGTGTTAAGCCCTGAATAATCTGAAAAATAAAGATAATGGTCTCCACAGGATCTCTGTGAAACCCCACATCTCAAGCTGAATTCTTGGCTGTCACACACAGCAAAGTAGCTCAGAGAATAAAATATGATTGGGGCATGACATTACACAGCTAGTGTACCATAGGCCCCTTGTGAGAAAGGATGGTGAGCATACCATTAAAAAAAATAGGGGGATAGGGGACAGGAAGACTTGGCTTAGGCAGCCCAAAAGCAATGAGACTCAATAGAGATGCTTGGGTTTGTTCTGCACTTACCAGAATAAAACAGGGGCAGGAAGTATGTTTAGTTAATCAGGAGTTGATAGAAGCACTCAATTGGTTTTTTGTTCTTGTTGTTGTTTTTCAAATATTACCTCATACTTCCCTCGTCCCCTTCTTGGTTAAGTGCTTTAGCAATTAATGCTAATGGACACTGAAGCCACATATAGGGCCTCAGTTTCAACATACAATTTCATCCATTAATTGAAAATCTCTGTGATTTTTTCCAAGGAAAATATTAACTTATTTATGATTTCCTGAAAGGATTCTTGATGGTTACTCCTTTTTGGCCTCATTTTCAGTCTAAAATTAGGCAGACTCAAGCCTGAGATTTATATGTTGTTCAATTATTCTTGAAATGCACCTAGACCCTAAGTTTTCTATGCACTGACAGAATTATAGCACAATTTTTTCATTGTATTTCTTTGATGTTCTTCTTTATTTTCCTTTTTCCTTAACATTATTCAGTGACTTCTGATTGATTACACAGGTGTGATGCTGCTGTTGCTACTGGCTTTAGATTTATAGCCAAAGCAGATGGTTGAAAAGAAAAAGATGGATCCCAACAATTTTAATGAATAGAAGCCATAAGGTATTTTATAAATGATCAAACTAAAGCTATTATATCAATGTCTTCTTCTGTTCCCAAATAGTTTACTAGAAATGACTATGTCCCAGTCTTAAACTTATTGATTATAGCACAAAATAGGTAGTGATTTTTAATGCTATGTAATCAAAACATACAATGCCAAAAAAAGTTCCTTTTAGATAAGAAAAAATGGCATCCTGGCATTTCAGGCTTAATTGATATAGATTACAGAAAATAAAAATCTATATATTGTACCAGCCTCTGTAAAACTAGGTTCAGAAATGCTTTCATTCTTATAGGAAAGTCTCAGTTTATCTTTGCCACCAAAATGTTCGCAAGCCCATAAAACATTGTGTTTGCCTCATCTATGTTTTTTTCCCTTTAATTTCTATTGAGTTCATAGAGAATACTCTGCATTTTCTCCTTAAGGATCACAGTGCTTAGCTTTGGAAAGGATGTTTCAGGTTAAATAATGTAATTGCATCATTAAAGGGCATAGTTGGGTAGTACCCTTCTTCTTTGGGGTCGACTGAATTATAAAATAGATGAAAAATTAATGACTAGAGATGTAAAGTAATTTAGGCAAGTTCATACAGCTAGTGTTGTCACAGCCAAGATTTTGACCCAAGTCCTTCCAATTTGTTGGTTCTCTTAAACTAGAGAAGAAAAGGCTTAGTTGGGGTATGATAGCTTGTCATATCAAAGAGATAGTTGATGCCAGAGTGCAGAATCAGAATAAGTGCATCGTTATGGCAGGGATTAATTTAGGTTTGAGAGGATATATTTCCTAACAAGTGAAATCCTACAAAGTAAAATGACCTATCTCTGCATGCAATGGTTGTCTTTAAGCAAAGACTGGATGAACACTTGTGATAACATAATGGAAATGATTTTTTCAGCTATAGATTGTACTATATAGTCCCTGAGGTACCTTCAACTATAAGACCCTGATTTTTTTCTCCCACTCTTGCCTCAATTTTTTTTTCCTAAATGTTTTACCTATATTTGTTCTGTCTGCTCAGGCTATATAAACTACTTTACTGGAAAGGAATGTGTATTAAAATTTTATTATATTTCCCTGAGTGACTGTCACAACCCTGGCCACATAGTAGGTACTCAGTTACATAATGAATATTGACTAGGCACATACTTAATTCAGAACATTCTATTAAACCATGAAGAAAGATACAAAGTTTAAATAAGAAATGGTCCCTGGCTCCAAATAACTTTCAGTCATGGAGGCATATGGGACTAACATAGAGAGTTATAATATAGATATGGTAAGTGATTTTGTGAGTTACTAAAGTACTATATAACTTCAATAAGTTCTCATACTTCTGTCTTTAGCTACTCTTCTTTCTATTGGTCTAATCACTAGATTCAAAGGACAGATAGGTAGATTTGTGCTAAATTCATTCTGATTCCAGGAGTTCTTTCAAATCTAATAAAACTTAATAAAAAGGAGAGGCAGCAGTTACTACATGTCTACCTAGCTTTTAGTACTACTGTATTGTCCACATTCTTGAACAAAGTTTTAGTTTAATTTTTCCAACCCTAAACATATAAGTATATGAATGGTTTAAACTAAGGAATACAAAGATACACCACATTACATACCTATATATAATATATAAACACATATATATGTTTTGTATTTGTGTGTGTGTGTATATATATATATATATATATATGTATATTCTTTTTCTTTTCCATGAATTTGTCTTGCTCCTCTAAAAGCACCCTAACCTAAGTTCTCTGGGTATGTTCTTTTATACTTTCTACTTAAGGTTATTCTTATTTTATTTATATTTCTCAATCTGTTAATCTCATTTTAAAATTATCACAGTATTTGCAAACATTACACAGTGTTGAATGCTATGATATAATATTGAGATAGGAATTCAATTATATATAGATTATTACACAAGCCCCCTCAATCCTTTGACTGAGAGTAGGACTGGTCTTATCCAGTGGGTAAAAAAATATTTCTGTGATTAGAAATACTCTCTCTTTTGCCTGAAATCTCTGTCTTATTAGCTCATGGTATTTGAGAGACGGATGGGACCTTAACTGCTATCTAGTTGAACACACACACATAAAAGAAAGCCTCACTATATCATTCCTTAAAAGTTGTTATCCATCTTCTGCTTAAAGACTTCCAAGAAGATGGTACCTACTTCCTCCTGGGAAAATTCATTTAGAATAGCTAGAGTTGTTTGAATGTTGTTTTTTTTCCTGACAACAAACCCCAAATGGTCTCTCTACAATGCTCACTTACTGTTGCTGATGCTGCCTTAAGGAGCCAGCTAGAACAAATCCACCCCTCTTCAAGTGCTTGAAGACACATATTAAGTTTGCTTTGAGTCTTCTCTTCTCCAGCCTAACATCCCCACTGTCTTCAACCCAATTTCACATGATAGGAATTCAGGGTCTTTCAGCATCCTAGTTGCCCTCCTCTGCATAATTTCCAGTATATCAGTGTCTTTATCTTAAAAAGTGATGCCCCAAACTGAAGATAGAATTCCAGATGAGATTTAATAGGGCTATTAACCCATAGCCTGGATGTTTAAAAATCACCTACCTGAACTTCCAGGAGTCAAGATGGTGGAGTAAATACCAGCTGCTCCAATTCCCTCTCCCTGACCAGAAAATCCAGAGATAAATGTCCCACCCAGAGAAAAATCCTGAAATAGTGGAAACAGCCTCAGGGATTAGATCTTCAGACTCACATTAGAGTTGTTAAAATGCAAACATTATTGAAAAGGAGTAACATTAAACCACTATTAATCATTAACACTTCCTATTATATTAATTTGTCAGATCACTTGTCCCTCAGATAAGCCAAAGAATTAAATTGCTTACAGGGTAAGGGAGAAATCACAAGAATGTGGGTACTGAAACTAGAAAGTTTTAAGCATCTGGAGGAAGAATAAGGACATTGAATGAAGGGCAGAGTAAAATGCAGTGTAGAACCATGGATGAAGATACAAGAAAGCAAACTGTACATACTCCCTAATTTGTCCTAGACCTAGTCCTGGCCTTGCAAATAGTAAGCCAGTACTTCTCAAACTGTGGTCCTAGGACCTAAGACCCCTGTGTGTGCCCAAGAGCCTTTCAGTACGGCCATGAGGCCAAACTCTTTTAAAAATAATACTAAGACATTTTAACTTTTTATATAATATTTTATTTTTCCAAATTACATGTTTAAAAATTCTTAAACATTTTTTAAGTTCTGAGTTCAAGATTCTTCTCCCTTCCCCCTTCACCTTGAGATGGTAAGTAATCCAATATAGTTCACATATATGCAATCATGCAAGATATTTCTATATTAATCATTCTGTACAAGAAAACTCAAATAAAAAATGATAGGAAAAAAGGAAGAAAGGAAGGGAGGGAGGGAGGAAGGAAGGAAGGAAGGAAGAAAGGAAGGAAGGAAGGAAGGAAGGAAGGAAGGAAGGAAGGAAGGAAGGAAGGAAGGAAGAAACGAAGGAAGGAAGAAAGGAAGGAAGGAAGAAAGGAAGAAAGGAAGAAAGGAAGGAAGGAAGGAAGAAAGGAAAGGAGGGAGGGAGGGAGGAAGAAAGAAAGGGTAGCATGGAGGGTGAAGCCAAGATTGTGGAATGGAAGCAGGAACTTTTCTAAGCTCCTCCATGAATTCCATCACTAAATTTTAAAAAGTGAATCTGAATGGATTTTAGAGTGACAGAATCCATTGAGAGATGAAAGTGGCAGATTCTCATCCCAGGAAAGTGTACATGTAGGTCTGGGCAGGGGAAGCACGTAGCACACAGAAGGCTGCACCTGCACGGACATGAGAGCAGACTATAGCAGAGTGAGAAGGAGCCCCAGCCAGTGGACTCACCCACCCCAAGGGAATTCACAGACCTCTCACCATAGAACAGACAATGGGTTGGAGCTGGGTAAGAGAAAGCACAGGAATCAGCCACAGCAGCTTCTCCTGGGGCTATTAGCCCACAGCCTGAATGTTTAAAAATCACGTACCTGAACTTTGAGGAGCCAAGATGGTGGAGTAAACCCTAGCTGCTCCAATTCCCCCTCCCTGACCAGAAAATTCAGAGATAAATGTCCCACCCAGAGAAAAATCCTGAAATACTGGAAACAGCCTCAGGCTTGGGAGTCCCTGAGGAAGGGTATAACATAGGCAGTACAGAGTCTGAAGTAAAGGGTGGGAGGTGTACCAACAAGCCCTACCTCAGCTGACCAGCAGGAGCTGCTGAAGCCCAGGAAGGGGGTAGGGGTGGAGCCAGCAAGGACTAACAACACAAGTCCAGGTGTGCCTTAGCACTACCAGGGGAATCTGCAGATACCAGAACTACTGGTTGCCAGCTGCTGAACCTGCCTGAGCTCTTGTCCAGGGGCACATAGGTGGAAACCTGAAGTGGCCAGACACCCCCCACCCAGGTTACTCTGTGAACCTCAGGGTAACTCAGGGGAAACACTAAGAGTCCTGGCCTTGGCCTCAGTCTAGACACCCAGAAGCTACAGCACACAAAGTCAACAGCCAGGCCCTTAGCTTCCAGCCTGAGATGCCAAGTCAGGAAATATGCAATTACAATGGATAAGAAAGAAGCTGAGAAATCAAAAGGAAGCAAAACAATCCAATCTTATAGCAAGCAAGAACAACCAAATACAGAGGACAACATGGACTCTATACTCACACCTGAGACCACAGAAGGAAATATTAATTTGTCTCAAGCCCAAAAAACATTCTTGGAGGGGCTCAAGGAAGATTTTTAAAGCCAAATTAGAGAGGTAGAAGATAAATTTAAATCTACAGTGACCAAACTGGAAAAAAAATCTCACTGAAGAAAACAAATCCTTAAAAAGTAAAATTTGTGAACTGAGACAGGCAGTTCAAAATCTAACTGGAGAAAATACCTCCCTAAAAATGAAAACTGAGCATATGGAAAAGAAGCTTCAAAAACTGAGGAAAATAATTCACTGAAAATTAGAAGCAGTCAAATTGAAACTAAGGACTCTATGATGCATCAAGAGTCAGTCAAACAAAACATGAAGATTGAAAAATTAGAAGAAAGTGTAAAATATCTCACTGGAAAAGCAACTGACCTGGAGAACAGATCCAGGAGAGATAACCTAAGAATTAGTGGTCTACCAGAAAGCAATGATAGAAAAGCAGCCTGGACAACATCCTCCAAGACTGTCAAAGAAAACTGTCCTGAGATCCTGGAATCAGAGAGTAAAATAGGTATTGAAAGAATTCACTGGACTCTTCCTGAAAGAGATCCCAAATTGAAAACTCCAAGAAATATTGTAACCAGATTCCAGAATTATGAGGTCAAGGAGAAAATACTGCAAGCAGTCAAAAAGAAACAATTTAATTATCATGGAACTACAGTCGGGATCACACAGGACCAAGCAGCTTCTACATTAAAAGACTGGAGGGGTTGCAACTTGGTATTTCATAAGGCAAAAGAGCTAGGAGTGCAATCAAGGATCAACTACCTAGAAAACTGGAGCAGAATCTTTCAGGCAAGAAGATGGTCATTTAATGAAATAAGGGACTTCCAGACTTTCCTGACGAAAAAGCCAGAGCTCAATGGAAAATTTGATCTCCAATTAAAAGACTCAAGAAAGACATAAAAAGATAACCAAGGAAAACACACACTCATTACACACAGACACACACATACACATACACACACATGTACATGACTTGGTATTCAATAAGAGCAAACTGTTTACATCCCTATATGAGAGAAGCTGATACCCATCAATATTGAAATTTATATAATAATTGTGACATTTAAAAGAGATATACATAGATATAGGGCATGGGTATAAATGAACTAATCTGATGATAAAAAAAACCTTACTAAGGAGTACAAAGGGACTGTAATGGAAGAAAAGGAAAGGATGAGGCAGAAAAAGATAAATTATGCCACACAAAGAGGTACAAAGATATACTGTAGTAGAGGGGAAGGAGGGACAGAGATGAACATCTTAAGAACTTTTTTCTCTGGTTCTGGTTCACAGAGCGATCAACATAATCAATTAAATTTAGGATTCTAATGTGAAAAGACACAAAAACTCAGTATAATAGTGGGAAAGGAGGGAGGGAGGGGAGTACTGTATGAAATTTACTCTCATTGGTTTGGGTTCAAGGAGGAAATAACATACTCCGTTAAGTATAAAAATCCATTGTACCCTACAAGTAGTAGGAGAGGTAAGGGGGTATGAAAGGGGGAAGGTTGATTAAAAGGGAGAAAAATAGTAGTAAGAGGCAAGGGTAGGTAAAGGGGGGCACAGGGAGGGAATACTGAGGGAATGGTGGTCAAAAGGAAAACTCTTAAGGAGGGGAAAGGAGAAGAAAGAAATAAAAACATAAACAGGGGAGGGAATAGGATGGAGGGAAAGACACAGGTAGTAATCAGAAAGGTGGACGTGAATGGGATGAAATCTCCCATAAAATGGAGACAGATAAAGCAAAAGCAAAAATAGATCTAACTAAAAGAGATAAGGAAGGAAACATCTTGCTAAAAGGCACCATCAAGAATGAAGCAATATTATTACTTAACATATATGAACCAAGTGCTATAGCATCCAGTTTCCTCGAGGAGAAATTAAGGGAATTAGAGGAAGAAACACATAGCAAAACTATACAGTGGGGGACCTCAATCTTCCCCTCTCTAAACTTGAAAAACCTAACCTCAAAATAAACAAAAAAGAAGTTAAGGAAGTGAATAGAATTTTAGAAAGGCTAGACATGATAGATCTCTGGAGAAAACTGATTGGGGATGAAAAGGAATATACCTTCTCAGTGGTACATGGCACAAAATCAACCATTTTCTAGGGCATAAAAACCTCACAATTCAGTGCAGAAAGGCAGAAATACTAAATACTATTATGCTTTAAGAAATGAGGAGCAGATGGACTTCACATTTACCTGGAGAGACTTATACAAACAGATGCTAAGTGAGAAGAGCAGAACCAGGAGAAATTTGTACACAGTGACAGACACAACATATGTGTTATGACCAACTCTGATAAACTGGGCTCTTCTCAGCAATGCAAGGTTATAATACAACTCTAAAAACTTAGGATGGAAGGAGATGTCTACATTCAGAGAAAGATCTAGAAAGAACAGAGTTTAAATTCAGACTGAAGCAAATTACATGCTCTCTGTCTTTTCCATGTTTGGTTTTGTTTCCTCTTTCCCATTATTCATTCCATGGTTCACAACCCTTCTTAACAACCAGACTAATTTCCAATGTAAAAGTATTTGCAGATCTTATACTTGATTGCATGCTGCCATGGGGGGGGGGGAGGGGTGTAGATGAGAGGAGGGAAAGAAAATTTAAGACTCAAGGGATTTTGGAACTGAATCTTGTAAACTAAAAGTAAACAAATAAATCAATAAAAACAATTTTTAAATTAAAAAAAACATATGCAATAAAGGGCCAGGGAAATACAGACAAAAAACTAATTGGAAGCTAAATATTTTAATCCTAAAGAATGAGTGGGTCAAACAAGAAATTATAGAAACAATCAGTAACTTCATTCAAGAGAATGGCAATAATGAGATAACATATGAAAACTTGTGGCATGCAGCAAAGGCAATTCTTAGGGGAAGTTTTATATCCCTGAATGCATATATGAATAAATTAGACAAAATGGAGGTCAAGGAATTGAGCATGCAATTGAAAAAGCTAGAAAAAGAGCAAATTGAAAATCCTCAATTAAATACTAAATTAGAAATAATGAAAACCAAAGGAGAGATTAATAAAACTGAATTTAAGAAAAATATTGAATTAATAAATAAAACTAAGAGCTGGTTCTATGAAAAAAACAATAACATTTATATACCTTTAGTCAATATGATTAAAAAAAAGAGAGAAGAAAACCAAATTGCAAGTATCAAAAATGAAAAGGGTGAATATACCTCCAATGAAGACGAAATTAAAACAATAATTAGGAATTATTTTGCCCAATTGTATGCTCATAAATTTGACATTCTTAGTGAAATAGATGAATATTTACAAAAATATAAGTTGCCCAGATTGACTGAAGAGGAAATCAATTACTTAAATAACCCCATCTCAGAAAAAGACATTAAACAAGCCATCAGTGAACTCCCTAGGAAAAATCTCCAGGGCCAGATGCATTTACTAGTGAATTCTATCAAACATTTAAAGAACAATTGATTCCAATACTCTACAAACTACTTGGGAAAACTGGTGAAGAAGGAGTCTTAACAAATTCTTTTTATGACATAAATATGGTATGGATACCTAAATCAGGAAGAGACAAAATGGAGAAAGAAAATTATAGACCAATCTCCCTGATGAATATAGATGCAAAAATTTTAAATAAAATATTAGCAAAAAGAATACAGCAAGTTATCACAAGAATAATACATTTTGATCAGGTTGGATTTATTCCAGGAATGCAAGAATGCTTCAATATTAGCAAAACCATCAGTATCATTGATCATATCAACAATAAAACTAGCAGAAACCATGTGATTATCTCAATAGATGCAGAAAAAGCTTTTGACAAAATACAACATCCATTCATATTAAAAACACTGCAAAGTATAGGAATAAATGGAGTTTTCCTTAGAATAATAGGTAGCATCTACTTAAAGCCATCAGCGAGTATTATATGCAATGGGGATAAACTAGAAGCATTTCCAATAAGATCAGGGGTGAAACAAGGATGTCCACTTGTTTTATTCAATCTGGTACTAGAAATGTTAGCAGTAGCAATTAGAGAAGAAAAAGTAAAAAAAGGAATCAAATTAGGCAAAGAAGAGACTAAGCTATCACTTTTTGCAGATGATATGATGATATACTTGGAGAATCCTAGAGAATCAAGTAAAAAAACTTCTTGAGACAATAAATAAATTTAGCAAAGTTGCAGGATATAAAATAAACCCACATAAGTTCTCAGCATCCTATATATTTCCAGCAAAGTCCAACAGCAAGAGATAGTAAGAGAAATCCCATTTAAAGTTACTGTAGACATTATAAAATATTTGGGAATCTATCTCTCAAAACAAACACACTACCTTTATGAACACAACTACAAAACACTTTTCACACAAATAAAATCATATCTAACTAATTGGAAAAACATGAACTGCTTGTGGCTGGGTTGAACTAATATAATAAAAATGACAATTTTACCTAAATTAAATTACATATTTAGTGCCATACCAATCAATCTACCAAAAAAAATTGCTTTATAGAACTAGAAAAAATAGTGACAAAATTCATTTGGAAGAACAAAAGGTCCAGAATAACAAGGCAATTAAGGAAAAGAAATGCTAGGGAAGGTGGCCATAGCAGATTTTAATCTGTATTATAAAGTAGCAGTCATCAAAACTACTTGGTACTGGCTGAGGAATAGAGTAGTGGATCAATGGAATAGATAGGATACACAAGACTCAGCCATCAATGACTATAGTGATCTACTGTTTGATAAACCCCAAAACCCCAGTTTGAGGTATGAGAACTCACTATTTGAAAAAAACTGCTGGGAAAACTGGAATAGAGTATGGAAGAAACTTGGCATAGATCATTATCTAATACTATATACCAAAATCAAGTCAAAATGGGTGCACAATCTAGGTATAAAGGCTGATACTATAAGCAATCTGGGAAAGCAAGCAATAGTTTACCTGTCATATTTATGGAGAAGGGAAGATTTTATGACCAAACAAGAGTTAGAGAGCATTATAAAATTGATAATGCTAATTACATTAAATTGAAAATTTTCTGTACAAACAAAGCCAATGTAACTAAGATTAAAGGGGAAGTGGAAAATTGGGAAAGAATTTTTCCAACCAGTGTCTCCAATAAAGGCTTCATTTCTAAAATATACAGGGAATTAAGTAAAATCTATAAGAATACAAGTCATTCCCCAATTGATAAATGGGCAAAGGATATGAACAAGTAGTTTTCAGAGGTAGAAATTAAAGATATCTATAAGCATATGAAAAAATGCTCTAAATCACTATTTTTTTTTGCTTTTTTTTGGAGGGCAGTTGGGGTTAAGTGACTTGCCCAAGGTCACACGGCTAGTTTTTTGTGTTAAGTGTCTGAGGCCGGATTTGAACCCAGGTACTCCTGACTCCAGGGCCGGTGCTCTATTCACTGCGCCACCTAGCCGCCCCTCTAAATCACTATTGATTCAAGAAATGCAAATCAAAACAACTCTGAGGAACTACATCTCACCAGTCAGATTGGCTAAGATGGAACAAAGCAGAAAGATGGCACCCAAAGGGAAGAGCGGTTCTAGTAAAGGAGGGAAAGGGGGAGCAGCTTCTGGGAGTGAGGATGCAGATAAGAAGGCTTAGGGTCCCAAAGGTGGTAGAAATGCAGTAAAGGTCCAACATATTCTATGTGAAAAGCATGGCAGAATCATGGAGGCCATGGAAAAACTGAAGTCTGGAGTGAGATTCAATGAAGTTGCCTCGCAATACAGTGAAGATAAAGCCTGGCAGGGGGGAGATTTGGGCTGGATGACAAGAGGGTCCATGGTAGGCCCGTTTCAAGAAGCAGCATTCACCTTGCCTGTCACTGGCCTGGACAAGCCTGAGTACACAGATCCCCAAGTGAAAACCAGATATGGGTACCATATTTATCATGGTTGAAGGGAGAAAATAAACTGATAAGTGAGGTGAAAAAAAAGATTGGTTAAGATGACAAAACAAGAAAATGACAAATTTGGGAGAGGATGTGGAAAAATTGGAACACTAATGCATTGTTGGTGGAGTCGTGAACTGATTCAACCATTCTGAAGAGCAATCTGGAACTATGCCCAAAGGGCTATAAATAATTGTATACCCTTTGATCCAGCAATATTACTTCCAGGGTTGTATCCAAAAGAGATCACAGAAGTGGGAGGAAGACCCATATGTACAAAAATATTTATAGCAGCTCTTTTTGTGGTGGCAAAGAACTGGAAATTAAGGAGGGGCCCATCAATTTGGGAATGGCTAAACAAATTGTGGTATATGAATGTAATGGAATACTATTATGCTATAAAAAATGAGGAGCAGATGGACTTCATACTTACCTAGGGAGGTTTATATAATATGATGCTGAGTGAGAAGAGCAGAACCAGGAGAAATTTGTACACAATTACAGACACAACATATGTGTGATAACCAGCTTTGCTAGACTGGACTCTTCTCAGTAATCCAAGGTTATAAGACAACTCCAAAAGACTCATGATGGAAAAAGATGTCTACATTTAGAGAAAGAACTAGAAGAACAGAGTTTGAATGCAGATTGAAGGAAATTTATCTGCTCTCTTTCTTTTTCATGTTTGGTTTTGGTTACTCTTTCCCATTGTTCATTCCATTGGTTAAAGTCCTTCTTAATAACCTGACTAATGTCTAATGTGAAAGTATTTGCAGATCCTATACTTGACTGCATGCCGCCATTGGGGTGAGGATGCTGAATGAGAGGAGGGGGAGAAAATTTGAAACTCAAGGGACTCTGGAACTGAATCTTATAAACTAAAAGTAAACAAACAAATCAATAGAGACAAAAAAAAGAAACAGTAGCATGCTTCAGACATTTTAACTTCTAATATGATAAGTATCAATAGACAGAACTCACAATAAAAAATCTCTCTGTAGTCAAGGAGTTGCTCAATAATTTTTGAAGAGTGTAAAGGTGTCCTGAGATCAAAAAGTTTGAGAAACAAAGATGGTGGTGTAGAAGCAGCAAAGTTTTGCAGCACCCACACAGCCCAAATAAATACCCATAAAATATGACTTTAAACAAATTTTAGGGCTCCCAAACTCACAAAAATACATAAAACGCATCTCTCACTAGATCAGCAGGAGTGGCTCATCACAGTAGGCTGGGAGCCAAGGACGGCCCAGCCCAAAACTGAAACCACGGCCAGGCCCCAGGGCAGTCGGGAGGAGCCGAGCCACAGCATCAGACTATTGGAGAGCAGATCTGCAGTACCTGGAGCAATCTCTACATTTATCAAGCCAGGAAAAATAAGGCTTAGAGAAAGGTCAGTGGAATTCTAGCTTGCAAGCAAAATTTGGGGGAGGAAAAGCAGTTTGACAATCTGCCCCCGGGGCAAGGAAACAGCGGGAAGTGGCAGGATCTGCTGCAACCAGCAACTGCCTCCACTGGGCTGCTTCAGAGCTCCTGGCCTGCCAATTGCAGGGGGGTGAGGGGGCTGAGTTGACTGATCAGGGCCAAGGGCTCTTGTGTTGAGCGGCCTGGATCTGGATCGTGGTCTTGGGTGGTGGTCCTGGGGTGCGCTTTCAGCAAGCCAAAGCTGGTGGGGGCCGCAGTACCCCCCTAATAGCTCTGGCAGCTATGAAAATTCCAGTGATTTGGGACAGAGCTTTCCCCCCTGGAAGCAGAGTTCCACAGAGCTAAAAAAAATCAAGCAATTAATTGACTGGCTAACATAAGGAGAAGGAAGCAAAGTAAGAACAGTAATCAAACTCTAGAATCCTTTTTTGGGTACAAAAAGGATCAAGGTATGGAGTGGGAGGAAGACAGTGCAGTCAGAAATCCCACACCAAATGCTTCCAAGATATAGGAAGATTGCCTACAAGCCATAGTTCAACTTAAAAAAGACTTTGAAAAACAAATAAGAGAAGTGGAGGAAAAATTGGGGAAAACAAATGAGAATGATGCGAGAAAATCATGAAAAGAGAGACAGCAACCTGACTGAAGAAAACAACACTTTAAAAAACCAATTAACTCAAATGGCAAAAGAGGCCCAGAAAGCCAATGATGAGAAGAATGCCTTAAAAAGTTGAATTTGCCTGATGGAAAAAGAATCTCAAAAGCATTTTGAAGAGAATAATTCCCTCAGAACTAGAGTGGAGCAAGTAGAAGCTAATGACTTTACAAGAAACCAAGATACTATTAAACAGTTACAAAAAAATGAAAAAATATAAAGCAATGTGAAATATCTCCTTGAAAAAACCACTGACCTGGAAAATAGATCCAGGACAGACAATTTGAAAATTACTGGTCTACCGAAAAGTCATGATCCAAAAAAAGAACTTGGAAAGCATCCTTCAAGAAATTCTCAAGGAAAATTGCCCTGATGTTTTAGATTCAGAGGGAAAAATAGAACTTGAAAGAATTCACAGATCACCTCTTCAAAAAGATCCCCAAAAGAAAACTCCTAGAAATGTTATAG
>CM053599.1:88154206-88187173 GCA_028646575.1 Pseudocheirus occidentalis
GAAAGCAATTTGAATACTGTGGAAAGACAATTAGGATAACCCAGGATCTGGCAGCTTCTACACTGATGGATCAAAGGGCCTGGAATATGATATTACAGAGAGCAAGAGAGCTGGGATTAAAACCAAGAATCACCTACCCAGCAAAATTGAGTATAATGTTCCAGAGAAAAATATGGTCATTCAATGAGGTGGAGGACTTTCAAGCATTCTTGCTGAAAAAACCAGAACTGAACAGAAAATTTGACAATCAAACACAAGAAGCATGAGAAGGTAAACATGGGAAAGAAATCATAAGGAACTTATCAAAGTTGTACTATTTACATGCCAATATGGAAAAACAATAATAGTAACCTATGAAACTTTTCTTACTATGAGGATAGGTGAAAGGAATACAAATGTGTATATATGTACACTTACACATATGTCTATATAGGAGGCTACATATGCCTATAAATACATATGTGAGCATGTGCGTATATGTGCACATAGAGGATATAGGATCAATTGAATATGAAGGGATGATACTTTAAAAGGTGAAATTCTGAGGTGGGAGAGGACTAGAATGAGAGCAGACAGGGAGAGACAAAATGGGGGCAATCATCCCATATAGAAGAGGCAAGGGATAACTGTTACAACTTTACTTTCATTTACTCTAATTGAATTTGGCTTAGGGAAGGAATGACATAAACTCTAAACTGGGTATCATGACACACAGGAGAGTAGGGGGCATGGGGATGGGAGGCAGGATGACAGAGGGGAGAGCAGGGTCTGGGGGAGGGTTGCTGGAAGCACACACCAGTAAAGGGACAGGGACAGGGTAGAGAAGGGGGGGCAGGATAGGAAGGAGGGGGATATGATCAGACTGTCGCAATATGTCCACTCTGAAGATGTCCTGTGTAATTACACATTCACAGCCTGTATTGAATTGCTTATCCTTCTAGTGGGAGTGGGTGACAAGGGAGGAACCAAAAGAATCTAGAATTTAAAGCTCTGTGATACATGCAACTAGGAATTAAGATATACAGGGACTGGGGAAGGGAGACACTCCCTGTCCTACCGGAAAGTTAGAGGGGTGTTGGAGGAGGACATAAAAGAGAGCAGATCAGGGGAGGGGCTTTACAGTGAGATCGCTGTTTTGGGGTTGGGGGTAGGGGGAAGACAGAGAGAAAATTTGTAACTCAAAAATCTCATGGAAATGAATGATGTAAACAAGAAGACAAAAAATAATATTAAAATTTTAAAAAGTTTGAGAACCACTGTAGTAAGCCCTTAATGACTGTTTACTGAGTTGAATTAAACTGATTTTGTTTATTTTTAGGAAAATTTCTTCTGAATAAAAAGTTCAACCCCACTTAACCCTTTTTTACATTCTCAATACATTCTCAAAACCATGGGCTTCATTGATGTGAAGAAAAATGGAAAATTTTATAAGATCAAAAAAGCATCAATTTTCTTTAAAAATAAATAATTTTCCTTAAAACAAACAAAAAATAAACAATATTTGAGTTAATGATATGTAATATAATTCTTTTTTAGATGTTGCAAGGAAAAATACTTTCCCATGTTCCATTAAAGTCAGAATTTTCAAAGATAGAAACTGTCGTGCAAGACAACTGCAAACAGTCTGTAGGGGTCTGTAAGTGTATTCTACATTCATTGAGAAAGTCATCATTCATCCTTTGGTAGAAAAAAAAGAGCTGATTAAGGGAAGTGGGAAGAATTTTTTTTTCTCTTCCAAATTGATGAAATTCTCCCCAACCAGTCAAGTGTCCAGGAATACATTATCTCTCTCCCCTTCCAGAGGGACAATCCCTCTGAGTGTTCATCAGAGATTATAAACACATTAGACACTGGAAACTGCTCTTCTGTTTTCCAGTAATGACATTTTATACATGCTTGATGCAATATACAAGCTCTGAAGCCAACTGGTAATTGTTTATGCAAGGCTGATCTGTTGCATTTCTATATCCTTCACAGCTTTGTCATTTTCTAATTTTTCATAAATCTGAATTTGATTTTCAAATCCATATTTGAACTGAAGACATTAACTATTGAATTGTCTTCCACTATAGAAGGCTTCACAGTCCTGATTAAATGTTGGGAACAGGGACAACTTACATTCATTCCTTTTTCTATAGCTGTTCATTTATCATGCAATGGTGCAGTATTATGGAATATTCTGATTAATGGCCTGTCTCTCTCTTTGGAATTTTATGTTCCAGCTTTAGCTTTAGTTGACTTTCACAAAAAATTGAACCAGCATGATATTTTATGTACTTATTTCAAGTCTTAAACTTAGAATCTGTCCATCACTAATCATGTTTCAATCTTGAGGTATGTTAGCCTTCATTTAATTGTAATTTTCTTTCAGAGAAATATTGTTAAGAACGCTTTCTTTCAATTACCTGATTTTCCTCACTTGCTCATTAGCTGAAAATGGCTTCATCATCCATGATCGATGGTGATTTCTAGTTAAAAGGAATTTGCTTAGGGAAACAAGCTAATCACTATTTTATTCAAAAACCATAAATCTGCTGCTGATCTAAATTAGTCATTTAGTTTAGTCTAATTATTGGGGATACAAATATGAAAAAGAAAGGTACTCCTTTCCCTCTAAAAGCTTACAGCCTAATGGGGGGTGAGGGGAGGGAGACAACAAACAAAAAGAAGCTTAAAAGGGAGTTGGGAGGAGAAAGAGAGTGGCAAGAACTTTCCCTTCTGAGTCTTTAGTAGCAATGGCTGTAACACCTGTTTGTCAGACTTCATGTCTACAGAAGCTGGTTCCCAAGATGATGGCTGCCAGAACTGTGCTGGAGGCACTGTTATTTCTCAGGGTCCTGAGATTCTTCCTCAGGGTCTTGACAGAGATGATGGTTAATATGGTGGTGGTAGTTTCACTAGCTTGGGACAAGCTACCTCCCATCTCTAACTCTAGGTTCCTTGTTGCTTTGGCTAAATTGGCTTGTCAGTCCTGTAGGAGTATGAAATGGTCTTTCACTGGTTTCATACATGTTAAGAATAGATGTGGATAGGCTACATCTATGAAGGAGCAACTCAGACCTCCAAAGTAACTTGACCACCTATGCCTTCTGATGATAACTTTGTACCTGTACCTGCAACCTTCTAGGAGCTAGCTGTAAACTGGATATCACATAATATCCCTTATATTTCTTGTATTTCTTGTATATTGGTATATTTTTTGTTATTTCTTGACTCCAAATGTCTCATGGACTTATACTTTCCCATAACTGAGCATTTTATTCTTCAGGTCTCCTGGTATTCCTAGACAATGATTCTTGCTACCAACTTCTGGACTTCATCTCTTTGGGACCACCAGTCAGCCTAAGTATTTTCTTCTTAAATCACATATCCAGATATTTGAAGTCCTCTTTTCCAGAGTTTATCTGACTTGGAGTTAGCTATACCCAAGAGCCTCTCCAGCTTAGCTCAAAGTGAATGAGTCAGAAAAAATTAATTGGAAAATGTTGTTCCAGTCAAAGAGAAATACTCTTAAAGGCAGTTCATATCAATCCAAGGAGTAACAATTCTCTACATGTTGACCTAAAAAGAATACCATATCAGTGGTTCAACTCTTAATCTCCTAGACCAAGGATTGCCTACTTGACCTCTTAAAGGGAAACCAAAACACTTTGTGTAAACCAGATTCTACTCCTAATGTGAAGACAAAGTTTTCAACCCACCTAGCCCCTCTTCCTGCCTTTCTTATTCATATTTACCACTATCAAAACAACTTAGTTTGGGTATTTTATTTTAGCAAGCAAAACCTCTACTGTTGTCACCTCAAATTCAAGAGAAAACAGCCAATATAGCAAAATGGAGGTCTTTAATCAAGGAAAGTGAGTTCCACATTGAGGTGCCACACCCTAAGTGCTAGGGTACTCAAAGAGGGGGCTGGGAACAGGGGTTTATATAGGGAACTAAAGCTGCAGGTGGGAGGGGTTAGAGGCATTTCACAAAGTAAGTTGTTTTCCATAGCAAGCAAAAGCTCTTAGAGAAAATGTGGGATTCTATGGAGGAAAGAGTTTGGGACATTTATAAAATAGAAGCTAGGAGTGATAACGTCTGATCAACCTCAGGCAATTCATGGTTCTATGGACAGGGACTACATCAGATTCAGTCAATTGAGTTTGATACTGTCTTGCTACACTATAAGAGATGAACTTTAAGCACTTATAATGCAAGTTAAGAAATTACTGGGAAAGATCAAAGAATGATATGAGAGATTCCAGGAGAGAGGAATCATTTTTAGCAGGAGGAATTAAGAGAGATGCTTCAGGCAGGTCAGAGCACCTGAATTAGGGCTTGAAGCTTGAAGAAAGACATAGATTTCAAGTCTCAGAGGTGGAGGAAGAGTAAATGAGTCATGGGGCAAGGGAAGAAGTGGATATGCAGTCAAAAGACTGGAATTATGGCCTTGCTTTGTTCTACCTGTGTGACCTTAGTTAAATCACCTAACCTCTCTGGGACATGGTATATTCATCTGTCAAACAAATAAGCTAGTCTCTAAACTTACTTCAAGGTCTAGGTTCTATACTCAAGGCATGAGAGATATAGCATTTGGTAATGCAAGTTGTAATGTTAATTGAATCTGAAGATCTTCCATGCCGCTTTGTATTGGCAAGTACTTAGGACCCTGTTTCAAATTAACACCTTGTTTAAGCTATTAACACAGAAGTAGTTAACATCTTGGGAGGAAGTTGCTGATATAACAGGAAGGGGCAGAATGGGGAGGAGCTATACTGCATATAAGGAAGAGAACCAGCAAGACAGTCAGATTTTCTCTCAGTGAGCACCTGGAGGCTGCAACTTTTGCCAAGACCCTCCTTCTGCAACTTTTGTCGAGAACTTCCAAAACTAGGCTGAGGAGCTACCATGAGTGAGAGAAGGATCCCTGCTTGAGGGAGCCTGTTCTGTTGTGAAGGCTTGGGAATGTGGGTGTTCACTGCATTAACCATGGGTATCAACTTCGTGACTATTATAATGACTTTGGTTCTGGGCCTCATCTTTCTGGTTCTGGGCCTTGGTTTTCTGGTATTTGAATAAAGGCTTTGGTTCTTCCCTCCATGTGGAGAGTTTGCTACATTTTGTGATTCACAACTATACCAACATATTCATAATCACCATGGGTGTTGTGAATATTGTATTATTGTTACACAAGTGCATAGGAAAATAGAGATCAAAGTGGGAAATTATAGATCAAGATCTGACAATGGAATTCCTGAAGCTGAACTATAACATAAAGTGTGTGTAATGGAATCAGGTGAAACAATGGGACAAAGACACATTGACCAAAGAGAGTGAAGGACTTTGGATTTCATATTCTAAACTAGAAAGTTTTCTTTCTCCTTTCTTTTTTTTTTTAATCAGACAATGGCAAGCAAGCAAAGGTTTTTGAGTAAAAGCGGCACTATAATTTTGTGTCTTAAGAAGGTAACTTTGGCAATTTTATGAAGGAAGGAAGTTGGGGAGGATGAGGATAAACAAGACTAATTACCTTAGTTTAGTGAGGGAATAATAAAGACTGGGACCAGAGAGGTGGAAGCAGGGATGGAAAAGACAAGAGCTAAGTAGAATACACAGGATTTTAACAACTTATTTGGGGAGGGAGAAAAAGCAAAAAATAGTTAAAGGCAATGAAAAAGGAGCAGTCATCAAGGGAAGAGGAAATCCAGGAGAGAATAATGTCATTGAACTTAAGAGAGGTGAGAGCATCCAAAAGTAGGAGGCAGTCAACATTTTCAAATATTGAAGTAAGGTCAAGAAGGAAAAGGATAGAGAAAGGGTCACTAGATGTAGAAATAAGCTCACTGGGGACCTTCAACAGAAGAGTTGTATTATCAAACTGGGGACAAAATCCAAATTGCAGGGACTTAGGGAAAACAAGTGGGTATTGAAAAAATGGAATAATAAATATGCATTATTCTTTCTTCAAGTTAGGCAATGAAAGGAAGGGTAAGGAGGGAACTATAACTCAGAAGGAAGTAATAGCCATCAAAGGATTTTAGACATTTGTAGACAGAAGCAAGGGAACAGTAGAGAGGGGAGAATTTACAATAAGAGAGTGGAAATAATCAAGAAGTCAAGATCGTGGATTGGATCCAGCCCACTTGGAGGAGTTAGACTTAATAAGGGGACAAAGGACAGTGAGGCTTTCTGTAGTAAAGAGTATGTTGCACTGGCCATTTCTTTCCCACATATGTACCCCATTTCCATTGTATTCTAAATTTGAGCCTACTAGTCCTAGAAACACTGTGTGCATTTGTAAGAGAGTCTATCTCCAAGTTTAAGTGGTAGATGTTCTAAAGATAATATTTTTTTTTTACTTTGGCCTGTCAGTAAATGCCTTTAAGATAATGGGAGAATCTTCCATCTGGAGTCCCAATCCACAAGTGAGAATACAAATTGAGGGAGGGTCAGAAAGGGGGAAGTGCCCAAAGCCAAACAATGTTAAGATAAACAAATATGGGCTATTATTAGAGTCTAACCCTGAAATTTTAAAATAAGAAGCATGTGAAGATTGCAAAGTTGTTTCTCAATTATATGAAAAGTAAGAAAATCAAGTACTTGAGCATTAAAACTATAAGGCACAGAGCAATCAGGAATACATTAAAGTAAGGGAACGTTTGTGTTGGCAGAATACTAAAACTGAGGATCTCAGATTGTATAACTCTTCATTTCTACTTAGTTGAACTTTGCTTAAATTCATTTGGCTTCAGTCATTCATTTGCAACATCTACCTCTAAAGACACTTGGTTGCTCTACTGTGTAATCTAATAAAGCACTTAATGAACTTCTAAGTGCTCTAATTCCACTTCTTGTCTAGCATGTGCTGACACAACACTTTTCATTGCCTTTCCCTGTGTGTTTGCTTAGGAAATGCCAGGATGATCAGCAATTTAAGAGGAAAAAGTGAATCAAGTGCTACTGGAACACTGAGAGCATAAAAAAAATATCATGTACAACAGATTTTCTTCTCACTCTTCTGCTCTTCCTCTCTCTGAACAGAATAACAGAGAATGGAAGAGGCAGTTTGGTGTAATAGATAGAACCTTGAATTAAGTTTCAGCATAGCTGAGTTCTAATCCTTGCCCTTACATATTGGTAACACCTCCTCTTTCTTGACTCAGTTTCTTCATCCATAAAATGAAAGGCTTGGATTAGACTAGAACAGGGGTGGAGAACCTGTGGCCTTGAGGTCACATGTGGCCTTCTAGATCCTAAAGTGAGGCCTTTTGACTGAACCCAAATTTTGGATTTGTAAAATTTGGATTCAGTTAAAAAGTTGCACTAAGGCCAAGGGTTCCCCACCCCTGGACTAGAAATTCTCTAATGTCTGTTCCAGCTCTATAATTTTTTTTCATCCAGCATAGAAAATAAAATTAATTTGGACTGCTTTTGGACCATGGTGTACAATATTCTTATTTCTAAGACTGATAAACTTACTTGTATTAGTTATCTCATGAGAACAATCCTCTAAAGTAAAATTTTATATAAAACTTAAAGAGCTGAAGAAATGTGAGCTATTCTTATTATACAGAGAAAAAAAGACAAGAGTTTACTAAATTACTAAAACATGAAATAATAATCATCTATATCACATCTATATCTAAGCATCGCACTCTCATGTAACATAGACATTTGTTGCAGTCATTTAAATAGGGCTCTATAGGAGTTTGAAAAGTTTTAAATGAGGAGATTTGATCTGTTTTTCCTACCCTTGTAATTCCTGCCTCTGGTTGCAAAGCCCTTTCCAAATGAGAGATTATGTGGTAATTAAGAATCCTCACTAATTGGGATGGGGGGAAGGATCTGCATACAAAAATTACAACTCCAAAATAAATTTTTATTTCATTTTATGCAGACTACTGAGGCCTCAGGAAGACTGACAATAAGAGTGAGATGCTGCCTATGTTCTTCTGTATATGTGACCAGATAATGACTAAATGTGGCATTTTAAAAGATGGCTTATGCCTGCTTCCCATTTATGTACAATTCCTCCTATATGGTAGTAGTACTTCTACCTTTTAGCAGTTCCAAGATGGCTACTAGTGAGAAGCAACATGTTATCTATTATCTACATTTCCATATGTATAATTTGGGATTCTGAGGTCAGTTAATTAGTTAAGAGGAATGAGAATAGGACTGTGATATTTCCTAATTTGCTCAAGGTTAACAAACAAGGGAGATATGAAGGATCTTATCTATACATTCAGGTTTAATAATACTGATTTGGGCTTAGATGATCCTTACTTATGATGTAATAATTGGGAAAACAGAGGTAAAGCTTCTCAGTTAGTATTCATGAATGAACAAAACAAAGCAAGAAGTAATTAAAACCACATAGGCAGCCAACTAATGTGGACAAGAATCTTTCTAGGGAATTCTGCTTTTGAATTGCCCTGCCAGTAGCAAGATGATGACCTTGGATTATTCTCTTTGAGTGAGAATCATGCCTGTTAAGAGATTCTTATGGCTTTTTTTTCCTTTGGGAATATAAAAATAAATATTAACTCAGGTCCTATGGGGGAGAAAAGCCTTAACTATTAATATAGGTATGTACAAATGTGTAGCATGCATATATTCTTTATCAAATTAATATACTTTCCCTTTAATGTTTGTTGCTGAGTAAAGTGTATTTTGCTTAGAGTTTAAAATGGAACAGATTCTCTGGGTGATTGAAATACTTATTCAGGATTGACTCCAACATAGGTGTTGCTGTCTCAATATGATAAGTTATAGTAAACCAGGGAAATATGGACATCATAACTGTTTGTATGTTTTTAATACAAATGCAATTTATCTGATTATAGACAGATGATGATGTCACAAACAGTTATAAGGTAAGGCAGGGTTAATCCCAGAGATACCTCAGAATCTTCACCCAAAAATATCAGAGACACAGAGGCAGAGATGAAAAGACAAATTTCAGAATTGCATTAGTTAAGTCTGCAATTAGAAGAAATAAGCACTTTAACTTCTGTTGATGAGCACATTTGAACACAGGGACAAATTAGAAGCAGAAGGAAGTAAATTAAAGGGTCAATTAGTTTGGTTGAAATGTCATATATAGTGAGACGTTAGTTAATCATAAGCATGGATCAACTCAGCTTAACACTGGAAGCATCTATTCAACACAGAAGTTCTATCTGTCTGGACTTTTTAGGGATAGAGTACATCAAAGTATATCATTCCAGAGTCATGAGTTGCCCTGGGTGTAGAGGTTTTCCTTACTCTTGTGTTTCTTTGGGAACTTTCTATAAGTGTCTGCCCTCTATCACAGATGTTGAGTGCATTAGTGGGATGATATAAACAAGATTTATGTATGGATTGTGATGCCTTAGGTATTCTTATATTTGTTTTGAAATATATGTGTGTGTATCTACATATCTTTACAAATAAATAAATACTTGTTTTTATGTTATTGTATCACTACCTTATTGTGTAAATAGAAATACCTCAACAGGAGATCAAAAACTACATAGTGAGAGGGATAGTGTATTTCACCCCAACAGTGTTTACCCCCACCATTCTGAGACTGCCAGTGTAACCACTTGTAGTAATACTTCTCTAGGAATTTAGGCATTCTGGTACAAGAGCAAGTTAGAGTGAGGGAGAGAATCCAGATAGTGTGGTAAGTGTGCACATGCCCAAGTGAGAGTTATGAAACATTATAACATGAGTGACAACCTCATGGACCCATTATATAAGCAATGTCAATATTCCCCAGAAGAAAGGCACTTTGAATCACCAAATTCTACAAAGCAAATAAATCCTTACACACTTCATAACAAAGTTCCCAGAAACCACATACCAAGCCTTTTCTCTTAGGATATAGTGTTTATAAATGAAATGAAGGGGACAGTCATAGTTTTACACTTATACAATACATAAGATAAGTATATAGTTACAAAAAAAGCCATTAGAGAGAGGAGAAGGGCAGTCACTATAATGTTAAAGGGAGTTGAAGATCTTCCCGGTACATTAATAAGCCTCACATAGAGCCCAACAAGAGAAGCTTGACAAAGGGAATCTTGTTTTTCAGGAAGGCTCACACCTTTTGTTACTTTGTAATTAGGCAGTGGGTCAGTAGTGTTGTGATGCCCTCTGACCTTGAGGCCATATATAAATACTCAAAGGTTAGCATTTTGTTTTAGGGCTCACTTATGGGAAGAGCTGTGTGATTTTGCTTCTCTCTCTCTGGTAATTAACTATGTATGTATGTAATTGTCAGACAGCTAGAAGCCCTGTCTGTTGGTCTACTGAATTGTGTTATTTTCTCCTTTTGTATTTTTTGACAGCTTGTAATTTCTGTTTGTATTTTCTGAAGTTCAGGTTGCTAATTTTTTTCCCTGAACTAAGTGAACGTGTGTGTGTGTGTGTGTGTGTGTGTTTAATTAAAGATTGCTGACCCCTTTAAAGTTGCTTTCCTTTAGTAAAGCAGTTCAAAGAACCTGGGTTAGCAGCCATCCTGGGTATGCTAGGGTACTTGCTATTACAATCACCTGTTCTATTAATTACTTACTTTCAACTTTCACCTACTTCTTGCTAAGCAGTCACTTTTGGTGTAAAAGAACATTATGCTGAGATTAAAATGGACAGGGCAGATGAGTGAAAGTGACTAGGTTGAGATCTCCAGGGCTGATTTACAGTCCTTAATCTTGTGGGAATAATTTCCCACAAAGCAGTCAGGGTGATACCCTTTCCAAAGTTTTCCATTTCAATATTTGCAGACCTACTTGATATCATACCTACCTAGGGACACTTGCTGAGATAGTTTCACAAGAAATGTCTTTCTCAGAGATTAATATCTGGCTCTAACAGCTCCAATGAAAACCTGAAAGTGATTGAACAGTCACAAGTCTATTTATGGAGACTGAAGTTTTGAAAAGAAAAACTCTGGAAATTAAATAGACCACATTAGGAACTTTTTACAATATTCTGAGCCAGATAGGACTTTTAGAGGTTATCTAGTCCAGCACCTCTTATTTTACAAAGGAGGAAATGCAGGCCCCTCGCTGTGTAACTTGAAGATCACACATATTCAATAATAAAAATTTCTTTCTCAATATTCCAATTCTTAAAATTCCTAGGGTTTTTGTAACTAAAACATAGAATAGTGTTTAAAAAAATTTTCTTTCTGGTGTGTTTGTACATTTCATGTATATTTTAATAATTTTTATGTATTGTGCTGATTTCTATGGTGTGTTCCCATGTAGAATATCTACTAAATTCTATTCATACTTATGTGGAAAATTAAATTTAGAAATTGCATAGGGGTTTAAGACTCTTTTTTCTAGATCCATAAAATAGAACCAACTGATAATTTTATCCTTTTGTTTTTGCTTATTCCATTTCTGAGGAGACTAGGAACACCCTTTTGCATTTTATAAAGGTCATTCCTCCCAACAAATGTAGGAAGTAGATGCTACAAATATTATTATCCCCATTTTACAAATAAAAAATTTAGGTTCAGAAAGATGACCTGACCAACATACAGTAAGCAATGAAATCAAGATTTGAACCTCCTGACTTGTACTCTTTCTAGTTACCCAACTATCTCTCATGTTACCTGTAGTCCTTCATATCTTTTACATAGCATTTACTATGGGCCAGTCATTGTGCTAAGAGCTTTTTATTATATTATTTGATCCTCATAGCACCCCTGAAAGGTAAATGTTATTATTCCCATTTTACAGTTGAGGAAACTGAGGCAGGCAGAAGTTAAGTGACTTGATTAGGCTCACAGAGCAAATAAGTTTCAGGCCAGACATGAAGTCAAGTGTTCTTGATTTCAGACCTACTGCTGTATCCACTGTACCACTCAGCTGCTAATAATGATTGCAGCCAAGTCAACAAGGATTTATTAAGCAGCTTCTACATACCAGACCTTGTGATAAGCAGTGATGATCTCAAGAAACTCAGTCCATGAGACGACATGCAAACAGTTAAGTATAAACAAAATATGTACAGGACCAATTGTAGATGGTCTCAGATCTATGGGTCTCATCATCAAATTTGGTCAGCCCAGGTGTTTTCTAAGATCACTCTTAGCTTTATATATCTGTGTCCTCTTCATTCCACTGTTTAATGGTATCTTTGCTGCCCATTCCTTCCCTAGTGTATTAATTATTTGAGATTCTGAACAATTTTATTTCTTTTAAAAATACTTTATATATTCAATCTGGCTAAGTGAGGCTAGCTGCTAATAGTTCCCATCTCTTAGAAGATCTGAAGACCTTTACTACATCTAGTTTTCCTCTAAGCTTTCCATAACTATGGAGTTAACTCATTTTCCAGAAAAACAAAATGTTCACAGTATCAGAAGAATCATAAATCCTGAGACACCAGGGCCATAAATGACCTCTTGCATCATCTGCTCTGAGTTTGTTACATTTTACAGTACGACACTCTCCCATCTCTTTCCAGATTTGGTCAAGCTTGTCTTTTAAAACAGTAAGATTAATTTCTTGGGGTTATTAATATCTCAATTCAGACATACCAGGCACTGTGCTTGCTTTCCAGTCTTGACACAACTCTAAAAACTGTTGGTCCAGTGATTTGTGAATGACGGCATGTGTTATTTTCATTCCTACTCCCTCCACTGAAATTAGTTTTTCTCACTATAGACACACAAGTCAGTTTTTTGCCTAATCAGGTTTCAATGTGCTCAATCAACAAGAATTCATTAAGGGGCTACTTATGTGCCAAATACTGTGCTTCAGTGCTGAAGATAAAGTGCCAAATGAAACAGTCCCTGACTTCAAGGAGTCCATATTCTACCAAATTATATATTACTTACTGCTTCTCGAATTACTGTTTGTATCCATAATGGAATTTGATTTAGGACTTATATGCCTTTTTTTTTCAAAATGTTTTTATATTTTCTTTTTCTTAGTTCAATTTTATTTTATTTTCATTTCCAAATTCTCTTTCGTTCCTTCACCTACCCACTGAGATGGTAAGAAAAACAAAGCCTATTATAAATATGTATAGTCAAACAATTTGAATTTCCACATTATCCACTCCAAGGAAGGATGGAACAAACGAAGGAAGGAAGGAGTGAAGGAACAAAGAAGGAAGGAGAGAAGGGAGGGAAGGAGGAAAGAGAAAAAATAAAATATTCTTCAATTTGCATTGTGTGTCTAACAATTCTCTATCTGGAGGGGGCTAGCATGTTTCATTATGTCTCCTTTGAAACTGTGTTTGCTCATTGTGTTGATTAAAATTCCTACATCTTTTAAGATTGATTATCTTTAGAATATCATTGTTACTGTAAAAAAAAATTGTTCTACTGGTTCTGCTCATTTCCCTTTGTGTCAGTTTATAGAGGTCTTCCCAAGTTTTTCCGAAACCATCTTCTTTAGTGTTTCTTACAATACAGTACTAATTTATTATGTTCATATACTGTTAACTTGTTCAGTTATTCCACAATTTATATTACCTTTATACTTTCATAGCACAATCCTCACCACAGTTACAGTAAAATCCTGGTAAGGTTAGTTTCGCCCATAATACCCATAGGAAATGAGGAGAAAGGTAAGTCCCAGGAGAGAGTCACCAACCTCAGAGCTCCAAATCTAAAAAATTAAAAATTTCTATCTTATTGATAATTTAAGCATTTTTTTGGTGATCTATTATGACCTCTTGGATACTTTAATGGATATGTGATCTTTTTGTTGCAAGTTCTTCTTCCATCATTGTAGTTTGCAATTATTCTTTAAGAGTTATTAAGGCCAAATTATTTGTCAACCTCCTAGAGATATTCCACCATCTCTTAACTAGAAGCTATGCTGGTATTCAGACAACAAACATATAAAATGAAGATCCCTAACTGACTTCTTATTAGATAGGAACATAAAGAAACTTGAATGACCTGACCAATTTTACCCACTATGTCAATGGCTTTCTACAGGATTGTATGTTATCTGATTCTGTAATTAAAAACCCTATTGTGTATTAAATAAAGAGTAAGTTTGTGGCTGATATCTGATGCAATCCTGCTGCAATCTGCTGTCAACCTACCTGTCTAGCCTCATCTCAGAACACTACCCTTTATGTATTATCTGTGTTAAAAAAAACTACAGTACTCTGTTCTATACTCTTTTTTGGTCTCCCATCTCCCTGCCTCCTTAACTCGTATCATCCTCCATGCCCAGAATGGAATCCTACTCCATCTCCTTCTTTTAAAGTCTCTCCCTTGTTTCAAGACCCAAGTCAGATGCCACTACCTTAATGAAACCTTCTGTAACCCCACCCCAGCCAAATGAATGAAGTCTCACCATTCTCATGAATTCTTGTCTTAACTTTTCTTCATACCATAATATCTGTACTAATCAATCTTTTAATTAATACACAGAGCCATTTATTGGAAAGAGTGATTTGGAATCAGAGGACTTGGGCACAAATATATACTATAATATGTACTTTTTAATATTAAAATACCATAATTTGCTTAGCTACTCCCCATTTGATGGCTATATCCATTTTTTCCAGTTCTTTGCCACTACAAAAAAGGGCTGCAATAAACAGTTTTGTACAAATCAATCCTTTTCTTCTTTCTTCGAACTCTTTGGAGTATAGGTCTAATAATGGTCCTCCCTTGGTCAAAGAGTATATAACTTTTAGTTTAGTAGTTTTTGAGGAATTGTTCCAATTGCATTCCAAAATGACTGTAGCAATCAACAATGCCATAAACAGTGCAGCAATGTCCTTGTTTCCACAGAACCCCTCCAACATTTGTCATTTTTCTTTTTTGTTGGCTTTGACCATCTGATGATTATGGGATAGAACCTCAAAGTTGCTTTAATCTGTGCTTCTCCAATTATTAGTAATTTGAAGGCTTTTTTCCTATGCTATAGTAGCTTAGATTTCTTCCCTTGAAAACTTGCTGTGTATATCCTTTGACCATATATCAATTGGGGATCTCTCATATATTTATGTCTTCCTTAAAAGCAAAGTTGGCATTGCTTCTATCTTTGTACCCAGCCTTGCACATAGCAAGTGTCAGTAATAAATATTTAGCACCATAGGCTATGCTACTGTTGTATTACCAGGCATATACTGTCATGCAATATTTCAATTCTTTTTCTATATCTGATGTAGCTTATATAAAGCCATGATGAATGCAAAGCAAATAGGGCTTTTCCCCAAGCTATAAACTTCCAAAAATGCCTTCTTCATCCCTGTGGTGTCTATTGTCTTTTCTTTGTACTTTCCCTGATTGTTCTCTGTCATGGCAGACCTTACCACAGTCACAAAATCCTGGTAAAGTTAGTTTGTTCTATGAACCCATAGGAAAAGAGGGGAAAGGTAGGTCTCAGGAGAGAGCCACCAGTCTCAGGATCCTGTCACTACAGCATTCCTTTCATAAAGTCAGACAGACAGACAGATAGACAGACAGACAGACAGACACACACACACACACACACACACACACACACACACCCTTGAAGAAGAAAGGCCAAGACCACTCACTCCCTCTCCCACTACTGTACCTACAATCACATTGTCATTTGTCATCCCGCCCCATCTCTCCTCTTCCAGTTGTTTTTTCCCCAAGAGAAAAATGTCTAGTAATAGCTTTTAATATGCAAAAAGATGAATTTCCTTTTACGCAAAAAAAAGAGAGTCACTATGTATATAATTTTACAAATACTGTTTGAGGGACCAACACAACCTGAGTTCCATTGACAGATTTGCTACTTTCATAACCCCTTTCAAAGCCTTTTACAATCTGAGCCCTTCCTATCTTTCCTGTCTTTTTATACTTTTTCCTGGTCTGCATACTCTATAATTTGGCCACACTGGACTACTTGCTGTTTTGTACACAAAATACTCCCTCCCCAGACTCCATTCATTAATGCTAGCTCTCCCATATACCTGGAATGTACTCCCTCCTTCCCTCTCAGTAGTAGCTTCCTGGTTTCCTTTAAGATTTAACTCAAATCTCTCCTTCAGGAGACCTTCTCTGTCCTCTTTTCTGCTAGTGCCCTCCCTCTAAGATTACTTTCTATTTACACTGTATGTATTTCGTACTCATAGTTCAGTGTTTGTCCCCTTCTCCCCACCTCCCCATTAGAATGTGTGTTCCTTGAGAACCGAGATAGCATTTTCCCTTTTCTTCACATCCCAATCCCTTAGCAAAGTCTTTTGCATATACTAAGTGCTTAATAAAAAACAAAGGTTTTTATTAAAAGACTTATTGACCAACTGACTTCCCTAGACTTTATTTTCCCCACCTGTAATTTAAGATGATTCCTAAGGTTCCTACATTCTGTGTGTTTATGAATCTAGTTCACTTTGAAATAAGCATTTCTGGCTATATTATTTTGTCTTTTATTTGTATACACTTTCATATATTTTTCTCCTTCCCAGTCTGGGAACTAGAGTATGAAAGTTTCATGGTTTCTCTTATAATGAACACTTAAGGTGCTCCTGGATTTCTGTCATAATGCCGACATGTGAAATGTGGGGAATGCCTCAGGTTTAAAATGCTAGCACCTGTATTGTCTAACATCTAGACCACGAGATGATTTATTGAGCCTGATTCTCCCTTTCACATCTGGGAGAAACTTTATATGTGGCTGTGAGTTATGAAAGCAAGGAGGGCCCCATTCTCATTTTCTATGCCTGGGAATAGAAGAGAAGATGAATTTAACTACCTATAATATGCCTTCTAACTTTAATGATTTAAGTAATTAATTTTTAGCTGTCATATAATTAAGCATCAAAATAATCATGTTACTTACTTTAAAATGATACAGAAGTACTATTAACTACAGGAAAAATTCTAGCTGTTTTTCTTGTAGTTAGAATTAAAGGATGTCACACTTGGAAAGGATCCAAGAGTATCTATTTCATCAAGTTCAACTACAGGTGGCCTGGTACATTTTGTATGAAACACTCTTAATGGTGGAGAGAATTCCGCTTCATCATTGTTTCATGCCTACTAAAGGGTTTGCATTGGTGGGAGAGGCTTGGAGGGGAGAGATAAGACATTCTTCATTCCATTTTTGAGAAAGCCTTTCTTTTTTCTTCTTTTTAGAATCAATCCTGAAGAAAGTATGGAACTGTGTGTGTCTCTCAAAGAATAAAGACTATTTCTCCTCTCTAAAACGCTCACACCCACTACATAGCTCAAGCAGGATTCATTCCATGGTTGGGAAAAGACCCAAGTTTGGAAACCTGGATTACCATTCAATTATGTCATCACTTACTCAGAAACCTTCTATAGCTCCCCATGAACCTACTACATAGTGTTCAGAATCTAGTCTGGTATTCAAAGCCTTCCCAGTTTTCTATCCTGTCTCATTCCAGTCCCTTACAACATTATATGTTCCAACTACATTGGACAATTCCTTGTTTCCTAAATAAATCCTATACTTTCCTTTGTCCTTTCCTTTGTTCATACAATCCTTCTACTTGGAATGCCATAATGGCTTATCTGTGTTTTGAAATCCTGCTTATCTTTTAAAGTTGTTCCCTAATCACTCCCCATTCTAATCCCCAATCAGTCTTCTCCCTTCCACACCTTCTAGATATAATCTCCCTCCTCCATGAAGCCCTTTTTGCCTCTTTTATGGAACTGCTAAGATTCTGCTTTGTCCTATATTTTTGTTTATTTGTCTTAGTCACTCTAAGACTGACAATTTCTTGATGAGATCACTTTTTTTACAACATAATCCACAGGGCCTAGCACAATGCACACATAGAGTGGGTGCTCAATATATTTTCGTTAAATAGTAGAGTTATCTCCTAGCATCAGGCATGAAAGAAGTAGAGAGGCAAGATATAAAAGCCAATTACTCTAAGCTATTTGCAACACTAGTAGAGAGAGAGATGGGTAAAGTTGGAAAGCAGTGGAAAGACTTTTTTGTTTCTTTTAGAAGTTGATTATTTCCATCCAAGATGAAGTTAATATAAATCTCGTTACATTAGCTTTCATAATAGTCCTGTGCCTTCCTGTTTTTATTGCTATAGCTGGAAAACCTTATTTAGCATGTCTGTAAAGGCTGAATCATATAAACATATCAATAATCTATTCTATGTTTATCATCATCATTATCATCAATCAAACCCTACAGGTATTTCATATATGGACAATATATTCAGGTCCTAACAATCATGGGAGTTCTGATCTGAGACACCATTGGTAGTATTGGTAGTATATGAAAGTTTAGTGAAGGAAGAAAGATCAGCCCCCTATAATTTACCTAGCTTCTATGCTAAAGCAGTAAGGCACCCTGAGGGTGAGACCAGGGACAGCACATGCCAGAGGTGTCAAACCACCAGCACCACCTTATGAAGAAAGGGCCAGTTAACCCCACTAACTGCCAAGCAACTGCCACCTACATGGCAGGCAAGACAGCCAAGCTGAAGCTTCAACTCATCTTTAGGGAGAGACAAGTGTCAGAATATACTTGGAAACTCAAACCACTACCATCACCTCATCCATCACCTCCAATGACCTTGTGACCTTTAAGCAGATATTGGAGCCCTTTCATCTTTAGCAAACACAGCTACTGAAGATGTAGAAATGAAAGTTCTTGCCAGCAAAGACTTTAATACAGCCAAATAGTCCAATATAAAAATCAGTATAGTTTTATCAGTGGAAATGATATTAAATAAGATAAGATTATCAACCACTTTGCTCCTATACCTTGAGGACCATTAGACCTTTCTCATGACTGATTTGCACCTGAAACCTCCTATATCTGTTGTCTTCAACATTAGTATATGAGAAGTTTGAGGAAAAGTAATATCTTTGCTTTTCTATATGTATCCTTAGCACCAAGAATAGTGTGTATGATTAAAGTGTTTTTGTATTCATCTGTTCATTTATTCATTTATATGTTATCCATTATCTCTCTCTAGTTTAGAACCACAGAATGTTAAAATAGACCAGAACATTTAATTAAATAGTTCTCATCTCACACACATGTGAGAAAACTGAAGCCCAGTGAGATTGTAAGATTCGCCCAATATTACACAGCTGGTCAGTACTGGAACCATCATAGAACCCCCACATATTGACCTCATTTATTTCTTTCCACTTTTGGAAATCTGCAGAAAGATACAACTTATCAACTATGATAATGGGATATTTAGTGAACTACATGTGGCATCTAACTGTCCCTTTTAATGCCCAAGTCATACCTATTTTTCTAATAGGTTTAGGATCAAAGATTTCTCTTAGCATGCCTTCCAAGAAACTTTGCATGCCATAAATTCTTGAAGAGCACTGATCTTCCATTGCAGAATCTAAAACACCAAAGTACATTTTTTTCCTCGAAAATTTAGAGAAATACTATAGCTTGCTGCTACTTACTTTCCCTGAATTGTCATTTTAAAGACTGAGTCAAGTTAATCAAATTCTGTTCAATATCAGTGCTATATTTTTATGTGTTGGAAATCTTAGTGGCTTTTATTTCCTTTTGTTTTCATAGGAAAAAGAATGGTTAGTCCTAAGATCTAGAAGCAATTAGGTAATCTCTTTCATACGTATAATTTCAAAATTATTTATCATGATGCTTTGGAAATCATTAGCTTGTTAACTAAGGTCTTAGTATATTATTGTCCCCATTATGACATTCACAGTACAATTGGGCTATTCTTAATAGCTTAATTCTACTAGATTGTGAGGCAGTCCTACAAGTAACTAGAAGACAGCATTTCTAGGCAAATACACCATACACAAAGAGTTAGGATTTTCCTCAAATTCAAGACTGAGTCCAGTTTCATGATTTTTCCCCCAAGGTCACAAACTTCCAGGAAAATCTGGAACTACAGAACAAGTTTTAAAGCAGTTTCAGGCCAGTATATGAGTATGAGTGAAAACTATGCCACATCAGGTGATCTGGGTTGAATTTAACTGTGTACAAGATAGGCTAGGGGCTGGGTGGGGTTGTATTTTTTGGAGTCAAACACAGTGGGTGTGTACCCAAGTGGGCTAAGTCAAACAAAAATGATCTACCCCAATCTACTGTATACTAGAGCTGCCAGATTTCACACCATTTTCATTGCCAATGTCAGGAATTCCTCAGCTTATTGAGTAGCACATAGAGTTAGCGTTCCTAAATCTTTTAAATGTACTCATATGAAAATGAAGCTGAAAATTCACCACTGGTGACTGGAAGAAGGAGCCAGATGGCTTTGGCCAGAATCTGTTATTTCTATCTCTAGAAAAGATATGAATTAGAGTTGATTAATTGTCATGACAGGCATCATGAGATAGTGGAAAGATTGTTTGCAAGAAAATTATAAGCCCTGGATGGTAGACACAAAAACCACAGAATTTTAGTGTCAAAAAGGACCCCAAAGGTCATCTAGTCGTATACTGGAATTCTCATTTCTTCATCTTCTGTAAGTAGGCATCTTGCCTTCATCAGAAGATATCTAGTGAGGGTGAGCCTGAAATCTACCGAGGCAACCCATCACACTTGGTATTTGAAAGATGACATAAAACTGATATGAATATAAAATATATTGAATAACATAGTCAGGGTCCTGAAAGTGAAGAGAAACCTGATACCCATTGAGGCAGCCCATTCTACTTTTCTGATAGCTCCAATTATAGGAATTTTTTCCTTGCATGGAGCCAAATGATGTCTTTATGTAACTTCCACTTCTATTCCTAGTCCTGCCCTCTAAGATTAAGCAGAAAAAGCTCAATTCACTTTTAACATGACTATCCAAAAAGATCTAAGTTAGCTAGAACTTAGGGCTGAATATAATAAGATGACATTTTAAAATGGATAAATGGAAAGTATTACACTTGCTGCCCAAGTACAAGATAGTAGAGGCATGACTAGACATTAGTTAATACAAAAAAGAGAGGCAGAAAAAACAAAAAAAGAAAGTATCCATGAGCTTTAGAGGTCTTCAGCTTAATATGAAACAATACCCTATAATAGTCACAAAAAAAAGGCCATGGAATTGAAAGTTGAAAGAGAGAAGGCATCATGACGAGAACTGGGAAAGTGTGACTACATTATTCTCTTCTCTGACCAATCTACTCGCCTACATCAAGAATACCGTATTCAATTCTGAGTACCTTATTTTAGGAAAGACAATGACTAGAAAAATGTCCAGAAGAAGTCAATGAGACCATACAATTGAAGGATAAGTTAAAAGAACTGGAGATAATTAAATTGGGGAATAAATGTCCCAGGACAGCTATGAAAGCTATAGTCATATATTTGGTGGGTTGTCATGTGGGAAAAAGACTAGATTTGTTTTACTTAATTGTGGTGGACATAACTAGGAGCATGGGTAAAAGTTACACAGGGACATCTTTTTGCTCCACATAAGGAAAATCTATCTAGCATTTGGAGCTATCCCAAAGTGGAATGAGCTGTCTCAAGTAGGCTTCAGGTTTCCCTGCACTCTCTAGACCATGACTAGGCTCTCTGTTTGATATTCAGATGAGTTTTGTGTCATCTTCAAATTTTACAAATACGCCATCTATACCTTTATGCAAATGACCAATAAAAAAAAACAACAGTAGTGTGCTGAGCACTGATACCTGGGGCCTTTCAACAGAGAACTCCCTCTAAGCTAATATCAAGTATTAATAAGCACTCTTTGGGTCTGGGTATTCAATCAATTCCAAGTCTACTTAACCTCATCTAGTTCATATCTATCCATTTTGTCCATGAGAAAAACATAATAAACACTGTAAAATGCTTTACTGAATTTCTGCCTTTACAACTTTAGATGAATGATCTTGGCCAGTTTAATAAATCCCTTTGAACCTATCTATTTATAGGATCACGGATTTAGAGCTTCAAGGGACCTTAGAAGGAACCTAGTTCAGCTTTCTCACTGTTATAAATGAGGAAATGAAGGCCCAAAAAGATAAAAGGTACAAGGTTATACAGCTGGTAAGTTGCAGGACTAAGATGCAAGCCAGTATTTTGTTTTGTTTTTATTTGAAATCCACTTGCTTTCTACCGCATATGAGCTCCCTTATCTATCTTATAAAATTATTGTAAGAATCGAATAAGATCATGTAAATAAAGCCATTTGTAGCCATAAAGCTCTATGGAAATGTAATTTGTTATGGAATGAAGGAAAAAGAGAAAACCTTATTTACATTTATGTTTAACAAAGTCCAACTTGGATGTTTCTGTCCCCAAGGTTATGCCAGTAAAACACAAGCTTTGGCAGATTCTACCATATTGTTGCAGCTTCAAATATGACCCTGGCAAGAGGCCAAATCTGTTTTCCAAGGAAAAGCCTAAATATGGAGAACACATCACTAGTGGGTTAGCCATTTAATGATGAATTCATTGTCCATGACAACCCACAAAACAGTGAAAAATACAAAACGACCCTCGTTCTGGGTAGACCCCTTCTGTTTCTGCACTGCCAGTGGCAGAATGGATGAAAAAAAAAGACAAAACATTTTAAGAATCACACAAGTTTTCAACCATCTATGAATTTTAATTTTGCTGCTGATGCTCTGAATATGAAATACTTTTCTGATGACCAAATCATTCTGATAACCAAGGTCCCTCCCAGCTCTAGATCAATGACTCTGTGATTCATACTAATGGAAGAGCTGAATCATTTCAATCACGCAATTCTTACTATAAAATAAAAGGGAAGGAAGTTACAGCTAAAGGGCAGGATGACTGACAGATACTCCTTGGAAAAGTAAACGAGAGAGTTGGTTTTCATCATATATCCAAAAGCAAAGCAAAGAGAAACATTATTTTATGGGATATTTGGTCATTTGTCTGTGTAGCATTAATGATAAGTTTGTGCAAAAAGACCAACATGGGCGGGGGAATTTAAATATGTAAATATATACATACATATACATATGTATGTAACATATTTGGTAATATCAATTGTTGAGTAGAAAGTGTTAGATGAGTATGATATTATAGATTTTATATTTTTGATGTTATGATTATTGTTTGATGCCATAGTTTTTATTTGATGTTTAGATCTTATTTGATATTACGATGATAGGACTCCAATATGGAGTCACTGAGGCTAAGTGGTCCTAAAGCCCATACAAACATATCAGCAAAACAGACAGTTAGTACTTTTCCAGTGTTATCCAGGAGGATAAGACTTCTAGGTTTTTGGTTGAATGAACTCTTGACCTACTGCAGGGACCTTGGTTTGGTTTCCTTTTTATGACTTAGTTAACATTAGACCCTACCACCAGTTTGTGGTAGGGATAAAGAAACTTGCCTTCCCAAGTTTTACTCAAGTCTCTTATCTATAAGGGACCCCAGAACTTTCTACCACATCTGGGATTGATTAGGATTGCTCCCTCCTACATCTGGCACCAATTACCTGTTTTCAGCCAAAATCATTCTTAGGGTATGAAATCTTGCCACTTGAACCCCAATTTTAAATGTGTTCCCTCTCCAACACATTCCCCTCATTCTCAGGCTGGGGTGAGTTTCTTGCATGAGGGAATGAATCTCTTGTCTGTTTATATAGCCATTGCATGTGTATAAGCTATATTTGCCTGCTCTCTGCCTTGCATAACAGTAAAAACTCATGATTCCTGAGTACTAAATATCTAGACATCCAGAACCCAGATATTTGCTTTAAGCAGAGCCATGAGAGGCCAAATAAAGCAAAGAGGGAGGGAAAATGCTCTTGGAGTAGTCATAAAACCACCACCAGAATCTAGATAGAGAGATTTATCTGGATAGTATGAAAATCAACAAAAGGGAGCTCAGTGAGTAAAAGGTGTAAGGGAAGGGCCTAGAAGGGGCAGCCAAGAGCTTGATGCAGAGTGACTCTTGCTCCTGGCACTGCGTGTCAGGGACCACAAGTAGTGGTCCATTCAGTACTGGAGAGGCTGTCAAGGATGTAGTAGCTATCATTTTTCTGAGTTGGAAAGACGATGGAAGTAGTCTGAGAGGCTTAATATGAATGGCAGTTTGTTAACAACAGAACAATTCAAGAGAAGTATCATGGTAACATTTATGGGGATGTGGGAGCTAGGTGGTATAGTGAATAGAGATGTGGATTTAGAATCAGGAAGAAATAAGTTCAAATCTTGTCTTCAACACTTAGTAGCTGCATGACACTAAACAAGTCAATTAATTTCTGAGTCTTAATTTCTTCAATCATAAAATGAGGGATTCAAACTTCAAGGCCATCATATGAATATCTGAATTTCCTGTTTAACTATGGTTGCTTCCATATAGAATTGTCAAGACTTATAAGAAACATAGCAAGCCCACCAAAGTTCCAAAGAGGCCAGAAAGGGGAACATACAAAAATAATTGACATAGTTGTTATAAAGAGAACATTGGTATTTGGATTCAATAGCATGGCTTTGGATCCAAGGTTTCTGTGCCCCTGGGAATATTGCTTCATATCACTGTACCTGTATATTCTCATTTACAAAATGGGGATGATGATACTTTACATTTTCTATTTCACAGGAGTATGTTGTAAGAAAGGTGAACTTTAAAAGGTAATAGACATTGACATGCAAACTACAGTAATATGAGGGATCAAAAGATTAGCAAGAAAATGGGGGCACAACTCATTAAGAATTTGAGGATTCTCCTAACTTTAAAACTGTTAGAAACAATAAATATGGAATAATAGATTCATATTACTCCCCGGTAAAATCCAGAATTGTCACTTAGACAACAGAAAATAAAAATCTGCCTATGCGGTAGACTTAAGGGTATGGGATATTGCATTTTTCCATATGATGAACTTAGATCCATTATGTCACTAAACGGAAAATATTATGAGTCACATAAACTTTCCTTTTTAAATGACCTACAGTTGTAGAGCATGGAAAGTTAATTTTGACAGGCAGACTTAAAGGAGTTTAATAGTATTTACAGATGTATAATCAATTACTCTGTGAAAATAAATGATTGAAATCCAAGCTTCCTCATTATAGGCCAGGTATTACATAATAGTTACTTATTGAACAAATTACTATATAAATTCTTAGGGTTGGTGGTTTGTCAATTGATTGCACTATATTTTTAGCCAGAGTGAGTTTTAGGCTTGCAGAATATATCACTTAGAAAATGATACTCAAAAAAAATGATATTCCTGAACTTTAGAAACTGAGCAGAGTGAGGTGGAAAATGAGCATAACATATCCAAAAACCTCTATGCCTCTGTTTCTTCATATGTAAAATGGAAATAATGATGCACCTATTTTACACAGTTGTTGTGAGGATCAAGTAACATATGCCAAGTGCTTTGCAAACTTTAAAGCACTATATAAATGCCAGCTATTAGTCATTATTAGCATCATCACTGTCATTTCTTAAAAACCAATCAATATTTACTCTATTATACATTAACATGCCTTAGCATTATTATGATAATTATTTTGACTTCATGGACCCATGGAAAGCATGTTGGGAGGCCCCAAAGATCTTTAGGAATCTCCAGACCATACTTTGAGAACCACTGATCCAATATATGAGTTCTGTGTGGTGAAAGTGGAATGAAAATGAAAATTATGAGAGGTGAGTTGATTGATGAACTGGAATCTGCACCAGAGAGTTTGAAGTGCCATGAACATGGAGAAGAAGATGATAATCTGGGCGTCAAACTCACTGAAACAGAAAGGAAAACAACTGACAGAGGCAACAGAAGACTGTAATTAGGGCCTGAATAGGGTAACTTAGTCAGATGGAGTTAATATCAAAGAGAGAGAAGGTTCTAAGTAATGGCAGTAAAAGGTGAAGGTCTACAGTAACAATAAGGAGTAAAGAACATGGCCTCTTATTCTCCTATCCCAATATATGTGTCAAGGACAAAGAGAGGGAGGTATGAGAGAAGACACACCTGGTGCTGGAGAAGGTAATGATCTAGATATTCAGTGTCCTCTGAGGGGCAGCCAGGTTATCTTAAGTACAGTAAGATGGTAGGAGAGTGAGAGGGAAAAGGCTAAAATAGAAGGAAGCTTGTCAATGAGGGCTTAATGGAAAAGGAGAGCAGTTCCCCTCAAAAGCAACAATGCCTCATCTTCTAAGCTATACTGATGAGAAGTTACTCATGTGTCTGAAAGGATTTAATCCTTAACCTGCCTCTTCAGTCCAGACTACATACTTACTACATGTCCACAGTAATGAATCAAGAGATCCTCACACTATTTAAAAATGGAAAGTTTCCCATTTGATTATATGATGAGATCTATATTGGAAAACCAGGTGAGGACAAGCAAACTCTTCCATGGACCTACTGCCTATCTGTTCTTTCAGAATGAAGCCACTAGCAGCCAGACCTGGTATGGCAAAATATAGCAAGAGCTAAGAGAACTCCTACCAAAAGAGTTGATCCTAAAAGTTTTGATTAATCTATTAGTTTTACCCACCAAGTAATGAATACATATTCTAGAATAATTGTGTGATGAATTTAAAAATAACATTCCAAGTTCCTGAGGGTATAGTAGATAAAATGTAAGAGCTGAAGTGAAACCAGAGGTGTCAAAGGACCTAGGTATCAATACTTCCTCTGACCCTCAATAATTATGTGAGCTTGGTCAAGTCAACCTCTGTGATTCTCGGTTTCCTCATCCATGAAGGTTGGATTTTACATACACACACATGTATGTATGTGTACAACCCTTTTGTTTAAGTCTTTGAAAGAACTCTGACTTCCCACAGACAAGTATCATTTCCACAAATACAGACTGCATCCTCTTCATATTTCACGGCCAAAATTCAAATTCAAAGATTACAACTCTTCCAGGTTCCTATTAGAAAAACATATCACTTGCTGGCCAGCTTTCTAATCATCCTTCTCTCTGAATTTAGTGAAACCAGTATTCTTTCAACAGACATCACCTGGCTCATAGGACCATACTCAAAACTTTTCTGACTGTGTAGGTCCCACCTAAGATTGTGCTTCAGCTGACAGTTGATAGAGTCTTCAAGGACCTAGGGTCACAGTTATACCAGTAGGATGCTGAAAAAGGTTTTGGTGTAGGGTATATGATATAAACATACATTTTCCAATGTGATCTTCAAGTATTAAATAATTCTTATGACTCTATGAGAAATAATAAATTTATTTTATTACAAATGAAGAAATTGTTACAATGGTTTAATTGCAAGAGTTCTTAGTCTAGGGTCCATGAACTTGTTTGTTTGTTTGGGGAGGGGGAATGATTTTTCAATATGTTTTTCAATATAATTGGTTTCCTCTCTAACCAAATATAATTATTTAAAAGTATTGCTCTTAGAAAAGATACACAAGCTTTACCAGATTGCTGAAAGGATTCATAATCACACAAAAAAATTAAGAACTCCTGGCTTAATAATTTGTTTACAAGTACAAAAACATAATCTACATTAACTGAGATTAGCAGTTTCAGTGATCTACCTTCCCAATTCTGCTCTTTAGATTACAATGACATTTTTAAAAGATTTTTGACACTTAATTGTGTCTTTACTAAATGGATTAATGAATCAATAAATCTTCTTCCTTATCACAGACTGTAATTCTGTGGAGGGGAATTTGTAATTAGATACTGAACAACGGGTTGAGTCTTTATAAATATACATTTGAAACCTTGTGCTAACTTTGAGCTGAGCACATAACCCATCTGTCCAGTTCCTGCTAATGAAGGGCTAATAAAGACAATTCTGCTGAAACGTGCAATAAAAGTGTTGATATTAAGTAGAATTCAATAACCTCAGATCGGCTCATGACCCTTTTTGTAGCCTTAAATTCAAAGTAAAAGCTCAATTTTAAAAACACACATACATCACATGGGGTAGTGATTCCCCATATGTTAGAAGAAAAGAGAGAGTATTTTTAAAATGTCTGTTTATCTGGGAGATGGAGAAGAGATTGAGGTTACCCCCTTAAAAAAAAAGTGGTACTGAACAAGCTTTGGAGGTACATGTGTGTGTCTGTGTACCTACAGTATGGTGTTTCCTATGCCATACAGACCTAAACCATTCAGTTGTAAATGAGGCCTGGATGGCACTTCATAAACCATGTGCTCATCTCCCATCAGACTTTGGATTCTATTTGAGCACTCATGACATTTTTCTTTTTAATCTGGATCTATTCCATGCTGGCAGACAACCAAGTTCAGTCTGCTGAGAGTGCTAATAAAGCACATGGAAGAGTTGACTTTTTCGATGGCTATACCTGCCAACACCTTGGGTTGGCTTCCAATTTGGAGGGAAGCCTGTGGCCTTCACATTTGGCTTTGTAATGAGAAAGAATGTTTTTCTCCTATAAACACTCCAATTCATCATTATGGCCCCTGTGTCAAGGCAAGCTTTTTTTCTGTCCAAGCCATTATTAAGAAAATCACTGCACCTGGTTACCCAGTTCCCCTCACTCCCTTACCATGGTAAAAGCTTTGGTTTCCCCACTTTTCCAGGCAAAAGCAAAAGAGTGTCCTGGAGACAAGCTGAGGGGACAGCTGTGTCACACAATACAGGGAGCCCATAAGTAAAGAACATTTTTTTTTTATTGCACTCAAGTGCGTGTGTGTATGTGTGTGTGTGTGTGTGTGTATGAGATCATTTTCCTCCCTAATAAGTCAGAATGTTTGGATCAACTTCCAAAATCAATTTCTTTTTTTTTTCTGAAGGCCTAGGAAAATACAACCTTCCATCTTTGCTCCATTTTGAAGCATTCCTTCTCTTACATCTTTATTGGACACCTCACGAATGTTTATCCTCTAAACCCTGGATGCCCATCCATCTAAATAGGAATAAATTACTTCCTGCTTTATTCATAGGGTGAGCTATTAAATCTGTCTAGGACACCTATCACTTCTGTGAGGAGAAACAACATTATGAAGACTCCATATGGCTTTTACAGTAGAAGTGAGAAAGGTTTAGAGTAGCTTGTTGACTTGGGCAGCTACTTTTTAAAAATAACTATCTATATAAGACAAATGAGTAATGGAATTTCTGTTCCTCCAATCCCATTCCTAATTCACTGGCTTCTTGAGAGGAAGTGTAATATAATAGAAATAGTTCAGAATTGAGACTAAAGATTTGGATCACTATTCTACCCTTTACTATTTTGTCTGACCTAGGGCAAGTCAGTTTAACTGTACAATTCTCATTTTCTTCATCTTTAACATAAAAATCACAATACTTACATTATCTGCCTCATGGAGCTATTATGTAGAAAGTATTTTGAAAACAAAGCAATGCAAATGCAAAATTACTGTTGTTTCTAAAATAAGTTCATAGAGGGTGTCTATGTGGCATAGTGAATAGAGCACTGGCCCTGGAGTCAGGAGGACCTGAGTTCATATCCAGCCTCAGACACTTAACACATACTAGCAGTGGGACCTTGGGGAAGTCACTTAACCCCAATTGCCCTGCCTTCTACCCTCCAAAAAGAAAAAAAAAGAAAAAGAAAAAAGAAAAGAAGGACATAGAATTGGAGAGAATCAGACAAAAAGCATTCTTTGGGCACATAGCTTGTCCAAACTAACAGTAAAGATCTCCAAACCTCAATCTGTCTGTGACTCCCCAGGCTCCTTCTGGACCCTACCTATTTCATGATGCCAAGAATCTTCTTCTCTAATTGGCTATTGGTACCTGAACTTCCTTTTGTGAAAGAACCTACATCAGTCATGCTTAATCCAAACTTTACTCAGTCCACAACTTTCTAGATTGTACGTAACTGTGGCCATCAACCCCCTTTCACAAATTGTCTTCCCCAATTAAAATGTAAGCTTCTAGAGGGCAGACGACCTTTTTTTTTTTAACTGGCATTTGTATTCCCAGCACTTAGCACAACCGTGACACATATTAAGCACTTAAATTATCTATCTGTCTGTCTATTTATCTATCTGTCCGTCTGTCTGTCTGTCTGCCTAGCTAGCTAGCTAGCTATCTGTCCATCCAGCTGTCTATGGCTAGCTAGCTACCTATGTAATTAAATGTTTACTATTGTTTTTTTGATTTGTGAGAAAAGGGCATCTGAATCCATTACCACCAGGCATAAGAGCACTATGTTAATATATGTGAAGTCTGTCATGCACTGGATGCAACTTGATAAATGTTAATATTTTGAAGAATTTTGACACCAGCAGACAGAGCCAGAGTAATGTTGTTAATATCATCCATCAAGGCTCCTCTGTTAGGACTGGTTACTTTCTTTGGAAAGAAGATACTGTGGTATATATCTCACTGTAATTGTAGGCTTCATATATGGCACATTTATGAATACATTTTGTTTTATGTATTACTTTGTTTCCAAATAAATTTGGTCAAGTTAATTTGAACAGCATCAAAAGGGATATTTTATTAATTATCAAGTCTGTGGGTTAACTAAGTAAAGTAACCATGATGCTGACATTTGGTTGACAAATCAAAACGAGTTGTATTTCACTAGAGCCTATACTTCAGGCATGAAATATCTCAAAAAAAATATATATATAATGACTTTTACAATACTACCGTCTATCTGTCATCTATATTAACTGTGTTATAGACATGAACTCTGCCATTAGTTATGAACACTGCTCCAGTAAGAGATTCTCCTCAGTCAGTGGTTTCTGTTTTGAGGAGAATGTTGTTAGGTTAAATATTACTCAACAAAACAGACACAACTTTCTCCAAATCTTGTAACAAAACAGTGAGTTTTTAATGAGGCTTCTGAAAGCACATAGAATTTATGAGACATTTCTAGCACTATGTAACTATGAAAATACCATCCATAACCCTCAAGAATATAACATTTAGCTATGACCCTAAAGATGAAGCCACTCTATCCATCTGGCAAAGACTAGAGTCTTTTTAGACTTTTGGAACTTAGTTGAAAGAATCATTCAGGGTGGAGAGAGAGAAACAGAGACAAAGACAAAAAAGAGACAGAGAGGTAGAAACATGGAGACAAAGGGGGGAGGAAGAGGGAGGAGAGGCTTTTGGGTTCATCTTCTCAACATTCATAGCACTATTTCTGGTCTAGTAAGGTGAGTTAATTATGTCCTCTTTTGCAAGAATCTTTAGAGTCTTTCCCTCAGCTGTTTCTTAGGATTGGAGGAAAAATCCCATCTTTGAAGGTCAGTGAGAGAGTACTGCCTCCTTTTCTAAGGGAAGTAGCAGTTTTGAACTGAGAAAATCCAAACCTGTTAACCACAAAAAGTCACTTTATCAATCTTACTAGATTGTTCTTGGCTTTGGAGATAGAAAAGTGAAAAAAAAAACCCTCTCTTTCATCACAAAATGTATGGTCTTCTAGGAGACTGAGATGTACACAAATATCTGTCGTATAGGGTTATGATAAGAGATTCACAGGCTTTATCACCATCATTAACAACTGCTAACAAAATACAAACAAGATAAACACAGAAGCTTTGGGAGGGCCGTCACCTCCCAGACCATTAGACCTAAGTCTACTCCAAATCTCTCAGCCCTTATGGAAGGAAACAATTCTAGTGGAGAAGGGGACAGCCATCTCCTCCAACTATCAACCAATTGCCACTTACAGGGCAGGCAAACTAGCCCAGTTGAAGCAGCTGGGCACCCTGAGGGGCAGATGTGCGCAGCATGTGCCAGGCAAGGCAAAGCACCAACACCACCTTGACTATCATCCACCCTCAGACCTTGATAGTGACAGCTCAGGACCTTGAACCTAAGAGCCATGGGAATAGCAGTACCCTTCAAAGCCACCACACCTGCTTTCAGCCCAGTTGCCACCATCATCATCGAGGGGAGAAATTATCATGGAGAAGAGACCCACCTTTCTTACCACCACCTGATACATTTGTTAACCAACTTAACAGGCGCATAAGCACAAGAACCCTCAGAGTGGCATCTCTACCCCAGACCAGCATTCCTTCTTCCATCCTGGCTCTTAAAGGCATTATCTAGTGAAGGAATTTCTCTGGTGAAGGGTCCAGCCTTTCCCATCAACTGCCAACTAACTGCCACCCAAAGTACAGACGAGTCAGACTAATGGAAGCAGCAAGGTACCCAAAAAAAGAGAGACAAGAGGCTGTGTGTGTCAGGCAAGTAAAACTACCACTATCACCATCTTAAATCACCATCTCCCCTCAGACTCTTATGGAAACAAAGGTCAGATATATTCAGTATAATTTCAATGTTATTCATATTTTACCATAAAGGAAATCTTCATGAACTGTGATTTTGAATAGTTTTTTTCCTAATTTCTGTTCTCATCTTAACTGACTTTTTGTTTCCATATATGTACCTCTTCTCAACATATACCCAGTATATGATCCTTTGAAAAAGAAAAACAGAAAAAAGCAATTCTGCAAAACTAGTCAACATATCAATGGTATCTGATAAGAACTGCAATATTATACACCCATATCCTCCCACCCTTGCAATTAAAGGAAAGAGGGACATTTTCTCAAGTCTTCTCTAATGCCAGGTTTGGTCATTACAATTCCACAGAGTAGTTTTGTGGGAGCTTTTTGGCTGGTGGTTTTCTTTTCTTTCAATTTACATTGCTAAATTTATCTTGTATATGATTGTCTTGGTTTTGTTTATTTTATTTACGTTTATCAGCTCAGATAAACCTTCCCGTGCTTCTCTGAGTTCTTCATAATCATTTCTTACAACTGAGTAATAAATACTCCATTACATTCACGTACCAATTTGTTAAGCTATTCCTCAAATGATTGGCATCTACTTGATAACCACCAAAAATTGTTGCTATTAATAAATATATTTTGGTTTATAGGGTGCCTTTCTTTGTCCTCTTTGGAGTATGTACTCGTTAGTAGGATCTCTGAATCAAAGGGTATAAACACAGATGATTTTTCTTGTAATACCAAGAACCTTTGAGAACAGTGTGCCAGTTCTGTAAACACATAACTTGGGTTTTCCTCCACGATTCTTCTTCCTTAATGCCATTTCAATTCTCCTGATTACATGGAGTGAAGAAGGAAAAAGGAAAGGAAAGGAAAGGAAAGGAAAGGAAAGGAAAGGAAAGGAAAGGAAAGGAAAGGAAAGGAAAGGAAAGGAAAGGAAAGGAAAG
>CM053599.1:88187673-88207036 GCA_028646575.1 Pseudocheirus occidentalis
AGGGGAGTGTCTCAGCCAATAGCATTCTTCCAAGTCAACAGGGGAATTCACACCTTTTCACCAATGGACAGAGTTCTATACTTAGCCCTAAGTATCCTATCCACTTAGCCCTAAATATCCAACAAATTGATTACCATTACACTCTTTCAAAAATTCTGCTCAAGTCTCATCCCCTACAGAATCCTGGTACCCTATTTGTTAGTGACTTTGCCTCTCCAAAAATCACATTGTGATTGTTTTGTAGATATCTTTTATTTGCTTTTCTGTGATTACAAGGTACCCCTCAGTAGAATGCGAATTGTCTCAATTTTGCTTATGTAGGCAAGTCCTACCTGGGTCCCAGACTCAAAGTAAGTGCTTGACAAATATTTGTTTATTGGTTGAGTGATTTAAGATAGAATTAACTTATGAGGCCCTTTGGTCAACTAGTGATATATTAATTCCTTTTTTGTTGATAGGACACAAGAATAAAAAGATAAATGGTACATATAAATTGATGAGTAGAAATTGAGATACTTTGAGGTCAGGGAAGGTGTTTAAGGCATGATTACTCCTTTGTGTCAGTTAAGGAGATTGAGAAACTGGAAAAGTAAGATGTTCAGAAAGAGTTAACATGGGAAAAAAACAAGATTCCAACCATGAGGAATTGCACAAACAAAGGAAAGAACATGGGAAAGTTGAGGGAATGTTTGGGGATCTGGTTTTCCAATGGAATGCGTGGAAGAGAATAAAAAAAGGATGGAGTTGTAGTGCCAACATGAGGAGAATCTAAAGGGTAAGTAAATGAATCTGAACCTTACTCAGTGGGCATTTGGAAGTCATTGAAGATTTTAGACCAGAAGTGTGACATGACCAGTTACATACGTAAAGAAGAGGACTTGGAAAGCTGTATAAAAGATAGATTTGAGAGAAAAAAGAATGGAGTCAGGAAAACCCGCCAGGATGCTATTATAATAGTCTGAACAGTCAGTAATAAGAGCCTAAACTAAGAAGAACAAAGGAAGGAATATGCATTTATTAAGGGCCTATCTAGGCACTGTGCTAAAATTCTTACAGTTTGATCCTCTCAACAACCCTGGGAAATAGATGCTGTTCATATCCGCATTTCACAGTTGAGAAAAACTGAGGCTAAAGTACTTGCCTAGAGTCATAAGGGTAATGAATGTTTGAGGTCAGATTTTAACTGAGGCTTTCCTGACATGAGGTCCAGATTTCTATCCACCATATCGCTCAGCTCCCTAGAGTAATGGCAGTGGGAATAGAGGAGAGATTGAATCCAACAAATAGATTTTGCAAAGATAGAATTGATAGGAGAATGATTACATATAGCAGAGGTTATACAATCATAGGATTGTAAACTGAAAGTCAAAAGAGACTTTGGTGCTCATCAAATGTCTCACTTATGGCTCCAGAAACAGAAAACAGGGTGAATGATTAAAATAGTGAAATCAGAAGGAGATCTGCCCTTGGCAGTAAAGATGCTAGCTAATGCTGTAAGCCTGGTCACATAGAAAGGGCAACATCAATGTCAATCTCTCTTGGCAACATACCAATCTAATATGGGCCCTATTTTTGTTGTCTCATACAAGTATGGATTAGTGACTAATCTACTATGGTTTCCAACTAAGCCAAGCATGCTTGGTCATTATGTATATCAAAGGCACATGCAAGGATTTTGTGTTAATGTGAAAATCCCACCTCATAATAGGCTTTCATCTAACAAAGGTATGTGCAGCTAATTACTGCTTGCTTTAAAAGATGTGGTGTGGAAAGAGAAGCAGCAGGTATAGAGTTTAGAGAATTGATTTCAGCCTCATTTTCTTTGGTTCATTCTCAAAGATGGATTTGAGTTTTTAATCTACTTGTGACCACACATGTAGCAACTATTGCTTCCCTCCCATCCCAGATTAAACTTGGCCTTTAAGGGGCTTCAACATATTGGCAAAGCTGTAAGGGTTTTATGGAAACATGCTGTTCCACTGATTCAAAAACACACTTCCATCCTTTCCATAGAGATGTTTGTGACTAGCAGCAGTCAGTAATTTAATAATGAAATGCCAAGTATGTGCAAAGCACTCTTCTTAGCACCGGATAGACAAAGATAGAAAGGAAATAGTTTGTGCCCTCAAGGACCTTATAGTCTAATGTGGAAGATAGCATGTGTGTAACACACACGCACACACACACAATACTAGATAATGGGGGTGGGGGACAGAGGGCAGCGGGCAGTTGCTACTAGCAGCTAGGAAGACCAGGAAAAGGCTGCAAATAAAAGATGACATTTAGGTCTATTTTGGTGGCCAAAGGAAGGAGCCGTGGTGAGAAAGGAATATATCACTATCTTCCAGACAAAGGGAATAGTCAGTACAAAGGAATAGAGGTGGCTGATGAATGATGAAATCTGATGTATGAGAAATAGCAAAAATGATATTCTGGTTTGAGTGCAAAGTAAGTTAAGGAGATTAATGTGTAATAAAGTTGAAAATGTAGCAAACAGTCCAGGTTGTAAAGGGCTTTAAAAATCAAAGAGCAAATTGACCAAAAGGCAATAGAGAGCTATATGAATTTATTGAGAAAAAAATGACATGAGTTCCAGACTTCTATCCACTATGTCACTCAGCTCCCTAGTGTAATGGCAGTGGGAATAGAGGAGTGATCGATTCAGCCCTGCACGTTGGTAAAGTCACTTCAGCTGCTATTTGTAAGGAAAGATTAAAGTGAGAGGAAAATTGGGGCAGGGAGACCAACTGGAAAGATATTACAATTGACCAGGAAAAAGATAAAATAGCATTATGGCTATGAGAATAGAGAGAAGGGGCTGGATTTGAGAGATGTTGTGAATGTATAAGTGACAGAATTTGACAGTGGATTGGCAACACAGGATGTTGGAGATGTCCCCACAATTTGATTCTTAGTCTTCCAATAATCTATTCTATCAGGTGACAAAAATGTACTCAGGTCACTCCTCTAGGGTCTCATCACAGTACCGCTCTTTTTATGGTGCCGTCTAACCCTTACAAAGTCCTGTTACAGTGCTGAGCCAGATATCTCTCCCAGCACCACTATTCTCTCTACAAGACTTTGTTTATCTGTTTGGGGTTTTCTTTGGGAGGGGGGAGGATAGGATGGGAAGAGAGGAATCACCAGCAGCACCTTTTAACAGTTTTATGCCCCAGATCAAAATATTCCTAATTATAGTTCTGCTTAAATGTTTTTTTTCTCACCTTTTCTCAGTTTTCATCCATCTTGGCCTCTCTATTGAATTTCACACTTTTAGCCATTTCCTCCTCTCTGATGTTCTCTTATCCTTGTATTTTTATAAAATTGCTCTTTCCTAGTTTTCCTCCAACTTATCTGATCATTCTCTTTCCTTTGCTGGGTCAATCATTCAATCATCAATCAACAAACCTTTCTTAAGCGCGTACTCTGTGCCTGGCATTGTTTTAAGTGCTGGAAGGAAGGAAGGAAGGAAGGAAGGAAGGAAGGAAGAAAGAAAGAAAGAAAGAAAGAAAGAAAGAAAGAAAGAAAGAAAGAAAGAAAGGAAGGAAGGAAGGAAGGAAGGAACAATTCTCGCTTGCAAGCAGCTTAAAATCCAACATAGGACAAACCAAATACATGTGTAAGCATATACAGAATAAGTATAAAGAAAAGAAATAAAAATAAGTTAAAAATAATATAGTTTGAAGGAATGGTACTAGCATTTGAGGGTGTCCAGAAAACCTTCCTTGTAGAAAGTGGTACTTGAACTGAGTTTTGAAAGAAGAGAGGAATTCTATGAGGCAGAAGGAGTATATTCCATGCTATGAGAGAGAGAGTACATGTACAACTGATAAACCTAAGCTCCTGCTCCACCAAGGGGTACAAAGGGAGAACTAGCACTAGTCCTGGCTAATGGGTATCCTCATTGTCAATAGTAGCAGCTGCAAATCCAAACAAAGGGAGGGTAAAGCAGGTGAGAGTAATGTTAGTGTGGCTCATCTGTGGACCACACCTTTTTCTGTTCTCCAACCCACCAGAACTACATGCAGTGCCTAGGAAAAGGCCAACCCCCACCCTCTTCCCATTCAGGGACTGTCCTTAAATCATAAGACTAGGAGCTGGTACTTAGGAAGGGCTGGTACTTTAGTGAGCCTAGTTATATCTCAAATGGACAGTTTCCAAGAATCTGGCTAGTGAAGTACTGAGAACTAAGGAGACCCAAGTTCTAGTCCCTTCTTCCACACCAACTCTGAAGATTTGCTTATTCCTCTGTAAATTAAAGTGGTTGTTCGAAGGACCAAATATGAATCATGTTACTTACCTCCCAACAAAGAGGTGACAATCTCTAGACACTGAATGAGACTCACATCTTTGAACATGACCAATGTGGGAATTTGTTTTATTTAACTATGTATTTTATTATGAAGGTTGTATTTTTCTTTCTGATATTTTTCCATTGAGAAGGGAAAAGTAAAGAGAATAAAAAAATTAATACTTTTTATCTAAAAAAATAGGCTCTTAAAAATGATGGGCTTAGACCAAGTGGTTTCTAAATATCAATTGTGACTCCTAATGTGTTACATCCATAAAATCTGGGCGCCATTCAATGCTTCATCCCAGCCTCAATTTTAATAAGAATAGTTATTGCATGTTCTTCTGTGGCATTAGGGGCCTCTAGTTTTGTTTTGTTTTGTTTTTTCAGACTACAAGCTCCCTAAGGTTCCTTCCAGCTCTAACACGCTATTTTGAGGGGTTTGGTGGGGTTAGCTTCAAGTCCTAATCAAACTCTTCCCAAAAGCTTTCAAACTGGCAATGAGTCACATGTTTGCAAACGAAGGATCTGCCTAGCTAAATTCTAAGAGGTTCACTAACAGGCTAGTTGTAGAATAGTCGATTTGTCAGAAATACCAGCCTAATATGACCTAGAGGGGTTGTGAGTTGTATTGGCTGAGAAACTCACCACCTTGATGAAATCATAGATCCTTCAAGTCTTAAAAGAGGCATTGAGTATAAAGCTTTGGAAACAAATCACTCAGCATTTGGTCCACAAGGGCAGAATGTGCATGTCAACAAATACTCTGGGATTCAAGCATGAAACCCACTAATGGATTAGTCACTAGTATGAATGGCAAGCTGGAAACTGAGAAGCCATATCAACCATCCTGTCAGACACCTGAGACATATGTTTACCTAAGAACAGGTGGAAACAAAAGATTGACACCTTTTCAAGCATTCTAGGCCCAGTTTGTTTTGCTGGTCTATGCATGAGCTCCATCTTACAAACTGATCATTAGAAAATACAATTGATGTACACTAGGAAAGGGAAGGCACCATATGCTCATATTGGAAGAAAAGGCAAAGTCACCACTTCTATAATAACTAGTTGTGGTGAATATTGTATGTCAACATACATTTGTGCGGGGGCGGGGTAAGGGGTTACAAAGGTGGGTTTAGGTTTGAAAGAAGGAAAGAATTTTACAATAACTGGAGTTACCAGAAAGTGAATGAGACTGCCACAGGAGCTGGAATGTAAGAGAAAGGCTAGATCCATTCCTGGGAGAGACTGGTCCCAGCAGAAGCTAGATGACCATTTCAGGATGTTATACAGAAGATTCAGGGTTAGAGATAGATTGAACAAGGCAGCATTTGGGGTCCTTTCAATTTTTACAAAACCATGTACATGGAATGTAATGTTCTATGAAAGTCCTTAAGGCTGGTGGCCAAAGGAAAGCAGTCAGGCAATTTAAAAGAATTAATTAACAATTAATTTAATTAATTTAAAACAATTAATTGTGTGACTTCCACTAAAGACCCACTCAAGTGCTTGAGCATAGTAGGTAGATTGGAAAAAGCAACACCAGATTTAGGATCAGAATCCCAGTTTTTCCATTTGACTATATATGAGACCTTGGGGAAGGTCATTTGAACTCTCTGGTCATCCATTTCCTCATTTGTAGAATGAGGTTCTTAATCTAAAAGTTCTATAAACTTCTTTGTTAAAAACAAATGTGACAGCTATTTTTAAAAAATATAATTGTTTTCCTTTGTAATTCAATGTATTTTATTTCATGTACTTAAAAAATATTATTAATAGGAGGGAGTCCACAGACTTCACCAGACTACACAGGGGGCCATGACACAAAACCAGCTTAGCAAACCCCTAATTGAAGGTCCTTTAGCTTCTTAAATGCCCCTTCCAGCTTTAAATCCATGATCTTATGGAGCTAAAACACTTCGATTACTCAAAAACTATACCAGCAGATCATAAAACTCCTGCAAATTGGAATGCCCCAGAATACAGATCCAAAATATGTCTGTTGTCTATGAGGCAGCCTAACTGACATTGGAGAGCCCTGTTACAAAGTTCACTGTGGGGTGATGAACTTTTCAGCCACTGCAACACTCAAAAACCATTTATCTACTGAGTTATAGAATGATTGCAAACTGCTCTGGTTTCAGGATATGCACAAACCAATGAAATAAATTTTTCTATGGGAACTACAGCTTGTAGCTCATATAATTCCCTTTTATATTCCTTATACTCTAGCCAAACTAGTACACACAATTCTCCAAATGCTGGGCTTTCATGCTTCATTGCTTTTGTCCATTTTGTTACTGTAATACAGAGACCCAAATCCCAGGTCACTGCACACCACCTGATTTGTGGCCCACCATTAAGCCCCTTTATATTTCTGTCTTTGTCCCTATCCTGTACCCTGTCATAGCTTGAAACTGCTTAAGGCATGTCTGGGCATCATTGCTCAAGTCTGGGCAAAGTTGCTCAAGGTGTAGTCTCCTGCCCCCTTCTTCCTTGGTTAGCATTTTATATATTCTTCTTGAATCGTTATAGTGTATAAAGTTCATTATGGTACAAGGATCTTATCTAGAGACCACCCTGTCCTGTCCCGCTGACCAAGCAGGGCCCCCACCCTCTTTGCCCAGAACATGATCCTGGCCTGTTCTGGGGAATTCCAGCTCCCTTTACCCCCGTGACTCTCCACCCTGCTCTGGAAAGTGTTCACTATGGCCTTCCACCCTGTGCCCTCTACCCTTTTCTAGGAGAGACCCCCCCCATGACACAGGAAGGTGGCACCCTTGTACCCTTCAACCATATTCCCAAATTACCCCTGAGGTATAGATCTGACCAATGTCTGATTTTTGCTTCTGTAAGTCGTGCTTCTGCTGGCTCCCCTCCTTGATGGTGGTTTTTTGGTTTTGGCTTATATAATCAAGTCTGTAAACCCCAAAGATCACTGCCTGATTTGAGTTTACACTCCAGGTAGTTCTGCGCTTGATCAGTAAATCCACACCTAAATTTATCTTAAACCCAGGTCTCGCTCCTCTTATTCTCTGCTCAACATTACCATGGCCTGAAATGCCCTCCTTACCTTTAAGCGTATTTCAGAGGGCATTTCTAAGGTTCCCGCTTGAGCTTCACATGCTACTTCCTTTTATAATAGCAGCTAATATTTATATGGAATTTTAAGATTTGCAAAGAGCTTTACATATATTATCTCATTTGACACTCAAAACAACTATCAGGTGCTATCATTATCCCTTTTTACAAATGAGAAAACTGAGATTGAGATAGGTTAAGTGACTTACCCAAGGTCAAACTGCTAGAATCTAAAAGAAAATTCAAATTCAGATCTTCATGACTCCAACTCCAGAGCTCTATTACATTACTTGCCTGCTTTGTAATTCTCTAATATACTTGCCAAAAAATGTAATATTATGTATAATAACTGTGTTAACTATCTGAGAGGGGCTTATATCCCCTACCAGACTATACCTTCCTCAAATACAAAGTTCAAGTTTTATTTACATTTTAGATCTCCCTTACAGCTTAGCACAGTGCTTTGTACACAGTGGGTACTTGATAAACGCTAGGAGAGAGGGTTCTGGGAAGATGGCGGAGTAGATCTGAAAATTCCCAGCTCTCAAGATTTTCCCCCAGAAAAAAGAGATAAAATAGTACCTCAGGGGGAACAAAGTGTGGGTAAAAATAAATAAGAATAGGGGCACAACAGGGGTTTTCCTGAGACAAATTGAGAAGATGAGAAGAAAAATCCCAGGATAAGGTCTGGATCCTGTGAAGGGTAAATACCTTCAGGCTAGGGTCCACTTTAACAACAGGCAAGTTCTGGGGTTAGTTGGTTTGAGAGGCTGCCTCAGCCCAGCTGCAGGAATATTTCCCCTTCTCCTTCCCCCACCCTCCCAATAGTGAGGGGAGTTAAGCATCTGAACCATGGAAGATAGAGGGAACCTCTGCTGACAAGCAACACCAGACCCAGCTGTGCTACTGAGAGCAGAGGGGTAAAAAGGAAAGAGTACAGACCAGGCAAGGGCAGAAAGCCCCTGGCTTTGAGCACTTACAGGAGGTTGGGGGTTTGGCTTTGGTTCAAGCCTTAGAAAGGAGAACTGAAGATCTGGGGTAAGAGGCATCATCCTCACACCTCAGGGCTAGAGGTGATTACAGAAATTAAGCTATTACCACAAAAAAAAAAATGTCAGGCGAAGGAGAAAGAATCCAACCTTACAAAGCTACTATGGGAATAGAGATGACCAGGGTTCATCTTCAAATGGGGGTATTGAAGCAAAGAAACCCCCACAGAGTAAAGTCAAATGGTCACCTGCCCAAAAAGAATTCATAGAAGATCTATTTAAAAAGACTTTAAAAATCAAATGACAGAGATGGAGGAAAAGCTAAAATAAATAAGAATAATCAAAGAAAAAGATTATAAAATCAATTAGAAAATGAGATACAGTATCTTAAGGAAGAAAATGACACCTTGAAAATTAGGATTGGGCAAGGCAAAGCCAGGGAAATTATAATAGTTCAAGGAAAAAATTAAACAAAATACAAATAATGAAAAATAGAAGAGAAAGTGAAACAAAATAAACAACAGATCTGGAGAATAAATCAATAAGAGAAAACATTAAAAAATTGGACTAATAATTGGACTAATCATGGAAAGCCATGATTAAAGAAGAATTTTTTTTTCCTTGTAGGGGGGAAAGTAAGGCAATTGGGGTTAAGTGACTTTCCCACTTGTCACACAGCTAGTAAGTGTGTCAAGTGTCTGAGTCTGTATTTAAACTCAGGTCCTCCTGACTCCAGGCCCTGTGCTCTAGTCACTGTGACACCTAGCCACCTCCCAACCCCCTTTTCTTTTAAAAGTCAGGCATAGATTTCACCATGCAAAAAAAGCAGGGGCAGCAATCATGATCTCAGACAAAGTCAAAGCTAAAATAGATCTACTCAAAAAGGAATCTTGATACAATAATGCAAGAAATAATTAAAGGAAAGTATCCTGAAACATTAGAACAAGAGGAGAAAGTAACATAAACAAAATCCATCAATCATCACTTAAAAGAGATCCAGTGAGGAAAACTCATAGGAATATTGTAGTCAGATTCTGAAAACCCCAACTCAAGGATAAAATATCTACGAGCATAAAAGCTAGGTGGCATTGTGGATAGAGCACTTGGAGTTGGGAATACCTAGCTTCAAATCTCAACTCTCTGTCTCTCTCTCTCTGTCTCTCTGTCTGTCTCTGTCTTTCTGTCTCTCTGTCTGTCTCTCTCTCTCTCTCACACACACACACAGACACACACACTTGCTATGTGACCTTTGATAAGTCACTTGATCTCTGTTTGTCTCAGTTTCCTTACCTATAAAATGAAGATGCTAAAAGTATCTACCTCTCAAGGTTGTTGTGAGGATCAAATGAAATATTACATTACATGTGCTGAATGATTCTAAATACCATCAGAAATAAAATTCTCAGAAGCTAGTCCAATATATCCTAGAGATGGATCAGCTCAATGAATGTGAATTCCCTAAAGTTCACCAAATTATGTACAGAATTGGAATCTAATAAAACATAACCAGTGAAATTATCTGGAGTTCTGGACTTGGAGTGAAGAATATTTAGGTTCAAATCCTGTCCTTTATATGTGACAATGAGTATATCACAATCTCTTGGAGTTTTAGGTAACTTTCAAGACTAAGTCATCAATGGGTACTGATTTTCTCACTGTGACAAAATCATAGATCCTTGGCACAGTAGCTATACAACTATTATATTAATACAATGAATTAGGTCATTTCTCTCTCATGGATTTACTCTAAAAATGTTAAGGTTTTTTTCTGTTTTCATATATATTTACATATCTTTTTATTTAAATATAATTAAGAATATTTTGTGTGTCCTAAAATGAAACATAGATACTGGGAAGAGAAAATGACAAGAGGGAAATGGTAAGACTGAGCTCTAAGTAGACCTGGGAAATTGGGAAAATTATAAAGAACCAACGGTATATATGGATAAAAGCTGTGACTACCGAAAGTGCCCATGAGTTAAGGACCATATGAAAAAAAACTGTTTGTTTGCATAAAGTTATGCCAATATGCACATCTCTGTACACATGGCATGATGGCTCACATTTAGAAAAATGAGTCAAAAGAAAGTAAATGGTCAGCACATGTAGAAAGAGTACTATTAGTGGTACAGATATTACCATGTCTGACTTAAGATGAATATAACAAAAAGCAATAAACCCTCTAAAAAGAATGAGTCATTCAGATGGGGAGAAACTTAATGTTATTACTGTCAGAAAAGAAAGACATCAAAATGAGCTTTTGATTCAGCAGGAGCTTATTTGCTTGATTGATCCAATTTAGTAAATATTTATTAAGGTCAGATGGATATACAAAGCAAATATGATGCAATCCTTCCCCTCAATAACTTTATGACCTAGGAGGGGAGAAAAGACTTGAATGAAACCAGATAAAAAGAGAGGGGAAAAAAGTGAGTGAAAAGAATAACATGCTATGAAACATAGAGCTAACCCTTACTTCCAGTTTGAGGATGAGGAGAATCAAGGAAGACTTCCTGAAGTAGATAGCATTTGAAATGGATCTTGAAGAATTGGTAGTATTTCAATGGCAGAAATGTTGGAGTGGGTTGGGGGAAAAAAGAAAAAAAAGACACACAGGGAATGGTATGAGGCAGAGAGAATGGTGAAAGTAAAAGCACAGAGCATGGTTCAAAGGAAAGTACTTCATAAGCCTTAAAACGCAATATGTGAATTATTCAAATTATTATTTGACTATAATCAAGGGTAGTTGAACTATTAGTGTATCATATATGAAAAAGTGCTATGAAATAGTGAAGAGTAGTGTATCTGGTATCAGAGGATCTGGGTTTGAGGCTTAGATAGCTGTGTGATTTTGGACAAATTACTTAAAATCTTTGTGTCTCAGTTTCTACTGCTGTAATATAGGACCCACAATACCTACACTGCCTACTTCACAGAATTATTATGTGTCGGATGAAAGTATATGGTGTAAACCATAAAGTGATTTATGTTTCTGTTGAGTACTCAGTACAAGAAAAAAAAGTATAATAAGGAGAAATAAAAAGTCTAAAATGGAGCATAAATTGTGAACCATGGGACAATAATTAGATGTGACTAGAATTCCGATCAGGGATCACCATGATGCAGATCTGTTTATTTCAGTAAACACTGATTAAGCATCTACTTTCCATCAAGCATATTCTTAGGCACAGGGAGGTAACAAAGTTTCAATAATGCAACCCTAAAGTCATGGAGCTTCTTATCTAATGGATACCTGTAATACCCAGTATTATGCAGGACAAAGTGCTATGTGCTACGTGAGTTCTAAGAGGGAAAATCATTACAGAGTGGTAAAGATCTGGGATGATTTCTTAGACGTGATGGCCTTGAGTTAAGTTTTAAAGATGGGTAAGAATTTGACAGGTAAAGATGTGGGGGAGAGAGGGGATGTTCTAGGTATAGAGAATGATGTGAACAAAGACCTAGAGGTATAGCAATGTACAGCATCTTTTGATGGATAGAGACTAGTCCAAAAGAGCTTAGCACAGAGTCACAAAGGTGCTCCAGTCAACTCAAGAAAAAAATTGCTAAATTTTTATTGTATTTGCACTTCAGAAATTGGCTGCAATTATTAGTTGTTCTTTTAATTGTCTAGCCTTAACAAAATGATGGAGAAAATGTTAATAATGCAGGTTAAATTTAAAAGTGAGTCTTTTGAAGAGCTGGTTGTTAAACATTTACCAACACATCTCTGTATACAATATGTAGACTTGGAATATAATATTGTAGAACACAAAATAATATGGGCTTATAGACAAGAATAATTAACCCAACAAAACTAAGTATAATACTACAGGAAATAAATGAACCTTCAGTAAAGTAGAGGACTTCCAAGCATTCCTGATGAAAAGATCAGGGTTCCAAAGAAAACTTTGAACTACAAACACAGACGTGAAGAGAAACTTAGAAAGATAAACATGGAACCATGGAGGTTAAAGGACTTGTCCTAGGTCACCTAGTGATTGGGCCAGAACTTGAATGTGGGTCTACTCAAACTCACTGAAAAGCATGGACTGTCCTATGACTTATTCATTAGCCAAGAGCTGGAATACTTGCTAGGGCTGTTCAGTTCTTAAATATCAATCAATATGTAGTAGAATCGAATTTGTGAGCTTCCTCAGACTTCCATATCTAAAACCAGGGTAGTTAATAAAAATTACCATTAGGAAGAAATAATCCTTAGCATAGCCAAAGCATGTAACAATCAGGTCCAGAAAGAACACTGGATTGGGAGTCTGAAGACCCAAGTTCAAATCCTAACTGTACTATTTATTACTTGTATGACTTCAGTAAAGTCACTTAATCTCTAAAATTTGGAGGTGTTTTTTTAGAGGGATAGAGTTTTTTTTTTAAAAGGGGGTCCAGATCCATGATTTCAACAGTGTAAGGAACACCAGGTGAAAAATTTGCAGTTCAGCCTTATTCCATAACTTATACTCTTAAAGATTTATAGAAGACTGAATCACTAAATGTTTCACCCAAGGTCCTGTGATCAGTGTGAATCAGAGGCTTGATTGAATCCAGGTCTTTCAGACTATGAGGCTGGCTCTCTATCCACTACACCAAGCAGCTGCTCCATTAACCCATATTAAGAAGCAAGCTAGACTAAAAAATATCTGTAATCCTTTCTGACTCAATTCTGTGGTCTAATCACTTCTGACCCTCAGTAATCAATGCAGCTTGTCAAACCTCTGAAAAGGGGGTCAGATAGAAAGCTATAATCACATTTTGCTATATGTCCTAAATGCAAGTTATTAGAACTCTTAAGGAAAGAAGAAAGATCTTGTAATGAAAATGGGGATGCTTGCTGCTATGTTGTGCCCAGAAACTGGCATGGGCAATTCAGTCTTAAGCATAATTGGGAGAGTTGGACTTATACAGAGCTATCTTATGCAATCAAAGCTTTCCTGGGAATCATTGGAAATGTTACCTGTGTAAAACTTATTCTGGCCCCTTTTATCTGTCCAAAGCTATCAGTTACTAAATTCTTTTCTGAAAAAGAGCAGCTGAAAAATGTTGGGGGATGCAGCTGCTAGACACCTGGCAGACAGATTTAGAAAATGGCCCTGTTAGGTGATAGGCAGAGAGTTCTCCGTATCCATTATTCATTGTGTGTATGCCATTTCTATGATTCTTGTAGTATTTTCTCGCCAACAAAAATATTAGTTTACCCATCCCCAGACCAAAGGGTATTTCATTCCAAATTCATTACTAATCTAAACTCCAGTCCTCCTCCTCCGTCTCCTCTCATTATGTTTGAGAAACTTCCATTCATATTTTTCTTGACTTAAAAATTTTTTAAATGAAACATTATTTCTGTCATTTTCAAGGGATACAAGAACTTTCAGAACTAGTAGGCTGCTAAGGCCCTGCTATTATCAATATCAAGGAGTTGGGTGAGATTGAGAGGGAAGCATTTTTACATTCCATTAATACAGGGTCTTTTTTATATACCCTTCCACTTCAAGAGTAAAGAGACTGAAGTGTTATTGTATTCTATCTGCTACGTTTGGGAATATGTGTCTCTCCTTTTTTAGTGAAGAGTTTCAACAGTCTAACTTTTTCTTGTGGAAATAAGACAATTTTCATATTTCTTTTTTTTTGTTTGTTTGGTTTTTTTTTTGTTTTGTTTTTGGAGGGCAGTTGGGGTTAAGTGACTTGCCCAAGGTCACACGGCTTGTTTTTGTGTGTGTGCATGTTAAGTGTCTGGGGCCAGATTTGAACTCAGGTACTCCTGACTCCAAGGCCGGTGCTCTATTCACTGCGCCACCTAGCTGCCCCAATTTTCATATTTCTTAAAAGCTTACATGGCTTTGGACAAGTTAGTCACTTAATTTATCTGAGATTTGTTTTCTTCATCTAAAAAAGATAATGTTTGCCTGAATATCTTATGGAGTAGTTATGTGGAAAGTGCTTTGGGCTATAAAGGAAGAAATTTGTAGTATGTGGTGAGAACGCTGACCTTGGAGTGAAAAAGAACTGGGTTCGAGTTCTGTGTTTGTATATGTATGCTGCGTGATCAATCACAGGCAAATCACTTCACCTCTTAGTACATTGAGGCAGTTCTCTAAGATTATATATAGGTAAGTTAGAGACAAGGAGCCCATCTTCATTGGAAGAGGGGGATTCCACACCATTAGCTCCCCTAGTTCTAGACCTACCTCTCATTTTTACTGCCACAGTACAAACTGATTCACTTATCAGAGAGAAGTTTTGTCTAAAACCCTGCCTGGCACCTAACTCTGAGCTGGAGGGGAGTATTTCATTTTTCATCAAAGCTTCTCCTTCCTACATTTCTTTTTTTAACCTGAGCAAGCAACTTCATGCAAAATTGTTATTTATGTTTGCCCTAAAAAAGTATTTTTGAATCTCAGAAGGCAATACCAACAATGACTCCGTGATTATGATCATGATAAATTAAGCCTTTGAAATGTAGGATCCTAAGCGTCCATTTATGGGAAGTGTTCCTAATTTTGTGTGTGTGTCATGGACCCTTTTGGCAGTCTGATGAATCCTGAGGATGGACCCCTTCTTAGAAAAATGTTTTAAAAGTGTAAAATAAAATATATTGGATTACAAAGGGATTCAATTATCTTCAAATATAGTTTTCAAAATATTTTTTAAAAGTTCATGGTCAGGTTTAAAACCCTTACTAAGTCTTTTCCAGAAGCTTGTTTCTTCTCTCTTGTGCACATGAATAACTTAAAGAGAACATTAAGTAACAAGCAGCTAGGTGGTAGAATGGATAGAGTGCTGAACCTGGAGTCAGAAAGACAGTTAAATCCTGCCTTGGATTCTTACTTTCAGTGTGACTCAGAGCAAGTCACTTAACCTTTCTCTAACTTGCTTGTAAGGAGAATGATAGAGCCTATCTCCCAGGGTTATTTTAAGGACAAATATGAGAATATTGTAAAGTCCTTGCAGACCTTAAAGCAATATATAAACACCAACTACTATCATTACTATATTATTTTTGGAAACAAAAATCCAAACAACCCCGAGCCATCACATAGAGAGGAAACCAGCTTCTTGTTTTTCCTGTTTTAAGAGAAATATTTCCTTTTTAAAATTATTTTATTTATTTTCTTATTTACAGCGTTCATTTCCACAAGATTTTGAGTTACAAATTTTCTCCCCCTCTTTCCCCTACCCACAACCCCCAAACAGCAATCCCACTGTAAAACCCCTCCCCCAACCTGCTCTCTCCTATGTCCTCCACCATTGCCTCTCTAATTTTCTGGTTGGGCAGGATGGGTCTCCCTACCCCAGTGCCTGAATATCTTAATTCCAAGTTGCATGTATTTAATAATAATTATTATTATATATATGTATGTATGTATATATATATATTCATTTTTATTTTTTTAACATTTGATTGTAGAATTTTAAATTCTAGATTCTTTCAGTTCCTCCCTTGTCACCCATCCCCACTGGAAGGACAAGCAATTCCATACAGGCTGTAAGAGAAATATTTCACATAATTTTTTTCCTATTATGCTTCATAGCCAAACCATGCTTTTACTCCTTTTAGAGAGATCCATCTCTCAGAGCACCCAGCAAAGCATTAACCCATAGAAGCCTTTATTGATTACTTCTTGATTCACTGGATTTTAGACCTGAGCTCCACTTTTTGCTCTCAGCCCCTTGTCCATATCCACTTAATTACTAAGACCTGTTGTTTCTTCCTCCACAATATCTCTCACATGAATCCCCTTCCTTCCATTCTCATGGTCACCATATTAGCTTAGGACCTCTTCTCCTTTATTCTACCTGTACTATTGCAATAAATTCTTGATTGGACTAAATCCCTTCATGTCCAATCCATTCTCATCATGCTTTCAAACTGAAATTCTTAAACCAAATATATGACCATGTCATTCCCCTGGTCAATGAGTTTTCATGGCTCTCTATTGCTCCTAAGTCTGAGTTCTGTTTAGCACTTAAAACTCGTCATAACCTATCTTCCTAGACCAATTTCACATTATCTATCCCACCTTTTCTAAAATTTTATCCAAACTGAGCTATGTGATGTTCCATGCACAGCATTAATTCTCCCACTCCAAACACAATGCATTCACCTCCATCTCCTGGAAACTTTTCCTGTCTTCTAGGATTGCTTCAGCTGCCCCTCTTTTAAGAGTCCTTAGATGTTCCTGCCAGTTGTTAATGTTCCACCTACCCCAAAAATAACTTTGTATTTACTTTGTTCATATTTTGTATTTGTTTATGTTTTTATATGTTTCACACAAATTTCATCAGGACAAGGACTATTTTGCTTTTTGTATTTCTATCTCCAGATTCCTGTAGTAGTGAAGTGGTAAATAATTAACTATCTCACCATGAGGGGAAAAAATACTCATGACACACTTGCAAGTTTAATCTTCAGTATTTTCTTCTCTTTAATGGGCATTTAATTTCATTTTATTGCACATTGAAGCAATATCCATCAACTGAGGAACAAGTTGTGATATATTATTGTGATGGAATACTATTGTGTTATAAGAAATAATAAACAAGATGGTCTCAGAAAAAACCTGGAAAGGCGGATAAGAACTCGGGCAAAGTGAAGTGAGCAGAACCAGTAGACCATTGTACATAATAATAACAATATTGTAAGGATGATCAATTGTGAAAGACTTAGCTACTTTGATTGAGACAATGTTCCTGGACAATACCAACAGACCCATGATGAAAAATGCTCTCTACCTGAAGAGAGAGAACTGACGAACTCTGAATGTAGACTGAAGCATACTTTTTTTTTCCACTTTCTTTTTCTTGTTTTTTTAAATATATTTTATTTTGTCAAATATTTCCCAATTACAGGCAAAAAAAATTTTGACATTGTTCTCTCCTTCCCTTCACTCTTCCTCCTCCATGAGAAGGTAAATAATTTGAAAGCAATTATTCATGTGAAGTCATGCAAAACATATTTCCATATTAGCTATGTTGCAAAAGCAAACACAGACAAAAAAAAGTGAAAAAAAGTATGCTTCAATCTGCTTCTGAACTCATACTGATCTGATCAGCTACAGTCAGATACACTGTACATTGACCCCATGTAGTGATATCATTTTGGTCTTCTTTAGTATAAGAGACTACAACTGATAAGATCATGTAATTTTTGTTGTTTTTGTTATTGATAAGATCAATTATGATTACAATTTTCCGAATATTGAACCATAATTCCTGATTATAAAGGGATTCCTGATATAAATGCCACCTGCTCATAATTTGTTTGCTCATGTTTTTTGATATATTGCAGTAATCTCCTTGTGAACATATTATTTACAATTTTTGCATCAATATTTATTAAGGAAATTTATCCATACTTTTCTTTCTCTGTTTTTGCTCTCCCTGGTTTAGGTATCAAAACCATATTTGTGTTGTTAAAAGAATTTGATAGAATCTGAAAGAATTTTGAATTTAAATGTTTCCATTTCAAATTCATCTTATGATCCCTGGCATTTTTTATTAAACAACTCAATGATAGTTTGTCCAATTTGTTTTTCTAAGACAGGATGATCTAAGTATTCTATTTTCTGTTAATCTGGGCAGTTTATATTGTTGTAAATATTCACTCATTTTATTTAGATGGTCAGTTTTACTTGAAGATAATTGGGCAAAATCAATCCCAAAACTTCTTTAATTTCATCTTCAATGGTGATGCATTGATCCTTCTTATTCTGGATTCTAGTAATCTGGTTTTCTTCTTTTTTAAAATCAAATTAATCAATGGTTTATTTATTTTATTGATTTTTTTCATAATACCATCTAGTAGTCTGATTTACTAGTTAATTTTTTTACTTTTGATTTTATTAATCTCTCTTTTGATTTTTAGGATTTTCATTGTGGTATTTAATTGGGGATTTTTAATTTGTTATTTTTCTAATCATTTTTAGTTGCTTACTCAAGTCACTGATCTGCTTTTTCTCTCCTTTACTGATTGCCACATTTAGAAATAAAAATTTCTCCCTAAGTACTATTTTGGTGGTATTTCTCAAATTTTGGGGTGTCATTTCATTGTTGTCATTATCTTTAATGAAATTATTGATTGTTCTTATAATTTATTCTTTGACTCATTCAATCTTTAAGGATTTTATTATTTAGTTTTTGACTAATTTTTAATTTGTGCTTCCATATCCTTTATTAAATTTAGTTTTGTGGCATTATGGTCTAAAAAAAGGATTCATTTGTTATTTGTGCTTTTCTGCATTTGGTTATAAGAGTTTGATGCCTTAATATATGGTCAGTTTTTGTGGAAGTGCCATGTACAATTGAGAAAAAAAGTATACTCCTTTCTAGTGCCATTCAGTTTTCTCCAGAGCTCTATCATATCTAACTTTTCTAAGATTCTGTATATCTTTTTCACTTTTTCTCATTTATTTTTTGATTAGATTTATTTAGTTTTAAAAGGGGAAAATTGAGGTCTCCTGCTAGTATAGTTTTACTATCTACTTTCTCCTGTAACTCACCTAACATTTCCTTTAAGAATTTGGATCTTATGTCATTTGGTGCTTATATGTTTAATATGAATATTACTCCATTTCTATGGTGCCTTTTAGCAAGATGTACTTTCCCCGATTATTCCTTTTAATTAATCCTATTTTTGCTTTAGTTTCATCTGAGATCATGATTGCTACCCCTGCCTTTTTAAAATCAGCTAAAGAGTAATAGATTTTATTCTAGTCCCTTATTAACTCTTTATGTGTTTCCCTGTTTCAAGTGTGTTCCTTGTAAATAACATATTATTGGATTCTGGTTGCTAATCCATTCTTTCTGCCTCTGTTTTATGGATGAGTTCATCCCATTCACATTCACAGTTATGATTACTAACTATGCATTTCCCTTCATCCTATTTTTTTTGTTCCCTTTATGTAATTTATTATTTTTGTTCCTGAAATTTCTGGTATATTTTTTTAACTTGAAATTTGAAACAATAAACTTCAAGACGGTATCAAAA
>CM053599.1:88207536-88234712 GCA_028646575.1 Pseudocheirus occidentalis
GCTAATCCATTCTTTCTGCCTCTGTTTTATGGATGAGTTCATCCCATTCACATTCACAGTTATGATTACTAACTATGCATTTCCCTTCATCCTATTTTTTTTGTTCCCTTTATGTAATTTATTATTTTTGTTCCTGAAATTTCTGGTATATTTTTTTAACTTGAAATTTGAAACAATAAACTTCAAGACGGTATCAAAATTTGTTTTAGAATGTTTTACTATGATTTTGAATTGTCTCTAAAGAGAACAAAATCATGAGTAAAAATTTAGGTATCAGAAAGACCGAGAAGGCTGTTTTTCACTTGGTTCAAGTTTTGCTTCCAGGCATTTAGTGTGTCATACAGTTGCTGCCATTGCTATTTTCCAAATGTCTGATGTGTGCTATGAATGACAACTACTTTCTTCTGTGTTTGGTAACTTTTGCAGTAGACCATCTTAGTTCTCTACTACCATTCCCATAAAAGTAAGGAGCCCCATTTTTGCCATATTCTGTTCATGCAACAAACCAAGAGAATCAATGAAGTCTTTATTATTCTGGTAAAACTTAACATATGATGCCAATTTAGCACTCATGTAAATAGTTTAAAAATCATGAATAAGCTCCCCTTCTAAAAACTTGACTGGTTTTTAAAGTGAGAAGATGGTCAAAAAGGAAGGATCTTTCAGTGCTCTTACAATACACCTCTGGGCATCCACCCAAGCCTGAGAAGTATTGTCCTCTGTGTAACTTCCTAACAATTCCACCATGACTTTTGAAGCAGCGTCACTCTTCTTGCACTCCCCAAGTGCTTCATAAAATAGTCTCAAAAGAGTATGGTTTTTCCTTCAGTGTTGAGGTTCCAGTAGGAAATGCATTTCTGAACTTGATCCAATTCAGTTAGAATGTATTGGATGGCACCACAAGATGCTGCTACTTTAATAAGACTGCAGTAGACTGTATATTTTACAGGAGTATTCTTATCCATTCTATGGAAAAGATTGCTCAACAATTGCAGCCTCAGGAGTGGACGTTCGACTTCCTGAAATTTAACCAGCTTTTCACACAGGCTTTCAATTAAAGCTTCTTGCTTGTCAGGCTCCAGGATCAAGAGGAGGGATTCAATGCTGTTCATCACACTCTCGACATCTTTATTATCTTCCTTTGATAAACATCCCATGCTTCAATGATCTTAGCTAAATCTACTGTGGAGGCCACCTTCAGAGTTCTCTCCTGAGATTTCAGCTCCCTCGAAGTTCTGCAGCCTGGTCTTCCTCAGTGATGTCGATGATGGCTGGGACACTCGTGGTGAAGGCCCCCAGAGCCACCACAGCCTCCATTTGCTGTACCATGCCAATGGGAAAAGAGGCCTGCATCCGGCTCTGCTGACACACAAGCCCTTCCCCCCTTCATGCTATTTTCATCTGTTTATCTTCTCTGTGTTTGTATCTTTTACAATCTGTTTTGCTTCTAACCATTACTTTCATCTAACCTCACTTTAAAAATTTTTTTAATTAAATTTTATATTTATTTTTAGTATATATCATTCATTTCCACAAGATTTTGAGTTACAAATTCTCTCCCTGTCTTTCGCCTACCCACCACCTAAAACAGCAATGTCACGTTATACCTCCTCCCCAAATCTGCTCTCTCCTATATCCTTCTCCATCCTTCCCCCCACTTTCCAGTAGGACAAGATGAATCTCCATGCCCCAGTGCCTATACATCTTATTTCCCAGTTGCATATAAATAATAATAATAATAATATATATTTTTAGACATTTGATTTTGCAACTTTGAATTCCAGATTCTTTCCCTTGCTCCCTCATCTCCCACCCTTACTGGGAAGATAAGCAATTCAATATAGGTTATAAAGGTGTAGTTACACAAAACATTTCCATAGTGAATATACCGTGAAAGACTGACTATATTTCCTTTGATCCTTACCCATCCCTCACTTATTCTATTCTCTACTTTGACCTTGTCCCTTTACAAAAGTGTGTGCTTCTAGTTACCTCCCCCCCCCAACCTGCCTTCCCCTCTATCAAACCCCCTTTCCTCCTCTTCCCCTCTACTCTCCTATAGGGCAAGATGCCCGTTTTAGTGTGGTCATTCCCTCCCTAAGCCAAATTCAATGAGAGTAAGGTTGACCCATTCCCTTTTGCCTTCCTGTTTTTCCCTTCCATTGTAACAGTTATCCCTTGCCTCTTCTATATGAGATAATTTACCCCCGTTCTGTCTCTTCCTATCTCCTCTCATATTCCTCTCTCACCTATCAATTTCACCTGTTAAATACCATCCCTTCCTATTCAATTGATCCTGTGCCCTCTGTCTATGTATACCTGTACACATATATACACACACTCACATATGTGTTCATATGCACATATACCCTCCTATATAGACATATATATGTATGTATACATATATACATTTATATTTTCAACTATCCTCATGCTGAGAAAAGTTTCTTTAGTTACAATTATCATTATTCCATGTAGATATGTAAATAGTTCAACTTTGATAAGTTTCTTATGATTTCTTTTCCCTGTTTACCTTCTCATGTCTTTCTTGCTTCTTGTATTTGAATGTCAAATTTTCTATTCAACTCTGGTTTTTCGTCAAGAATGCTTGAAAGTCCTCCATTTCATCGAATGACCATATTTTCCCTTGAAATATTATACTCAGTTTCACTGGGTAGGTGATTCTTGGTTTTAATCCTAGCTCCTTTGACCACCTGAATATCATATTCCAAGCCCTTTTATCCCTTAATGTAGAAGTTTCTAAATCCTCTGTTATCCTGATTGTGTTTCCACAATATTCTAATTTTTTTCTTACTGGTTGCTTGTAATATTTTCTCCTTGATCTGGGAACTCCAGACCCTGGCTATAATATTCCTAGGAGTTTTCTTTTTGGGATCCTTTTCAAGACATGATCTGTAAATTCTTTCAATTTCTATTTTCCCCTCTGGTTCTAGAATATCAGGGCAATTTTCCTTGAGAATTTCTTGAAGGATGATTTCTAGATCCTTTTTTGATCCTGGCCTTGAGGTAGTTGAATAATTTTTAAATTCTCTCTCCCAGATCTATTTTCCAGTGGTTTTTTTTCAGTGGTTTTTTTTTCAATGAGATATCACATTGCCTTCTATTTTTTCATGTGTTTGGATCTGTTTTATAGTATCTTGATTTCAATAAAGTCATTACATTCCATTTGCTCCAGTCTAATTCTGAAAGAATTATTCTCTTCAGAAATTCTCTCAATTTCAATTTTGAAATTCTTTTTCCATATGACAAATTCATCTTTTTAAGGCATTTTTCTCCCCATTGGCTTTTTGGGCCTCTTTTGCCATTTGAGTTAATCCATTTTTAAGGTGTGATTTTCCTTCAGTCAGGCTGTTGACTCTCTTTTCATGATTTTCTTGCATCATTCTCATTTTTCTTCCCAATTTTTCCTCCACTTCTCTTACTTGATTTTCAAAACCCTTCTTGAGCTCCTCCATGGCCTGTAACCAGGTGGTGCTTTTCTTGGAAGCTTTTGTTGCAGCAGTTCTGACTTCATTGTCTTCCTCCTATTCCATGCTTTTATCCTTGTTGTCCCCAGAAAAGGAATCCAAAGTTGAATTTCTGTACTTGCTTTGCCTCCTTTGCTTGTTTGTGTTGCTACTCAATTACTTGACTTTTGAGCTCTTTGCCATAGCAGAACTCTGCTTCCAGAGTGGAGAGCTTTGTCCCAAATCACTGGGTTTTTTTGCAGCTGCCAGAGGAGGGTGCTGTCTCTATAGCCCCCACAAACTCTGGCTCACTGGTCACACACCCAAAGACCACCATCCAAGATTGCTATCCAGATCCAGGCAGGTTAAAGCAAGAGCAATTACCCTCTGAATGTTCATTTGGCCCCGCTATGATCTGCAGGCCTGGAGCTCTGAAGCAGCTACCTGGAGGCAAGTTTCATGGCCGCTGCATTTCTGCCACTTCTAGCTCTGGGGGCAAGGCTGGACCTTCTCCTCCTTCCCCTCCCCTCCCCCAGTTCCAACAGAATTCTACACTGACCTCTCACTTTTTCTTTGGCCTTTATGGGTTGATAATTCTGGAAACCACCACTGCTGCTGGCGATCCACTCTCCCAAAGACTGCTGCAGCTGCTGGTCAGGTCTGCCCTTGGGCTAAAACCATGGGCTCATGCAGGGCTGGGCTTGGCTCCCAGCTTACTGAGATAAACCCTTCCTGTCTGCCTGCCAGGATGCCTTCTGTAGAAGATTTGTTTCTCTCTGTCACTTTGTGGTTTCTGTAGCTCTAAAATTTGTTTAGAGTCATATTTTATAGGTGTTTGAGGTGGTTAAAGGGGGAGCTACAGAGTATTCCTGCTTATACACCACCATCTTGGCTCTACCACCCTGACATCCTTTTTAAAAATACACACACACACACTTTTCTTTATCCCTTTTCCCTTCTACTTCCCAATCGGGTAAGATAGATTTCTATTACCAATTGAGTATGTATGTATATATTTTTCCTTCTTTGAACCAATTTAGATGTCAGTGAGATACAAGCATTGCCCACTCCTCACCATTTCCCCTCCACAGTAAAAGTTCTTCCTTGGGCACCTCTTCTTTGTGAGATAGTTTCCCCATTCTCCCTCTCCCTCCCCTTTTCTCCCAAGGCATCTCTCTTCCTCACCTATCTATTTATTGTATCACCCCTACATAATCAATTTACTTCTATACTCTATTTCTTTGTAGAATCATTCAAACTTTCTAATGGTGAAAAGATTCTTAGAAATTATATGTATCATCTTCCCAAATAGAGACATAAATAGTTTAACCTTTTTTAAAAATCCCTTATGATTTCTCTTTCCTGTCTATGTTTTTATGCTTAGTCACATATTTGAAAGTCAAATTTTCTACCCAGTTATGATCTTTTTATCATGAATGATTGAAAGTCCTGTCATTAAATACCATTTTTATTTTCTTGAAGAATTATACTTAGTTTTGCTGGGTAGTTTATTCTTGGTTGTTATTCCAGCTTTTTTTGTATTCTGAAATATCATATTACAAGCCCCTCTGCCCTCTGCTCCCATCCTTTACCATGGTGGCTGCTAAATATTGTGTGATCTTTACTGTGGCTTTATGGTATTTGAACTTTTTTCTGACTGGTAGAAGTGTTTTCTCCTTAGCCTAGGAACTCTGGAACTTGGCTTCTGAGAATTTTCATTTGGGGAACTTTTTCAGGTGATGATCAATGGATTATTTTAACTTAAATGTTACACTCTGGTTCTAGGATATCAGGGCAGTTCTCTTTGCTCATTTAAATAATGTAATGTCTAAACTCTTCTTTTGATCATGGCTTTCAGGTAGTCCTATCATTTTTAAATTCTCTCTCCTTAATCTATTTTTCAGATCAGCTATTTTTTTAATGAGATATCTCACATATTCTTTTATTTTTTCATTCTTCTGATTTTTTTATTTTGGTGTTTCTTGCTGTTTCATGAAATCCATAGCTTCCATTTGCCCAATTCTAATGATAATAAATTATTTTCTTCAGTGAATTGTTGTGCCTCTTTTTCTATTTGGCCAGTTCTGATTTTTAGGGTGTTGTTTACCTCTAACAATTCTGTTAGTTATTTTTAATAGTTTCCTTCTTTTATTTACTTACCTAATATTCCTTTGCTCCTCTGTAATGGGAATGGGAATTTGAAGATCTTCTCTGCCCCTTAATAGACCTAGGGGGGAGTCTGAAGACCTCCCCTGCCTTGAAAGTAAACTCTGTCCCCTAATAGGCTAAATATAGACACATAGAGCCTGTGGTTGGAGGAGCTTGCTGAAGGGAAGCAGAGCCCACAGGAAGCCTATTAAGATAGTGGGGGAGAGAGGAAACTCAGGCAAGGAGACAGAGAGGTTTGTGAGTAAATATTGATCTTGTATTGGTTTGTGGGAAGGCTGAAGGATGCTGTGACTCTCAGCATTATTATGGCTTTTGAATATCTTTGGTACTATAATGCCAGTACTATAAAGGAGCATGTTGAAGCAGGAGTATTAGTCCCTACAACCACATGACAGAATAATCCTGTTTGGCCAGTATGAAAATCAGATGGGACATGGAGAATGACAGTGGATTATAGACAATTGAATAAGGTAACTCCTCCCTTGTATGCTGCTATTCCAGATACTGTCCCCTTAACAGAAAGGATTCAGAAATATGATAGGACTTGGTATGCAGTGATTGATTTGACCAATGCCTTCTTCACCATCCCAATAGACTCTAAACAGTGGGACCAGTTTGCTTTTACTTGGCAGGGAAGACAATATACTTTGACCTGCTTGCCACCAGGATATCTGCATAGTCCCACTATTTGTCATAGGATTGTGGCTGAACAGTTGGATTAATTAAAGCTAGCTGGTATACAGCTTACCTGCTACATTGATAATATTATGACACAGGGAAAAAACGTAAAAGAAATAGTTTGACACTTTTGATTGAACGTATGGAAAGCAAAGGGTGGGAAATTAACCCTACAAAGATTCAAGGAACTTGATCTTCCCTGTCACCATAGTAGATTTTTATGGTCAGGTTCTTTTTCTGTTGTTTGCTCTTTTTCTTTAACCCTATTTCTTAATTTTGAACTTTGTGTTAAAGTTGGTCTCTGTTCCTGGCATGAGGGGAGGGGAAAAGGGCACTGGTCAACCTTCAGGTTTTGTGTGTGTGTGTTGCTCTTTTCAGAGCTAGTTCTAGGGATTTTAAAGTTTTGGGTGCTTCTAAGGTGATATAATCTATGGAGAAGTATGGTCACTGCTCTCTTGGTCTGTATCCAGAAAGGGTGCCTGGTTCCTCTTGACTGAAAGTGCTCTTCTCTATCATTGAATTATGACCCAAAAATGGGTCTGTGCAATGGAGTTGCCAGATAGTGTCTGGTCTTACATTTAGTTATAGTACAGGTGTCCCTGTAATTTCTTTTTGACCAGTTGCCAGGTCCCTTTACCCTCTCTGGTTTGAGAGCTCTTAAAGCTGATGGAGCCTATTTTACCGAAGCCTAGTACCACCACTGGTGTTTCATCCAGGTGGTCTCCAGACCAGCCTCTACCCCGTATCTGACCTCCTATTTTATCTTGGGCTGGAAGAATATGTCCCCCTGATCTTTGTTGGCTCTGCCATTCAAAAATTAGAATTGAGGCATTATTTTAAATTTTATTGGAGAGCTCAGCAGGGTACTCACTCTACTTCTTCATTTTGGCTGTAAGTCCTATATGCAGTATTAATATTTTCTCTATCATTTTCTTAAGTCTAGACTGTTGGGGCTCTTGTTGGTAATGGGTTGAATTGGTCCTCAGCTAACAGGAGGCCCATGATCACCTCGTGGCAGAATGCGAAGGTTGCACCTGTTTGCCATAAGCAGGATTATCTCTCTGCCTTCGGGGGCACGATTGGCTCACTGTGGCGAGGGCAAGGCCAGGGGAGGGGCCCTAAGGGGCCCTGGAGAAAGGACTTAAATACAGGCTACCCGGAGGCAGAAGTTCCAGTCCCAAGCCAAGCTTAGAGAATGAGAGGGAGTTCCAGCCATGCCAAGCCTAAGAGAAAGTAGCAAGAAGCAAGCCCTGTGTCTTAAGTTTTCTGTGCAGCTGTTTCTCCCGGAGATAGTGGAAGCCGGGAGCCGGGGATGCCGGAAGCCTGGGACGCCGGAAGCCTGTGGAGGAAGGGTATAGGTGAAACCTATACAGCCTGACCCCCAAAACCTGTAATACTAGACAATCAACAAAACAATAAATCAACCCTTGATTTTGTAATTTTGGTTGATTTTTGGTGTGTAAATATTCATAGAGAAAATGTGGCAATCTGTTCTCCTGCATTTGGATTTGGTTAATTCACATTATATCCCGTAGCACAAAGTTAAGGGTTTAATCAATGTTTCTTGGATCTACTTTAAAATGAACTGAGTTGAAATTATAGGAGTGAGGTAAAATTTATGGAAGGGAGGGAGGGAGGGAGGGAGAGAAAAAGGGAAGGAAGGAAGAAATCTTGACAAGATTTGGAACCAAAAGACGTAGCTTCAAATCTCAGTTCTGCCATTTATGACCAAGGTGACCCTAGGAAAATTACTTCTCTGATCCACAGTCACTTTCTCCATAAAATGAGGGAACTGAATGGAATTATATTTAAGATCCGTTTTAACTCTAAATCACATGACTTCCAAAGTATCTCATTTTTAGAATGTGGTATCCTGAAAGTATATCCAAAATGATGTCTTTTTATTCACAAAATACCTTCTGAATTTCTGACAATGTGCGTTCAAGGCAAATGCCCATTGTTTTAGGTTCTTATTCTTTCAAAGGGCCACAGTTTAATGGAGATACTGAGTTGTAGTGGGGCATTAAGGAACGAATTTCTAAACAATATTTATTTTCTTTCCTACATGGAACTAATCAGAATCTGAATTACATAGTTTGAATCATAGTTTGAATAACAAAACCCAAAAATAGAAAAGGAAGGAAAAAATACCCATAAAGATTTTTTTAAATGTTCATGGGCTAAGCAGGCAAGAAAGTCCCCTTTAAGAGATTTTTTTTTTTAGCATCAAAGCAGCTGGAAGCATTTAGATATTCCAAAGAGCATCAACATTCTTCACTGGCTGCCATTTCAAAAAAAGTTTTAATCGAGATTAAACAAAAGAAAGAGAAGGTTTATCAGCATAGTTTTTAAAAATTACTTTCCCATTTATAAGTGAAACACAGATTAGAAACATTTGGCTCCATACCAGTCCCATTCTGAATCTTCTAGAAAGCTGCTCATATTAGATTTTCCCACTACATTTTCCCTCTACTTTTGAAAGGATGTGTCTGGGTAAAGATGGAAGGAAAAGTAATCTTACATACAATAGATCAGAGAGCAAATTGAGATTTTTAAGGCATTTCTCTTTATTCCTTTTGCACATTACTTTGTTGTTATGGTTCTTTGGAAAACCTTACTTTTCCCCAAGAGATATGTAGCCCTCTTTCTTTTAAATGCTTCCACTGGCATACATCCCCCTTTCCCTCTCTCTCTCTCTCTCTCTCTCTCTCTCTCTCTCTCTCTCTCTCTCTCTCTCTCTCTCACACACACACACACACACACACACACACACACACACACACACACACACACACACATTTTCCCAGATCTCTTTTTTTTCCACTTTTGCTCCATAATATCTTTTGCAAAAGGAATTTGTGTGCTCTATCTCTGTGGGTGAATTCTCCCTCGGGTGCAGGACTGTAGTTACTCCTCCCCCAATCAATTCTGTGATTTGCCTTCATTCAGTTGTTCTCCATGTCTCAGTTTCCCTATCTTTAAGACAAACATAATATCTGTCTCGGAAGAGGCTCAATTGCTCTCAATTAAGCATTTTCATCTCCTCATATGAAGGTGGTATTTAAGAAGAAATTAAGGCATTTATGCATCAGTGGATAAATGTAGTTGGTGATGAAATCCTTGCCCCCCAACCATTTTCTGGAAAGTCGATGTTGTTTTCCTGTCAGTATTTTCATTTATCCCTTCAAATAGAGAACATTTGTTTTCAAGAAACTGAATTTAAGGAGAAAAGAAAGAATACAGTGTCGAATTCTGATTCAGATGCAAGAAAGATCCAATCAGTTAATTGCCAAGTCTGGGCAAATGTTAGTTCATATTTGTCTCATTAGTCCCCTTTCTTCTACTCAAAAAGCCACCACACTCATTCTAGGCCTCCTCACCTCTTGCCTGACTACAGCAATCCACTCTTCATTCATCTTCCTCCCCAATCCCTTCTCCACAGCTGCCAAGGATATTCCTTGAGGAGCACATGGCATGAACCAAGTTCAAAGACTCCCTAAAACCCATCTATAGACCCCTTTGGCATCTGTGGACCCCAGGTTAGGAACTCTTATTCTAAAGACATATTGTCATTAAGGCTTTCTATAGCCTGGTGTGTCTTCTTGTCCACTATTGGATTATACTCAGCAGATCAAAAATTCTGAATGGTGTTGAAATTTAAGTGTACAATTTTATTCCACAATTATCTACTTTCTTTAATCTAACTGTGCCTAATAATAAATTCCATTATTAATACACTATTTTTGCTTGTAGTTGTATTAGAACACCACTTCTCAACTCATTGTACATGTCTTCATTCTTCAATAGAAAAGCTATTGGAGCATACTGGGAAAAGCTTAGTACTAGGATTCACTTTCTAACTAACTGGGTACTCTATACTAACTGGATATTCCACATCAGCTACAGGCCTTGGGGGAGTCACTTAACTTCACTGTGACTCTCTTTCCTCATCTGCAAACTGAATGTAATAATACTTGTATCAGTTAACTCATAATGAGAGAAATAATAACTAACATTTCATATGGCAACTTTTAAGGTTTACAAAGTGCTTTGTGTGTATGACCTGTTTAAAGCTTCACAATAACCTTCTGAGGGAAATGCTGTACCTATGCCCATTTTACAGATAAAGATATTGAGGTTCAGAGAGGGTGAATTGCCCATGGTCATATCACAAGTATCCCACAGGCAGGCTGTGGGAGGCACAGAGGGTCTGGGTTTTAATCCAGGCCCTGGTTACCTGTGTAAAATTGGACAAATCATTTAACCTCTTTGAGCTTCAATTTCCTCATCTGTAAAATGGGAGTGATGGAATAGCTGATTTTGGAGGTCATTTCCAACTCTAAATCTATAATCCTATCATGGCATGAATCCAAGTCCTCCTAATTACAAGTTCAGGTCTCTTTCTTTCTATTGAGGCACTTCTAAGATTCCAGTGTTGTCTTTACAAATATCTCACAAAGTGAATTCATCTAAAACCCTTCAAACCTTCTTCTGGCTCCCCCTCTCAACTCTGTTTACTAAGGAACCCCAATCGAAAGGTATTTGACACCACATTCCAGTGTGAGAAGTCTTCCTGGGGCATTCAATCTTAAACCTAACCAGGAATGTGTTGAGTGATTCACAAACTTTGTTCAAGCTTATCTGAATGGGCTCATCATGCATGGATGCCAATGAATGTGCTGGTGCCTCTCTCTCACTATCACTAGGATCACTCTTCTTGTGACCCTGATAGCAAGTAACTGGTCTTTGTCCAGTGGCATTCAGCCCATTGCAAACATTCTTTCTGAACCTTGCTTAAACTGAAAGCATTGACTTGGGATTTGGGGTTTTTTGTGGTTTTATTGGTTTTTTTCCCCACTTGCTAAGTAAGTATTATGTTAAGGAGTTACTTCTAAGGAAGGTTTTATGGGCAAAAGGATAAGCAGGTGTGAGAGATTGGGAATGACTAATTTGAGATAAATGAATACTGTTCTCAACTGCCCCGAGCTACTGAACAACCCAGGATACTTCCTTATTGTCTTTGAAATGATGTTGTTATTCAAAATGGAAATCATTTTCTCTGTACAAAGGGCATTCTTGACATTTTTATTTGCTCTCACACCTTCCTAAATCCATCTCATTTATCAATTTCATGAACAGAGGTGACTATCTGAGTCAATTCTCAGTTATTCACAGAGTTCTGATTTACATTTAACTCAATGTTGATGGCAATTTAAAAACTTGTCCTAACTAAACACATAGCTCAGGATAATAGGAGGGGAAACTACAGAATTTGAAGTTTAAGTGCCCTTGCTCAAAACACAGTAGTTTTGTGACTTGCTACTAACTATGTGACCCCACAAAAGTCCTTTCCCCTCTATGGACCTCAATATCTTCACCTATGAACATGAAAAGTTGGGATTGGATGACCTCTATAGTCCCCTCCAATTCTAAACCCTAGATCGCAAAAAGAATATACCATATTTATACTGTCGGGCATGGCCAGAATGGTATAATTTTTTTTTTAATTTTGGCTTTCAGGCTAAAATTTTTTTAAACAAATTTTTCTATTAACAGATTATTTACTGAATACCTATTGTGTACATAACACTGTGCTAGGCTCTATAAAGTATAATTAAAAGGAAAAGACAAAGTCATTAACTAAATTTCCATTAGAATGTAAGTTCTTTGAGAGCAAGTGTTGTTTTTGCCTAGTGTAACCTAACTCAGTTGTTAGGCACCTAGTAAGTACAGGATAAATGTTTACTGATTGCTTAGATGATTTAAGCATTCATTGTCTTGTGGCTTCCTGGATAGCCAACCCTATCACAATCCTGCTAGGTACCTGATGGCTCAGATGCCACAGGAGAAGGTGCCCAACTGTAAGGTACTTTGCCCCTGACTTGAATATTGGATCACAGTCATGTTAGTAGAGCTGATCCCTATTTCCAGACTTCTGATGATGTCCAGTAAGTACCATGTGGGCTAAAGCTTGAAAGGTTGCATGCTGCTCAAAGAATGATCTTTGAATGGTCCTATACTGCATCTCAGTTTAGAGGAGCACAGTGAGGGGTTACAGAAACAGTAAATTAAGTGGTCTTCCTCAAATACTCTGGCCTTAAACATCAGCCAGTGTGCCCCATTTCTTATGGAGGTACTGTGTAGTTGGGAGTTGGGGGAAAGTTCATCACAATGTCTAAATGAAGATCTTTGTATCTCTCTAAGGCTTTGTATTAGTTATTCATTTGTTGTTCCTCTAGCAAACTGTGAGCTTCCTGAGGATAGGGACTTTATATCTTATCTGAACCTCCTCAGTCTCTCAGCACCCTTGTATCTCTAGCAATAAGATTGGTGAGAAACGTGACACTTTTGCCAACAAAGTCTTTCCCCAAATCATTCATGCAGCCATATTGATTTTTCCCCTGTAATAACTCTCATCTTCTCTTCTTTTCCATGATCTCTTCTATCATTGTAATTCAGGGTCACCCCCTGACTGATGTAAAATTATCTCCCACTGCTGGCCAACCACAACCATTTGTTTCAACCAGATTAGTATACATATATTGTTCCCACTGCATTCTATAGAGGTGTAATATAATCATTGTAAGTAGGTACTTAGCAAATCATTGTTAAATGAACAGAGCTGGAAAGAGAAGACAAAAACATGGAAAATTATACAGCAATGAGACAACAACAAAATAGTTATGACGGAAGTTGTCTACAATGAACCCCCAGGTTTCTACAAACAGCAAATTCCTTAGGCAGTCAAAGGAAGGAAAGATCTTTGTGAACACAAAGAGTTAGGGAAGGTGTCACACAGGAAATCAAACTTGAGCTAGAAGGAAAGGTAGGTCTTGGAAAGCCCTAGAGGGGTCAAGGGAACACAGAGGTGAGAATCTATAGGTTACACTTGGAGATAGTGAGAATATGACTTGATGGAAACAAAGTTGGTGAATAACAGGTTAAGTTTGGTCAAGTAATTTTGAGGCCAGATTATAGAAAGCTCTAAATGACAGAGTAATAGTTTTGGAATTTTGTCCTTTTTGATTAATGGAAAAAAATTAAGTTTTTAAGCATAGAAGAGATATGAAATCAAAGTCTAAGGAACATTTATATGGTAACATTATGGTCATTTAGTTTGACCAGAGATAAATTAGAGACATCAAAAGCAGTTAAGAGACTATGGCAACAAACCAAGCATGAAGTGACCCTGGACCCTGGTGGTCCAAGTGGAATTCGAAAAAGGAAGGAGAGGTGAGAGTTATTATAAAGGAAAAAAATCAGTTGAGAGAAGAAAAAGACAGTTTCCTGTGAATCTTATTAATCATCATTCCTGTTTCCTCTAGCTTCCTAGTCTTCTGACCAATACTGAGTAGCACCCATTTCAGTGTGCTCACAGATGCTATGAAATATTGATGTTTGGCCTCCCCCCTCCCCCATGACATCAATCCCTTCAACCTGGCTCACTAACTCCAGAGAACCATAGAAGTTTGAGAATCCTTGGATCTTGGGCAAGGATGAAGTAGAAGAAAGTAAAAAGCAAACCCATTGAAGTCTGGTACAGGTTGAAACTAGCACCCTAAATGCATTCCACACAATCCAGGCTATTAAATATGAGCAGGAATCTGTCCAAATTTAATTCCCTCCCGGGTATGATATGACATGTAACAGATTTATTGACTTTTATCATTAGATAATTTTCATAAGTGACATATTACATCATTACATAAATGTCCCAAAATAAAAAGCAACAAAAACCAGGCAATGTGATAAAAAGCATAGAAGCTATAAATCACGGGGACTTCCAAGTTGGATATTTATAATAAAAAATGCAATGAAGATACTCCAGATGTTCTTAATCCACCCCATTCAAAGAGGCTTGGGAAATGAATGAATACTTCAACTTGTCTCAGCAAAGAAGATCTCATGTAGAAAGAAAAGGACAGAATGGAGAGCATCTGATGATTTTAAGGATGGATTAAACTTTAAATGACTTCTGCTTGTTTTTAGGCTTATTTACTTCTTATTAAGGGAAAATCCAAAGCATGTTGTAACTATTGATTTGTTACAGGAAATAGCATTTAAGAATAAGACCTCTGACATGGGAGAGTTTTTCCCTCTGGACCTTTAGGCCAGATATGTACACAAGGCAGGAATTTTCAACAACACTTTATTAATTGGCCCCAGGCTTTCACTCATCCTTTCCAGATCATTGGTTTTTTTTCCTTAGGGTGAGAAAGACAAAAATAAGCTCCCCCAACCCCTCCCACAGCAAAGTACTATTAAATTGGGATGGTTTTATTGTATAATTCTTTAGGCTATCTGAGTGAAAACATGTCCAGTTTTTGTCTTCCATCTTCCATTCTATTCAAATTTGGATATGGAATAACAGAAATGGGAATACATTGACAACAATAGCTAATTAAACATTCATGCTAGAGCTGGAAAAGAATTTAGTGGTATAGCTGGAAAAGAATTAAGTGACTTGCCTATCATAGTGTCTAGAAACATGGAACCTTCAGGTTTCGGTGGTTTGGGGAGGGTGAGGGAGGGTACTGGTTTTATAATAGGTCAAAACTGCAAGGCCCTTTAGAGACCATTTAATCTTAGAACTTGAATTATGGAGTCCCGTACAACTACAGTAGAAACTCAGTAGCTGTGCAGTCTACCCACACCCATATGGATTCCTCGCTGTAATGTACTAAACAAGTGGCCTCTACTTGAAAACTTTCAAGAAGGAGAAACAAAACTATCCCCCAAAGAGCCTCATTCCACCTTTTAATAGCTCTGTCAGGAAGTTTTTGCTGACATTAAGGCCTAAATTTGACTTTTTCAAAATTTCTAGCCATGGCCTTGGTTCTACCCTCTGGAACTAAGCTTTACAAAATCCACTTTCAATGGTAGTCCAATTCCACCCCCCCTTTTTTTTTTCTTGCAGTTGAGGCAACCAAAGTCTGATGAAATGACATCAACATCATTTGCCTAAAGTCTGGCCGGTGGGAAGACTAAGCTCAAAACCTAATATCCTTTTGATTAAGGAAAATATTCTTGCACTCCAGTTGAACACTCTAGTTTAAAGTAAATTGAACTTGTCTAACTACTTTGTTTTATGCAGAAGCAATAGACTTCTTGTACAATGAGGACAGACAACTTTTCCTTTTGCCCTATATTCTGCCCTTCCCAACTCACCATCTAATGCCCGTGATTCTTAACCATATCACCCAACCACTTCAGAATTCATCTCTATGACTGAAGGATGGAGGAGAATTCTGTATGATTTATTAGAATCTTAAATCATATCTAGACCAACCTCTGCCTTTTACAGAGTAGAAAATAGAGCCTTAAGAAACTTAAGTGATTTGTTCTCTGCCACAGGGTAGCCACAGGGAAAGAGGTAGGATTCAAACCCAAGTCCTATGACTCTAAATATGATGTTGCCTCCATGATACAATTGCTACAGCTGTTTATACTTAGTGTATGTCCACTGAAGTAGGTGTTTGGTGGAATGTCAACCAGAGTTGTCAGAGGGCAATCAGGTAAGAAGCCTCAGATCTGTGGTATGCCAAATGATAGGGTCTTAAACTGTTTCAAAGGTTTTCCCCAGAACAGCCATGTTAGGTAAGCAAGGTCAAGTATTTCCTTTCATTTACTCTGTATTTGAGCCAAACTGACCTACTTGCTGTCTCCCAAATTCAGTCTTCTGTCTCCACTTCTTTGTCTTTGTATATGCTGTCTGCCATCTGTGAAATGCATCTCTCCTTTTCTTGGCATGTCTTGTTCAGACATTTTTCTCAGTTACTTTTCTACTAATATAATACCTAGCAGGTAGTAGGGTCTTAACAAATATTTGTTGATTCCTTAATGGATTGCAATTATTGTGAAGAAAGTGAAGAGATGTGGAATTGTGATTTCCTATGAAGTGATATAGAGAGCTGTGTTTGACCCTGTACAATTTAGCACTTTTACCAATAACTTCGGTAAAGGCCTAAATCTTATGCTCATCAAATGTGCAAATGACATCAAGCTAGCTAACACATTGAATGACTGAGCCAGGATCCCAAAAGATTTTTCTAGGCTCAAACATAATGCTGAATCTAAACAAACAAACAAACAAAAAAATGAACTTCAACAGATATCAAAATTAAGTCTTGTGTTTGGGCTCAAAACCAATTTCATAAGTGTAAAGTGGGGAAGTATGGCTAAAAAGAAGGTAATCTGAAAAAAAAAATCTGAGGCTCTTAGTGAACTCAAACTCAAAACGAATCAGCAATATGATGTGGCAGCCAAAAAAGCTAATATAATCTCGAGCTGTGTTGAGAAAGATAGTTACTTGGAATAAGGAATGAGTCCTAAAGTACTCTGTCCTGGTTTGAGCATGTTGTATTCTTTTCTGAGCGTCATAGTTTAAGAGGGTTACTAACTGATAAGCTAGAGAGTATCCAGAAGAAAGCAGTCATGATGATGAGTCTTCAGTTTGTTTCTTATTAGACACGATGGAACATAAAGAGAAGGAACATAATAGCAATGTTCTTTGATATGAAGGGCTAACGTGGAAAAGTGATTAGACATGTCCTGTTTGGTCCCAGAACCAGCAACAGCCAGTAGAAGTTGTCAAGCAGCAAGTTTAAATATGAGAGCAAGACAATTTCCAACTATTAGAACTGCCCCAAAGTAGAGTGCGTTGCCTTGGACAGCATTAGGTTTTCCATCATTGGGGTATGCAAGGAGAAGATGAACACTTGGCTAATATGATGTGGATACCCTTTTGGGTATATTCTGACTAGATGTGAGGGACTAGAGGATTTTTGCCTCAACATTTGTATAATTTGTAGTTAAATATGTAAAAGTATAAACATAGGTTATAATTATATAATCATATAATCATGCTCTTCAGTGTCTATCCTTTATTGTACTACATATAATAGAAATTATATGTAGTACAATATAGGATAGATGATAGAATAAATGATATTAGGTAAACAATAAAAATAATATATGGAGGCAATTTTTTCCACTAGTTCACTGGTTTTTAGTCATGGGTTACATTAAAAAATAGGCATCTTTTAAAAATTGGTAGCATCTAATATATATTTTAAAGTACTTCCATATATCTATCTAAATATTAAAGTATTTGCAGGACAATATGGACGTTACCACATGTGTCTAAACTATATTCTTCTTTGTATATAAGAAACAAAAGTTTTATACATCACAAAACCTTTCCATTGTAACACAGAACTGTTGTTTTGCTAGTATCAAAACAAAGTATTGCTTCAAAGCAGTGTTGAAGCAAATGAATTAAGACTAAGACTGTCTAAAGTCAGGGATGAAGTTAAACATCAAGTAGGACCTGAACCCTTGTCCTTCATACCACATTTTGTTTTGTCTCTCAAGTGGTTTTAGCATTTAGAGCTGGAAAAAACCTTGGAGATCAACTGATCTAATCTCCTTATTTTATAGATGAAGAAACTGAAACCAAAGAAGTTGTTGATCAGCAATAAGCTTTTGTAAAGCATCTGCTATTTGCTGAGCACTATACTTAGCACTGGGGATATAAAGAAAGGTAAAAAAATAAATAAAACCAGGCCCTGATCTCAAGAAGCTCACAATCTAATCTAATAGTGACAACATGCAAACTGCCAAGTACCAGCAAAGGTAGACAAGCTGATTAAGAGCCAGTTCTCCTCTCTCTTTTCTATCTTTCTTTTCTAGAATGCATTCTACATTTGTGGCATAATACCGTATGTCAAAGTTACCTCCATTTCCTCCATCTCCTCTCATTAAACTGTAGGCTTCATGAGAGGTAGGTTCTATGTCTTACCTCAATTTTGTTTCTCTTGCAACATATAGCTCTATAAATTTGAAGTGTTTAATAAATAGTTGTTGGAAAAGCAGTGTAGTAATAGAAGACAAGCCTGTTGAATTGTTTATGTGAAGAAGTGAAAGTCTTTGAGTCATAAACTGAGGCAGTGCCATCCAGAGGAAAGGATACTGGAGTTGGAGTCTGAGGATCTCCACTCAAAGTCCACCTTTGCCAGGGACCACGTATGTGATCTAGGATGTGGCAATTTAACTTTCTCAGCCTTGGTCTTCCCAACTGTAAAAGCAAAGGATTGGAATTGGCCTACTTCCAGCTCTAAATCTGTGATCTTTTATGAAACATTGTTTTTGGTGTCAAAACCCTGCAAATTGCCTATGCTATGATTATTATGCTACCAACTTAAGTTTCTAAAACCCACTTTCCCTTTAGTATTTGGTGGCAGGTAGAAGACCTAGCCATTTCTTATGCACTTCAGGTCAGATGGATAGTTTTTTTTTTCTTCTCAGTTTTCTCAAAGTTGGTGAGGGAAGCTTTTGTTATCTCTGCTCCCCATCTCTCCTTTAAACCACAGGATGGTGCTGGTGCTTTGCAAAAGACAAAATTCATTTGCTCTCCCTCCTCCTCCTATCTGTTCCTTGCTTTCCCCTCTGGTTCTCCTTATGGACCAATCAAGCTGATGCAGGCAGCATTGGCCAAGAAGCTGTCAGTTTGAAGAGCTGTGGTTACCGCCCACCTGAAGCCAGAAATCCGCTTTTCATATTTTGTGACTACACCTTCCCCTACTTCCAAAAAGTATGTATACGCATATACACTTATATTTCTAAGGCATCTTTGATCTGGGATGTTAGTATTTTGTTTATTGTTAGTATTTATTTTGTTTCTGTCTCCTATGTAGGCCTGGTGGCTGTAGGTAAAATCCATCATTTACCAGAGAAAAAAAGCTTACAAATTCAAGACTCCCTTATATTGTGCTCTTAAAAATCCTCTAGCTAAGGAAGTGAAGCTTTGACCACTTCCTGAAAATGAAGTGGATTATTTAACTGTATAAACAATTAAGAAATCTTGATTCAGGACAGATATTCAGTGCCTTGGGATAAAATTAAGATAGTGAGGGAAGCAGAGAAAGCTAACAATGAAAAGTAAGTTCAGAAAAGAAATAATGTGATTTTTTAAAAAAAGAAAAGGACAAAAGAAAGGGAGATTAAACAAAAAAAAAGAAAAGGAGAAGAGAAAAGAGGAAAGGAGAGGACAGGATACAAGGGAAGGGAAGAAAAGAGATTTTAACTCACATAATCTAGAAAATTTTACTGTTAAAGATCTAAAAGCCATTCGTTACTAAGACCCATTTTTGAGCCTCTTTACTTTTCCCTAAATCCTCTCCACTTTGAAAAGTATGTATAACATAGTCTTAAGCCAGACCAGAATTTATTTTGAAAGGTTTGGAAGTTGTCCAGTCCATTTTAAGTTACTAGGCTTTGGGGGGAAAAAAATCTCATTCCCAATAACTCAAGCCTGGGAAAGGATTTTACTGACATTTTAAAAGTTCATGTTTATGAGAGAGGAAACCCATAGCTTCAAAGTTTTTTTTCTTTTTAAATTCACTTTTAACCATTTAGTATCTCAACCATAGCACACACATCAGAATTATGACAATTTTTTTGTCAAATGACTAAAATTCAGGATGTTTTAATTTTTCAAATTTTACAATAGTTCTTATCCTTTGCAATACTTTCATCTGCCACACTAAAGTTATAAGAAGCTATTTGAATTATTTTTCATGGGATCAGAGATTCTGAGTTGAAAAGGATCCTGGAATTCATCTAAGCCAAACCACCTCATTTTTGAGATGAAGCTAAATGCCTTGTCCAAGGCCATACAGCCATTAAGTAGCCCATCTGGCTTGGAATGTAGGTCCTCTCATTCCAAACCTCGTGTTGTTTCCACTGTATCACAATGCTAACAGGATGTTTCTGAGAAATAGACTAAATTGAGGAAATCATGTTTTGTCTGTTAGAGATTTTAAAAGATTTTTATAGTTAAATACTATTCTTAGTCTTTGGGTTATTAAGGGTGTTTTGCAACTGTTCAATAAACAAGAGCTGTGTTATTATTTCTGTTTACATTTTCATATGCCTACAGAAACTTCCTTTAAAAATTCCATTGTTCTATTGAGGTGAGAATTTGTTTTCAAAAACTAAATCCAAAGTTCTCTATCTCTGAGCTGTACTTCTCATTTCATTCCTTTTTCTCCTTTTCAAAGATAGATAGATAGATAGATAGATAGATAGATAGATAGATAGATAGATAGATAGATATACATACATACATATATATTTAGAAATTATTCTTTTTCCCCTTCCCAAATAAAAGACCCAAGATTGAAGAAGTGAGGGGGAAAAAATCAGCTAACTGTAGAATCTCTTGGAACTCAAAACGAATAGGTTCCTTCTAGTTGATGCGTTGAAAACGCCATCTGCTGGAAAAAGTTGGCACAACATGAAAGCTCTTTATTTCACAGTCAGACTATTTTTAATGTAGAGGAATCTGCTTTCTCTCATCAAATTCCTCTTCCTGCAATACATATAGCCTTGTATTGAGAACAAATAAAATATGGATTAACAAGAAATTCCTTGTTCTCAGCAACCACAGACAAGTAGAGCTGAAGAAAATGTTATTAGCAGCCAAGAGTCATCTAGGTAGCTCTGGGTTTAGTCCTTCCTTCTTCCTTAGATGCTCCTTAGCTGTGTGACCAGGGGCAAGTCACTTAACTTTTTTTTTTCAGAATTGGTTTACTCATCTGTAAATGAAGGGACTGGGTACAGCCTCTGAGATCCCTTCCATTTATAAATCCATGACCCTGTAAACCAGTGAAATCCAAGTGCTTCCATCACAATAATATACAAAGGCACCTGGGATCTTAGCAGTCTGAAAATTCTCTTCAGTGGCACAGTTCAATGTACCCATGATGGGCAATTTTGTCCATGCCTCTAATAAGTTCGCCATAAGGGGTCCATGCAATGGGCTAGGGGCCTTCCTTGATTTCTCCTCATATCAATGCAGCATTTTGACTGTCCACTTCCTATTAACTTCTCTTGCCAAATGACCAATCCATCTTCTTTTCCTATCACATATTTCCCTGATGACATTTTTTATTCCTGTTCTTCAAAGTATTTCACTGGCTACATGTTACAGCTTGGCCACATGTGCCATATACTTTTCCATCATCCTCTCTATTATGTTCACCTTTAATTCTTTGGACACTGTTATATTCCATGGCTTCCAAGTGAGATTATATTGTAAAGAGTAAAGCTCTTTGTAAACCTTAAAACTCTATACAAAGGTGAGCTTTTAGTATTGTGGAAACAGGACATGAGAGAATGCAACAATTTCAATAACCCACAGTTAGCAGATAGCCTTTAAGGTTTCCAAAGCTGTTTCCATATATTGTCTCCTTTGACCCCTTCAACAACTGCATCATACAGATATTACTATCGCTACTATACAGAAGAGAAAAATGAGATAGAGGGAGGTGAAAAAGATTTGTCTAAAATCAGAGAGCTGATGAAGATTTGAAGCCAAAGTCCAACACTATATAGTATACAGTGCTGCAGAAAATATTGGAATGAGGCACGTGGAATGAACTTTTCTTAGAGATGCTCATTCTTCTATGAGCGTAGAAATGTATTAGCTGGCCAAAAGTTTAGATGGGACATAGATTCTGGCTTCAGAGATTTTGTTGTTCAGTTGTTTTAGGTTTGTCCATCTCTTCATGACTCCATTTTGTGATTTTCTTGTTAAAGATACTAGAGTGGTTTGCTATTTCCTTCTCCACTTCATTTTATGGATGAGGAAACTGAGGCAAACAAGGTTAAGTGACTTGCCCAGGGTCACATAGCTAGTGAGTGTTTGAGGCCATATTTGAACTCAGGTTTCCCTGACTCTAGGCCCAGCATTCTATCTACTTTACCACCTAAACTGCCCTGGTCTCAAAGAGTTCAAAATCTAAACTACATTGATATAAACAAGTTTGTTGCACATTTTTGTATGTTCATACATCATAGAGCTCCAAAACAAAAGTTCTATGAGTGATCTGAGGGGGAAAGTTAAGGCCAACCAGAGAAATCAAGAAAGGCATCTTAGAGGAGCTGGGTGAGAATTCAACAAGCAAGGAAAGTCCACTCTAAACAAAGGGTGCTATAAATGGTGGAACGGAGCCCTGGAACATCTGGAGGGAGGGATTCAGTACCCGATGGGCCAACAAGCTTTATGCTACCTTGAGAAGCATGACAACTTGCTAAAAGCAGAGCTCCTTTGTGGCTTGTGAGGCAAAGAGGCAGCAGCATCACTTTGAACAGCTACTTCAATAGGCAATCAGCCAAGGACAATAGACAGCAAGGGAAGAATTGGCTATGATCCTACTGGCTTTGTGGCCATGCTTGCATACATGCATTTTATACAGCACAGGAAAAACCCATTCATTCCAAAATACTGCACTGTCCCATGGCTTTGTTTTATTTAGTGAGTCAAATGCTGTTTGCCGTGCTCATGGTACAAATGTCTCTAACTGTTATTGTTTAATGTTCAATCATGCCCAACTCTTCTTGACCCATTTTGGGTTGTTTCTTGACAAAGATGTTTGAATGGTTTGCTATTTCTTTCTCAAGCTCATTTTACAGATGAGGTCACTAAGGCAAAGAAGGTTAAATGGTTTGCCCAGGGTCACACAACCAGTAAATGTATGAGGCCAGATTTGAACTCAGGAAGATGAGTCTCTCTAACTCCAGACTGAAATTTATGTGCACTATGCCACCTAGCTGCCCTTAGAATCACTAGTTTTCTTCAAAACTCAATTCCAGTGCCACCTTCCACAGAAAGCCTATCCTGATCCCCTTCTTCTCTCCAAGTAAACTGATAGTACCCTCCCTGTGGAAATTACTTCTAATTTAATTTTCTATGTCTCTGTTTTTCCCAACCCATCATGCCTTCACCCCTTTGTACCATGGCACAGTGAAAGGCATGTTGTAGGTATTTAATGCCTGTTGAATGAATGAATGAATACAAGTATATCCCATCTTTCAGACTATCAGATTTGCGCAGCGGAGTTTTTTTTTTTTTCATTTTTTTCATTTTCATTTTTGTAGCTCCAGCACCTAATAGTATCTTAATAGTGGGTATGGGGTATATAGTAGGCACTTCATAAATATTTGGCACATTAAATAAAGTGTCTTCCTTTCTTATGAATTATACACTGATGCCTGCTTGCTTCAATAACTCTGGAGAATCCCTCCAAGGTTGCTGATCACAATCTATCCATGCCTTCTAATCCTGTTCAACATTTGTGTAGGCCTTCCTATAAATCCACTATGGGCTTTACACACAATGTACTAGAGCTACCTCTAGATCTTTCAACATTGTGGCAATCAATGGAGTACTAAGTCTCCAGAGGTTATCCCTTACCCTACCTTCATTATTGGCCCACCTCTTTTTCTACTCCCCTATGACGATCTCATTTAGGCTGCTTTTCCTGCGTAACATTCATTATTGATATTATTTTGCAGGTTACTAATAATCATCGGGTACCCCTCCATTAGTCTGTGTGTGACTGGAAGCTCTAACTATTTGAAGATTATTATTTTATAACTTGTAGTCATCTAGCACTACCAGAAAAGACAGCTAAGTAGCCCAGTGGATAAAGCTCTAAGCTTAGAGTCAGGAAGACCTGAGTTCAAATCCATCTTCAGTCACTTATTAGCTGTGTGACCCTAGGCAAATCATTTAACCTTTGCCTCAGTTTTCTCATCTGTAAAATGGGGATCATAATAATACCTATCTCCTAAAGTTGCTATGATTAAAAGAGATATTTGCAAAGCACTTAGCACAGTGCCTAGTATGTAGTAAGCAATATGTACATACATACATACACATATATGTATATATGGTATGTGTATGTACAGATATGTTAATTATTATCATTATTATATTAGAAGAAGAATGTTGATGTCAAAAAGAGATTTGTTTTAAGGCTAAGCATCGGGTCATTAAGAAGAACCCTAACCTCAAGCCTCATACTTAATTTGGGATACAGTTAATTATCCATTCACAGTGCCTGTAGTAACTAAAACCAAGGTGTCTTGACCCCTCTTCAATAATGATAGTAGTAGTAATAAGCTAACATTCTTCTAGCTCTTACTACATGCCAAGCATTGGGCTGAGATCTTTACAATTATTATCTTATTTATTTCTCACAAAAATTCAGGGGGGGTAGGTGTTATTGTTACTCCTTTTACAGGTGGGGAAACTAAGGCAGACAAAGCACTCTACTAGGTGGGTTGGAGGAGCAGGAATACTAGCCCTTCTAGAGCAATGGCCTTATGAATCAAGACAAGTAGCTGAACAGAGAGGAGGGGTTGGGGTAGGTATTTCCAGACTCACCCTAATCCCTAAATCACACCCCTCTGTAGGGGAAGCTACATTTCCTTTATTCATATAATACTCTTTTTGTTATGGTGGCCTCTCTCATTCATAGATACATGGTTACCATTCCCGATCATTTGTCAACATTGGAGTCTTCAACATTGAGAAAAGCTAGAGCTGTTTGAATGTGTGTGGGAGAGGGGAGAATATTCCACTGGACATAAAGCTCTAACTATAGCAAGGTGACCAGAGCTTTGCCTCCAAGATACCAGGATCCAGAAGGTATAAAAATTTGAAAGCGTTAATTTGTCTATTATTATAAAAACAATTGAGTTGAACATCTTGTTTTGCTTTGCTTTGTTTTGTTTTAATCTGGACCTGTGATTTTAGCTGTCGGGATAAATCCCAAAAGTGAGGACTTCCTCTACCATTCCTATTAGTAATTCTTTTGGAATCCCTAGTCTTAGAGGGTTACCTGGGGTGTTGGGAGATTAAGTGACTTTCACACAGTTGGTATGTGTTAGAGGTAAGACTTAAACTCCTGTATTTTTTACTCCAAGTTTGATTCTCTATCCATCATGCCACACCACCCCTCTATGGCACCAAATCATTGAATTATCCATTAACAAGTATTTATTAGGTACTGGAGATACAATGACAAAAATGAAGCAAGCTCCTTGAGGCCCAATATAAATTTTTAGTGGAAATAACAGGTACATAAATGAAAATAATAGCTACATAAATAATTAGATACAGAATATATACAAATATATACAAAAATAATTTTGGAAGCTAGGTGACACAATGGATAGAGTGCTGGACCTGGAGTCAAAACGATTTATCTTCCTGAGTTCAAAACTGACCTCAGACCCTTATTAGCTGTGTGATCCTGGTCAAGTCACTTAACTCTGTTTGCCTCAGTTTCCACATCTGTAAAATAAGCTGGAGAAGGAAATGGCAAACCATTCCAGTATCTTTGCCAAGAAAGCACCAAATAGGGTGACAGAGTCAGCCAAAACAGAACAATAACTGAGCAACAACATCAGTTTTGGTAGGGAGGGCTGAAGGAAGTGCGCAGTGCAGGTAAGAAGAAAGGTGGATAGAAAGTGGTACTTGGGCTGAGTCAAAGCAATAAGGGATTTTTATAAGATGTCGTTTCAGTTGTGTCTGACTCTTTGTGGCTTCATTTGGAGTTTTCTTTGCAAAGATACTGGAGAAGTTTGCCATTTCCTCTCCAACACATTGGCAAACAGAGTTAAGTGACTTACCCAGGATCACACAGCTAGTAAGTGTCTGAAGTTAGATTTGAAACTTATATCTTCCTGACTCCAAGCCTTGAGCTTTATCCACTGCACCACCTAGTTGCCCCAAGACCTGGTTAGCCTTTCATAATAACAGTAGTCTCTTCACTGCTACAATAATTAATTCTCCCTCAGGCTCAACAGAATCTAAATCATTTTTTTTCTGATATTATTTCCACTTCCTGAATTGCAAAGTTGATTTGAGCCTCTGGGTTTTGTGCTGATTTCCCCAGGCACCAAAATTGCTAGTTATGGCTCTGAGTAGGTGTTAGTTTCTTGCATGTGCTTTGAATTTAAAATCCACACTAACAGCCCTTTGGATTCTGCCAGAGTACAAATCTGGATTTTCCCAAGATCTGTCCTCTCTATAGCCCAGTGATTTCTTTCTGTATGTTTTCTTTTTCATCCAAACCCTTAATCTCCTTACACTTCCTTTCTTAACCAGCTCTATAAAAATATAAACTATTTCAAATCCTTGAGCCAATGTGCCTTTTAGTGTTTGTTTTTGTTTGTAAACCACAATTGCCACTCTATTTGAGCAACTATCATCTCTACTGCCCTTCTCTGATATTTTATCATAACCTTGAGATGACCCTGGTTTCTCAAAGACTATGCCAATATAACACATACTCTTATAGTTCCTACCAATTGGCAAATCTTTGGGATGCAGGCCTGGAAACAGATAGCATCTGTCATCTGAAGATAAGCCTGACTTAGTCCAGAGAAGCTTATCATTTGTATGGTAACAGGATAAGATTTTTTTCAGCCACAACTCAAAAAGACAAGAAAAGAAGACTCATAGAATATATTAAAAATATCTCCGTGTACCTCAAAGGCTTCCAGGTGAAAAAGAGATTGGATTTATTCTACTTGGCACCTCATTTAAAAGTTTAAGAAACTGAGGCCCAAGGGGGTTAAGTAATTTGTTCAAGATTACACAGGTAGTACATCTCACCAGTCAGATTGGCTAAGATGACAAAACAGGAAAATTACAAGTCCTGGAGAGGATGTGGAAAAATTGGAACTCTAATGCATTGTTGGTGGAGCTGTAAACTGATACAACCATTCTGGAGGGAAATCTGGAACTATGCCCAAAGGGCTATAAATAATTGCATACCTTTTGACCCAGTAATACCACTTTTGGGATTGTATCCCAAAGAGATCATAGAAGTGGGAAAGGGTCCCATATGTACAAAAGTATTTATTGCAGCTCTCTTTGTGGTGGCAAAAAACTGGAAATTTAAAGGATGCCCATCAATTGGGGAATGGCTGAACAAGTTATGGCATATGAATGTGATGGAATATTATTGTGCTGTAAGAAATGGGAAGGAGATTGACTTCATAATT
>CM053599.1:88235212-88253581 GCA_028646575.1 Pseudocheirus occidentalis
GATCACTGTCACAATATGTCCAGTATGAAGATGTCCTGTATAATCACACATCCACAGCCTGTATTGAATTGCTTGTCCTTCCAGTGTGGGTGGGTAACAAGGGAATAATCGAAAGCATCTAGAGTTTGAAGTTCTGCAGTACCTGCAACTAGGAATTAAGTTATACAGAGGCTGGGATAGGGAGACCCTCCCTGCCCTACCAGAAAGTAAGAGAGCAGAGCAGGGGAGGGGCTTTCCAGTGGGATTGCTGTTTTGGGGTTGGGGCGAAGGCAAGACGGGGAGAAAATTTGTAATTCAAAAATGTAATGACAATGAATGATGTAAACAAGAAAATGAATAAAAAAATTTTATAAAATAAATATGTTTTTGTTCAATCACTTTCAGTCATGCCTCACTCTTTGTGACCCCATTTGAGGTTTTCTTGGCAAAAATACTGGAGTGGTTTGCCATTTGCTTCTTTAGCTCATTTTACAAATGAGTAAACTGAGGAAAAGAGGGATAAGTTACTTGCCCAGGGTTACCCAGTTAGTAAGTATCCGAAGTCAGATTTGAATTCAAGAAGAGAAGTTTTCTTGATTCCAGGTCTGGTACTCTATCCACTTCACAGCCTAGCTGTACCTAGTACTTTATTGATACTCTGTAATTAATAACAACTCTTCTCGATTTTAAAGTGAATAGAGGAAATCACTTTCAGACTTAAAGGTTTCAGAGGTGCTGCTGATCCAGGACCAAAATCATTATGTAAAATAGATTGCTTGAGCTAAACGGAACTTTAGAACTCATCTAGTCTAACATGCTTAAAACTTTCAAGAGAAACTGAGGCCGAGAGAGGCCTCATAGCTAGTAAGGAAAGGGATATGAAGTACAGCTTTCCTGAATCTTAGCCTTATGCTTTTTCTCCTCTTAAACCTTTTCCCCGAATACTTCTGCTACTACTGCATTTCTGTAATATGGGAATAATCATAGCACCTACCTGCCAGGATTGTGAGGAACAGATGAGTTACCTTTTGTAAAGCATTTTGCAGACCTTAATGGGGTGATGTAAATGCTACTTATTATTATTCGAATCCCACTAGCTAAATGGTGCTGTTAATAGCACACTGGACCCCTTCGAAGGCAGGAGAACAGACTCCAATCCAGCCTCAGACATCTACCAGCTGTGTGACCCTGGACATGTCAGTTAACTTCTATCTCAACTGCAGAATGAATATAATAATAGCATCTACCTCACAGAATTGTGAGGATCAAATGACATAATATTTGTGAAGAGCTTAGCTGACCCATAGTAGGTACTTAATATGTTTGCTTCCTCTCCCTTCTATTCCCACCCCCCCCCACCCCCATCATTCCTGCCTCTTTATAGTTTCTGCAAAGTTCTCTCCAGGCCATTAATATTAAATGTATTCACAGTCTGGGCCTCTACCACATTCCTTGCAAGCATGTAACCCTATTTTAATAGAATAACAACTCTACCCATTGAAACAACCCTACCTCTTTGCACTCTAGATCTGTTTATCTTCCTTTTCCCTTTGAATTGTTTCCAAAGCTTTTCATAGAAATATAACAGCTACTGGCTTACAACTATTTCAATGTTCTTCACTATTTGGTTTGGTTAGAATTTTTTTGGTTTTTTCCTATTTGATGTTGTCCTTGGATGACTAATCTTGATACTGGTTATTTTATGGTCTATGTAGTATGTACAGTACAAAAACTATTTGAGTTGAAGTTCAAAAACTTGGGGTCAAGTCCTGGTTGTGTGAACATAGAAAAGTTCTAACCTCTTCTTCACCTTGCCTATCTCCTCTCTCAAAGGAAGATAATAAACTTCTGCTGTCTGCCTCACAGAGTGCTTGCAAATATGTATGCATGTATGTATGGAATACTTTGCAACCATCAAGCTCTTGGTTAAAATCAGTTATCATTATCTATTATGATAGGGAGAGATTCTATTTTCCTGCTTCACCTGGAGCATCAATTTACCCATTAGTTTGCCTAGCACAGGCATGTTTAATTATATGCCCCATTTCTCATAATGAAGGGCTTTTCACATTCAAGATACAACTGCATTCTCCTTTATTCCCTCAGGGAGGCTCATTTTGTTAAGATGCTTCCTCTGTTATTTAAAAAAGCCATATAATCACCTTTTTAAATTGTCTCACCCAATGAAAGCCCATAAAACTTTTCCAAATACCAGCAGAACCCCAGGAAACCTCTAGAAACATGCGTGTGCACATTGCTAATAGCTAAATTTTTACTTAATGTTTGTAAGATTCCCCATGCTGCAAAGATAATCAGGCCATCTTGGCAGGGAAGGTTGCCATGACCTCACAAAACTCTCCTTTGGGGCTTTGCTTTCTCTTTCTTATTTTACACCCACCTCCTTTCACTAATAAATCCCTTCAATACCTGATCCAAATTTAGGGGAAGCCAGAGAGAAAGGGAGTTAAAAGCACGAGATTCTCCTAGATAGGGAGCGTCTCAGAAACAAAGGGAACGCCCCCTATTCAAACTGAACTTTGCTTAAACACACTCTAAAATGAATAACTACTTTGTTTGGGTTATAAATCATAAGCTGGGGAGTTTGAAGCCAACCCCCATTGACCAATAAAACTGAAAAATCTATTTGAGCAGGCCAGATACCTCTAGTTTTTCTGAACTGTTACCTTATGGTAACAGTTATAATATGAAACATTCACTACAAGTTACAGTAAAAAAAAAAGAATTGGACTTAAAAATGCTTGTGGTATTTGTGACTCATAATAATGATGGAATCTGCTCCTACCCTCAGATAAAGCCTGCTGATAAAATGGCAAGTGACTGCTCTACTCAAAAATATTGCTGCAAACCCAAACTCAAAGTGTCTTCTTTTTTTGCAACCCGAATTCTCTGGTCCAGACTGACAGTTTCATGCTACTTAATTTCAAGTTATCAAAAAGGAATCTCTCATTCTTGGGAATAAAACAATAAAAAAAAACAATGCCTTGGACTTAACTGATATGGATAACTGGTTATTAGTGGAACAGTTGACTCTTTAGGGTAAATATTCAGTCTAAGCCGCACCCAATAAAACAATAGCTTGCAAGGTTGTTTGTTTGTTTATTTTTATTTTATTGTCAACTTAAGAAATAAAATAAGCCTTTCTGTAATATAGTAGAATAGAAAAAAGATGACTTTATATGAAACTGCGAAATCTATTATGTACAACTTATTACTTTTAAATATATATTAAAGTTATCATTTAACTTTCTTTTTTTCATCCCCCAACCCCAACATGGAGACACCCACCGTTAGACACAATTATGTGTGTGTGTGTTTGTATGTATGTATACATGTAAAATCATTCTATACATACAAATACTCAAATAGCTTATAGTTTGACTCCTGGATGATAAGAGGAATAATAATCTACTTACTGTCTTGGATTGTCTGTTGTTATTTCTAAGGCCACACAACACAATGGATAGACGAAAGGAAGAAAATATATATCTACACACGTGTGTGTTTGTGTGTGGGTCTGTGGGTCTGTGGGTCTGTGTCTATGTATATATGTGTGTGCACCTCTCCTAAATCCAGCTTTTCTCTTGAAAATCCATTCTCTACATAGCTGCCAAATTGAAATGGATATTTCTAAAGCCCACATCTTACCAGGTCATACTTCTTCCCTAGAAACCTCAGGGACTCTCAGTTACTTCTTTGTGTGTATGTGTACACATATACATATATGTATGTGTATATGTGTGTATGTAATTAGGAGGCTATTGAAATAGTCTGGGCAAGAGGAGATGAGAATTTGAACTAGGATGGTTTGAGTATGAATGGAGAAAAGGGGACCAATATAAAAGATAATATGTCATTTTAAAGCATTGTATAAATGTTAGGTATTTGTGTTTTTTATAAATTATGACTTTATGCAGTTCTTTATATATAGCCGTTCTCCCAGCTAAGACTGTCAGTTTGGGGAGAGTGATTCTCCTCCTACATCTTCCACAGTACGTAAAACAATGCTAAGCACATAGTAGATGTATATTAAATATTTTATAATTGACTAATGGAAGAACCAAGAAATGTCTGCATTCTAAATGAATACTAACAAACTTTATGGCTTTGGGTATGAAACATAAAATGCCTCTATTTTCTTGCCCATTATTCATATTTTCATTTTGTTTGCTTTTGATGTTTGCGTTCCAATTATACGCTTCTTGAGGTTTCAAAGCATAGAATGATGTCATCAAATATTTTAGGTGGAGAGGAATCTAGAGCTCACCTTTTCCAATGCATCCTGGCATCTGTGTTTACATGTGTGAATAACTTTGTGTATATCTGTGTGTGTGTGTGTGTGTGTGTGTGTTCAGGATATACACATCTGCTGCAAGTATTGATAGAAAGACCCCAAAGTTGTGCCTTTTCAAAGATGAAAATATCCCTAAATACCACTTGGTTCCCCACAGCTGGTGGCAATGCCATTCAGAGCTGCAGTCCTGGGGAATACGACATTAGTACTGGAGCCGTACAGTGAGCAGATGGCATAGGGTGTGTTACTTAAGTCAGTTTTGCCAGGAGGTAAATTTCTGCTTTATAAATGTACTTCAAAACTCTGCTATTTGATTTAATCACTTAATGCAAAGACAGCTGCATACTATATTTGCCTTAACTGCAGTTATATGGGTTATCTGCCAATCTGTTAATTATAGTATTTTGAAAGGCTTCAGGGAAAAAAACAGTAATTATACAGATTGAGGGGAAAAAAAGGAACATTTTTGAAGCCTAAATTCAGACATTCATTCCCAGCTAACACGAAGTTACAGAAGATTTAGAAAACCTGTTAGTGAAGTGGGAGTAGATATGAAGGTTTCTTTTGAAATGGACTTCTGAGTGTGTTCCCACTTCCCTCCAGTAACCATGGACACTGGTACTTTTCAAGGAGCCTGCAATTTGTGGACTGGTCCAACAGTGAATGATTGACAAGGTCTTCCTCTTAGGACAGAGATGCAAGACCCTCTGTAAGGTCTTCAAACATGTGTCCAGTTCCTTTCAAATCAGATGGTACTATTGAAAACCCCCCAAATGTCTCCATCATTCTGCCCTTGGCATTTCTGTCCTTCTCCACCATCCCCCTACTTCCTGTGTTCTCTATCTCTCAAGTCTGCACTCCTGAACAAAGGCAATCATGATTAAATAGACTTAATTAGTAGTGTACCACATAGAAGAGTAATAGTTTAAGCTGATTATGGCAGCTTCATTTTCCTGCCAGGTACTAAACTCAACATACTTTCAGGAAAATACTGGCCCTGTTCCCTTCCCCAAGGGAACACCCATTCTATACATTTCATTGTCTATGGGAAAACAGGATTTCCTTGTCTTCAGGCATCTGTACCAGGTTACTTTGATTGCATGAGAACCAAGCTACAAACCAGAGAATTTTAGAAAGGATTACCTTAGAATCTACTCCAACCTCTTAATTTAACAGCTAAATTGAGACTTAGAAAGGTTGTAGTAGTAGTAGTAGTAGTAGTAGTAGTAGTAGTAGTAAATACCAAACATTTATATAATTCTTTGAGGTTTGCAAATGTCTTTATTTAAATTTTCTCACTTGATCCTCTTAACAGCTCTTTGAGGTTGGTGGTATTATCCCCTGAGACTCAGGGAGATTAACCATTGTACTCATGATCAGACCACTCATAAGTATCCTAGGTAGGTCTCTACCCCAGTCTTTTCTTTGCTACTAATCTAGAACTCTTTACAGCATGATTCCTCTCATACAAATAATTAGTGGAAGACTTAGGGCTAGAATCTAGATTTCCTGACTCTAAGGCCTAGAATGCTTGAATGTTTTGGCTAGACAAGGGAAATTATTTACTCTAAATCACTTCATTTAATGGATGAGGAGAATGAAGTAATAATAAAAGCTAATATATAAATAGTTCATTAAAGTTTACAAAGTACTATATATAACTACATACATTCATTATACAAGATTTATTTGGTCTTCACAATAAGTCTTTGGGGTAGATATTATAGACATTATTATCTCCATCTTACAGATCAGATGACAGGTTCAGAGGCACTGAGTATTAGATTTAGAGTCAGAGAAGCTCTTTGAATCTCTTTACTTCCATTTAGTATACTTATGTTCCCTTGAGGAAGTCACTCTGGGCCTGTAATGGTAAAGGGAATTTGAAGATAAAATCGACTTACTGGTTTGGAGATTTGGTTTTCTGGCGTCTGAATAAATGTTTTGCTTTTGTTTTCTACATGGAGAGTTTGTTATATTTTGTGATTGAGCACTATGTAGGTATATTTATAGTCATGATTAATAAATGTAACACTATAGATACATGGTTGGACCAAGGTGATCTTCATTCAGTGAAACTATCATTATTTTTCTTTAAACACAAAGTCTCTTCTCTCTCTCTCTCTCTCTCTCTCTCTCTCTCTCTCTCTCTCTCTCTCTCTTTCTCACTCTCTCACTCTCTTCTCTTTCTCACTCTCTCTCTCTTTTTTTTTCTTTTTGGAGGGCAGTTGGGGTTAAGTGATTTGCCCGAGGTCATAGGGCTAGTTTTTTTGTGTGTGTCTGAGGCCAGATTTGAACTCACGTTCTCCTGACTCCAGGGCTAGTGCTCTATTCACTGTGCCACCTAGCTGCCCCCACAAAGTCTCTCTTAATCCTATCCAAGATCACATTAACTTTTTGGACTTCCATATCACATTGTTGATGCAATATAGTGGAATGAATGTGGAGTCTACCATGGAAGTTGATGTAATCAAGAATTTTTTATTATATTAAATTTCATTTTATTATATATTGCTTCAAGGTAACCTTTAATGCCAATTTTGTCTTCCGGTGAAGTATATATTCCTTGTAATTGTGTGACATTGGAAAATTTTGTAGAGAGTTGACTAGAGGCAAACCTTGCATCTTTAGGAGTTTAAAGAGATGAGAACATGATTTGGCATTTGATCATATGTGAAAGATTTTGATTGTGTTTGCCAAATAAATGGAAATCTCTCTGTGGAGTGAATAAGGACCGCATCTGCATGGTTTGCTTACTAGAGAAGGACTTTGATAGTCTGTCCCTTTGGGAGGTATTAACATACCCATCGGCACCATGGTAAAGTAACTGAGGGCATCTCTTTGATGGAATATGGAAAGTACCTCCCTTTCCCTAAGAACAAAAGAAATAGCATGGTATAGAAAATAGATATGTATTACTGTCAGAAAGACTGAGATTCAAGTCTTCCTTCTGAGAAATCCTGAGTGATCCTAAGTCACTTGACCTCTCTGAATCCTCAGGCAACACACACTCTAACAGAAAAGTTTCTTATCTACACAGGGGGAGAAGGTTCACTATGGCAATGAAATAACAGATGAAAGGGGAAAAAATATTGATAGGAGCCACTTCCGTGTGCTGTCTGTTCAACAGAGACTTCCATCACAAAGTGAGACAGTCAGAGAGATAGAATCACAGCAGAGCTAAGAGCTGGAGAATATAAATCCATAGAGTCACCCTTCAACTGGCAGCTTCTCATGCCAGATTTGGACAGGAAAGGAAAGAAATACCCTGGCAGATGCACATTGCTAAGAGGTGGTAGAAAGAGACAATGGCAAGGGTTTTAAGCTCATGACATCAGGAAGGATGGAGTCAAATGAGAAATAGAATGGGAGATATTTTCTGGACAGTCTCAAGTTCTTGGATAATTCCAGAAGACAGCCTTCTAGAGAGAGAAGTCTGAAGTTGGGGACAGCTATAAGATATTTACTAGGCTTTGCCAGTGTCTTAGAAAGTAGGGTAGTGAATGTGTGGCTCAAGAACAGTAGGAGCAGCAAGGAACTGAAATGTGTTATGGAGGATCAAAAACTCGGACTTTGCCATCAACTACTACTATAAATTAAATAGTGAAAGATGGTGGAGAAGGCAGTTTTCTTTCTGGAAAAGCCAAATCTTTCACTCCAAGCACAAATCAAACTCTTATGAAAGTATTAAAAGGCTAGAAACCTATTTTGAGGCTGAAGATGAGACTCTGAGAAGGGGGGGAATATTGTTTCTATTGTCTTTGGGCTACTGTTTGTCTTTTGGGTTGTTCTACATTTTCCATGGGTTGAAATAAAGATTGTCTCATAATTAAAATGTTCCCTTACCATAAGTAGTTGCATAGGAACTAGGGCCCTTTTATCCATAAATGAAGAGACCTGAGACCTTTTATCCATAAATGGATAAATCCAAAAAGTGGATTTTTATGGATAATGGATAAATATGGATAAAATCCATAAAAGAGACCTTTTATCCATAAATGAAGAGAACTAAGGTTCCTAGAGAAAACTATGAGTGGGGGAAAATGAGTCACAGAGTATGATTTGCATGACATTCTGCTTCTCGCTAACTGAACCCAACCAGTGCAAACCCAGAGTTTGAGACATTGGGTCATAAATTGTAATTTGATAAGGATGTCATCTATGCTTTTATCCAAGACATTAATTAAAATGGTAAACAGCATAGAAGTAAGCACAGATTCTTGGGGATCTAAAAGACCTTTCAAGGTGGTAATAAATTATTAATCTTTATTATTTGGTTCTAGTCATTCAACCAATTTTGAATTCAACTATATGACCTTCTAGAACATATCTTTCCATCTTATCCATAAGAATAACAGGAGAGGCTATGTCAAATATTTTGCTAAAATCTAAGGAAGCCTTGTATTCAATATCTATTTTATCTGTCCACTATTTCCTGAAGCTACCTGTTTCATAACCCTGTCAAAAAAGGAAGTGAGGTTAGTCTGAAAAAATGGGTTCTTAGGGAAACCACTGTTACTCAGTTGTTTCAGTCATGTCCAACTCTTCATGACACCATTTGGGGTTTTCTCAGGAAAGATACTGGAGTGGTTTGCCATTTCTTTTTCCAGTTCATTTTATAAATGAGGAACTGAGGCAAATGGAGTTAAGTGACTTGCCTAGGGTCACACAGTTAGAATGAGTCTGAGGCTATATTTGAACTAAGGTTGGCCTGTCCCCAGGTTCAGTGCTGTGTCCACCGTGCTGCTTAGCTGCCCTATTGGTGAAACCATCCAGGCTCTTTGTAATTGTCAGTTCCTTTCCTAAATGTTCATTCTTTTATATGTGATGTCTTGCAAATTTGCTCTTTTCACTCATATAACACCACTATCATTTAGGCCACCTTTGCTTCCTGCCTGGACCATTGGATAGTTTCTAACTGACCGCCCCACTCCTAGTCTTTGCTGTCTCCAGTCTGTCATCCATGCAGCTTCTAACACAATCTTGCTAAGGCATAGATCTGATATTATTTCTCTATTCAAAATTCTTTAGTAGCTGCCTATTGCCTCTGGGACAAAAATGAAAACTCCATGGTGTGTAATTGAAGATCATTCACAACCTATCTCCAAAGTCTTAGAAGACTTTTTTTGGTTATCCTTCATATCCTTTATGTTACAGCTAAACAGCAGCCACAGGGGCTGCTTAAATCCCACATTGTCTTAACGCTGTATTTAGCCACAAACTACCCTCTGTGATGTAATAGTGAACTAATGGTGATAAGGTTGTTCATTCAGTTTATATTCATGTAGTTTAGGCCTTATATAGCTCAAGGTCCTATAACTTGGGCTTCAGTCAATAGTATATATTGTCTTTGCTATATATTAGCATAGCACATTATATATTATGTTTTAGTATAGCAACAACAATATGCCAGTGACTAAATCCAAGCTATTGCCAAGTGCTGAGGAGTTTCGGAACAAGGCGCTAAAAGATTTATAAAATCATAGGATCATAAACTGAGAAATGGACAGGCCTTGAGAGCTCATTTTGTTCAACCCTCCGCATTTTATTAGAGGGAGAAATTAGAGTCCTAGCCAGGGATGGCGACTAGATAAGGGTCGAATAAATAGGAAAGCCAAGATTTGAATTCAGGTGTTTTGACTCTAAATTCAGAGATTTCCCTCCTGCCCCATACCGTCACCACCACTCTTTGCATTTCAGCTTCTCTCTAATGTCATCAGAGAGAAGCTCTAGACTATTACTATCCCTTTAAAGAGAAACAGAAAGACTTATACTGTCAATGTGCTGATTTTTGGAGGATGGGATAAGCAGTCAAGTAGACATATTTTTGCATTTCATACATGATGTTGCCTTTGGCTGCTCACAGATTCGTGAGAAAAAGTCACTTAATGTCTCTACAGGATTATTTTCTCCCATGAAATGACGCAGGTAATCCTAATTGAATTCTACTATAAGCAACATGGCTACAGTGCATTTCAAAAAATTTGCCATTTTTTTTTGCCTACTTGGTTTTTCCCCTAGTAATCAGGCCAGTTTTGTTATTAAATAAGGGGATAATGTTAAAATTAATTTTTAAAAAAACTAAATTGATTAAAATTTTATTTTTCAAGTGAAGGATAATATTTATTTCACTGGGAATTAAAGGTCTTGCTCTTTCTAGCCTTTTTCTCTATCTTTCTGTCTTTTTCTGTCATGTTCTACATTCTGTAGTTGGGATATATTCAATCTTGGGAGATACTCAATGATTAATTTTCATATATGACATATCTTTCCCCAAACTAAAAGGTTTCTTTCTATCCCTTTGGGAACCTCAGAATTAAATTTTCTTTTAAGTAGTTAACCTACCAGCAATCCTGGTTTCCTATCAACATCAGAGAATATTTACTTAGGACAGTTATAGGCAAAAGGAAAAGCTAGCATTCCATCTCCCTTACTGAATGTATTTAGGAAAAAAGAGGTATTTTACCCACTTCCCTGGGTGATAATGCAATTTCCTGGTCTCTTGCCCTTCCCAAAATGATATGGTTATCATTTATCGTATGGTTATCTGTTACCACCAAAAAAATATAGGAGGCCAATTGGAAAAGTGCCAGCACTCAATTCCCAACCACTGCCTCTATAATTCCTGCTTATGCCAGCACTTCTGCTTGCCGCCACCATGGGCTACTACTATTCTAGCCCTATTCCTACAGGTATTCTAAGTTCATCTTGGGAGTCCTTGCTGTTTTCCCAGAGATAAATCTCCTTCACATCCCTCCTTCCCTCTGTTTCTGTCAAGGAATATTTTGTTTTCACACATTCTGTGCCCTGTGCCTGCTTGCAGACAGTATTCTCAATAATTAAATAATAATAAATATAATAAAATAATATAATAACTTTTTAAAAGTATAGAAATAAATAATAAGCACACTCTCAATAAGAACTTATAGAATTCAGTTGACATGAAATCTTCCCGTGGGAAAAGAAAGCCTTTCTTATCTTCAGCTCCTCTGCAAAAATAAGGTATTTCCTCCACCCATCACATGTGTTTATTCATATCTGTGTGTGCTTGTAGCACATGCCATTCCTTTCTAAACACAACTGAGACTCCAGAAAACTACCTTGGTTCAAGATTCTTTGTGGGTCCATAGCCTCTCAAAGCTATAACTGACAATCCCCATTCCCCACAATGTGTTTACTTCTAGTTTAAGGCCACTATATACATTTGTATTAATAAAGTCTGTTTGCAATGCTTCATCATGACATAGGGGTGATCCCAAGTTCTTGAAGGCTATTCCAGCACAGAGAGCACAACTCTGGAAGGTTCTACCAGGCTGAAAAATCTTGGATTCTTTGTGGTCTCAGTAATAGACTGAACCTTCTTTCTAAGGACCAGTTGAGCTAAGGTGCAGTGGGGGTCCTTAATAACAAGTTGGCTATTTGGTGAGTCTAGGCCATTATGTACCCAGTTATCAGCCTATGGAAAAAAAATGTCTCCTGAGTTTTCTGTACTAGAGAAGATCGTTCTCTCCTCTGTGGCTCCCAGAATTGTTCTGTGCCCTCATACAGTAAACAAAGGGAAACTAGGAAATGTAAAGACAAGATCAAACATAAGTGTTAAAGAGAAATAAAATAAGATCTGTCAAATTCAGTTTTTAACAGTTGTTTTAAGGGACAAAATTACCCAAAAAAGGTGCTATTCACACTTCACTGAAGGCAAGGGCAATAGGGTAAGTAAAGACCACTAAACTAGAGGTCTCCTTTGTTTTTCTCTCTATGTTCCAGCTACTGGAGTGAGCCCCTGCTGTAAAATACACTGGCATATACCATTCCCCCTTTCCTTTTAGAGTTTGTCTCTCAAGATCTCACCTGAAGGCCTATAAGAGGGGTACAACAAAAGTCACTGCCACCAAGGGTTAAGGGTCCCCCATCACCTCGCTGTTCTCTCTTTTTCAAATGATCCTCAAAAATACAGCTATAGAAGGGAAAAACCCTGTCCTCTGATCTTGATCTCCTGTTAGCGTCTTCTCTTTCCAACATGGAAAGAAATAAAACTTGGGATTTTTGTGACTAGGCTAAACCTTCCTAGAGGCTACTCCATACACGTAATATACGTATTTGCAATATTATGTCTAGGGTAGGGTCTCCCAGCATATTAGTGAGACTCTAACTGTAGAGGATTTATGTGAAGATGACAACAGGAGTCCTGAAGAATTAGAAAGAACAAATGAATTGTGTTGTACATCACTGGTACAAGCGTCGGAAATGCTGAGATCAGAAATAAAAATAATAGTAAAAATTTAAAAAACGATGTTTATATAGAACCATAAAGTTTACAGTGTATATTGTTCGAGCCTTGCAAAACAGTGAAGGTGGGATATCTTGTCCCCATTTCACAGGAAATGAAAATTTGTAGAGACTGACTTGCCAACAGTCATATAGCTGGTAAAATTCAGAGATTGGACTCTCTCTGACCCAGGTCTTTCCACCTATAAACCTGGCAAGCTCTAGCCAGCAAGCCAGGCTTCCCTTTTTTTAAACAACAAAGTATCTAAAAAGCTACGTAGAGAGCTGACATCTATAGAGATTATAATTAAGTAGAACCACGTACAGAAAACTACACCTATCTAATTTAATGCTTGTCTTTTTAATCAAAGTTAATTTTAATTTACTAGAGCAAGTCTTGGCTATAGTCAGTTCATCCTTCACAAGATTCTAATGAGAATTTTGAGAGTTAGATGCCAGCCTTTGTATGTATTTAACCTAGCTCAGTTCTCTCCTTTCCTTCCGAAAATGTTAACTAATGGGCATGAAAGCTTTCCAAGCAAGGTGCCAGCTCTCTTTCAAAACAATCATTTATATAACTGAGATTAAACTGTAACCGGCCTATTTTACCACTCATTTCCTAAGCATGGCCTTTTAATCTGAAGCTGATAGAGATAGGGTTTGCTAGAACTTGTTTTGCTGCTTTATAAAATAGCTACAGTGTCTTCCACATTTATAAGGGATGAATCACGGTGAAACCTTCCTGACTAAGCTCTTCAGAAAAACAGTTGCATTCCAAAATAGACTTGTGGCTAAAGACACAGTGGAGTTTTGTAGGTGTGGGAACCATAGTCATGACCTGTGGGTCATCTGGACCAATCCACCAGACTTACTACATTCTGAATGTCTTTACCCAAGCTACAACCAGGGGTTTCTATTCCTGTGGCAAGCTTCATGAAACATAATACTATCTGAGAGGATTATGGGCCAGAGACCACCTATAACACCAGCATGAGGTGATTGTCAACTAGTAGCTTTATATTTTAAGTAATTTTTCTTGCTAACTTATAATAAGGGTGAAAGACAGCGTGACACTGTGGGTCAAAAGCCAGCCTCAAAATCAGGAAGGCCTGGGCTCAAGTTTTGACTCTGACACATACCAGCTATATGACCCTAGGCAAGTCACTTAGTGCCCCCTGGAAAACTATCCAAGACTATCAGTGGCAGAATAGTTGTCGATCTGCACAAGCAGAGGTACTGTCTTTATTGGGAATTCTTCATAGCAGTGAAATTAAAGATCTGGCCAAAATAAAAAAAATCTTGCCAGCTAGCTTCTAGGTTCAGTTGTTTCTATACGGCTAAAGGAGTATGGCTGCTTTCAGCATCCTCTAAACTTGGTGACCCGGGGAAAAACCCTGATTATCCTCAAAGTCTTTACAATGATCCTTTATCTTCCCTTGTGGGTTGGACCATGATTTTGTCCGGTTTCTAGTGGTGGTGATGGTTGGTGGTTATTGTCCTTCATAATCGAAGAGGACCACAATGATATCACTATGTCAAGGTCAATGTACACTATGTCTGATTGTGGCTGATCAGACCAGTCCGAGCTCAGAAGAAGGCCCTAACACAGATCGAGCATATATAGTCCATATGAACATCTGAAATGGAGATGTCTCTAAATTTGTACATCTAACATTTCTTTTGAGTAACTACAAATCTGTTTTGAACCAGTTTCTGGTACTTGATGCTGGATATCTGGGAATCACCACAGTTCACTAGATAGCTCTGTTTTGACCTGCCTGAAGATCCCTGAGGATGGCTGGCAGAATTGGTTCAGTAGTATCCAGAGAGGAAGTCTTAACTGGCTCTTATTCTTAAGCATAGGCTGCCTCTTCAAATAAAGTGAGCAAATCTTTGGAAGGTAGTGCAAGATGAAATGTTTGTTGAACTTGATAAATGTTATTATGTTTCTAATCTGTGTTAATTTCAACATTTTAAAGCACTAACTTCTTTTAAAATTAAAAGGAAGAAGAAGCAAGCAAGGGAGGTAGAAGGGAAAAGAAAGAAAGAAAGAAAGAAAGAAAGAAAGAAAGAAAGAAAGAAAGAAAGAAAGAAAGAAAGAAAGAAAGAAAGAAAGAAAGAAAGAAAGAAAGAAAGGAGGAAAGAAGGAAGGAAGAAAGAAAGAGGGGGAGGGAGGAAAGAAGGAAGGAAGGAAGGAAGAAAGAGGGGGAGGGAGGAAGGAAGGAAGGAAGGAAGGAAGGAAGGAAGGAAGGAAGAGAGCAGAGGGAGGGAGAGGGGGGAAGAAAGGGAAGGGAAAGGAAGGGAAGGGAAGGGAAGGGAAGGGAAGGGGAAAAAACCCTTTTTTGGTGAAATCTGCAAAATAAGTTTACAAGAAACCAGTTGAACTGTTTTCCTGAAGAAAATCATGAGTCTGTCAGGTTTTCATTTCGGTATAACTCACTTCATAGTACTTAAGCCTTTACATCTTATATAACATTGACTCTGCTGTCAACTTTGAGGATTTCTTTCTCTAATTGGAAAAAGCAAAGTTCTGAAGAGTAGATTTCTTTTGTATGCTTAATGCTTATCCCTCACTTGCTTGAAAGGCTACCTAAAATTTAATCAGAGGTCAAAACAGTCCCCTTTCCCTCTCCACTGGTATTTTTGGGGATTCCCCTTCCTTTATCTGGTGATGGCTATTGTGCCTCCAATCTGTACACCATCCCTGATTCTCATATCATCTTGGAACCAAGTCCAAAGTGTGTGTGTGTGTATGGGGGGGGGGGGGCCTCAGTGGTAGGAGAAGGGTAGAAGAAGAGAATGATTATATCATCTCCCCTCCCCCTTCCTGGCACTACTGCCCTTCCTTAGACCCAGTGTTTGTGTCAGCACCTGAATCAGTCTTTGTCCTACCACTCTGCCCCATTGCTAAGGCAATGCCAAGATCATCACTACAGAGACCATGACCTATTTCAGGATATGTCCAGAATGGTCTGAGTCTTGTTTTTCTCTGAATACAGAAACAATCATAATAATCGCAATGTCTAACATTATAGTTCATAAAACACTTGAGATTGTAAGGTAGTCAGTGCAAATATTATTGCTCCCATTTTAGAGATGTAGAAAATGAGCATCAAAGAGGTCAGACAAGTGGGAGAGCATAGCAGAGCTGGGACTCTAATATAGCTTCCAGAATCCTACTTAAAAAAAAAATAGATTAGTTAACCCATCTCATGTCAATCAACCTTCAATCTTTTATGCTTAATCCATTATTGGTACATTTGTTATATTTTTCTTTCTATCACAAATAAAAGAATTTGAGGGAAGTCAATAGATGTATTTTTTCCCCTCTTCAAAACATTTGGAGAAAGGGATTAAGGGAATGCAATTAACCTAAAATAGTAAAGAAGATAGGCTTCAGTTTTTCCAAGAGCAATTTCATCAGTTTTGACCCCTTTAACACCTTGGTTGACAGTATGAGGTAGTGTAGAAAAAAAAATCATACCCTAGTACCCTTCTCTCTCAATTTAATTAAGTTGGTCTTCAGATTGCAATTATATAGTTCATTAATAATCCTTTACTCAAAGTCTTTCCAGTTTGCTAAGAATATCAGAGATCACATTGTAACAGCATTGCCTTCAAGAAACTTCAGTGACTCCCTATTACTTTTGGGATAACATACAGACTTTTCTGTCATTTTAAAGACACACACTATGGCTCCACTCTGTTCTAGACTGATTTTTTAACATGCTCTACATTCCAGCTAGAATGAACTTTTTGCTGTTTCCCGTACACAGAACTCCTGTTTTTACCTCCATGCATTTATACAGCCTCTCCAACCCCCAGCCCCATATGTGGAATGTTTTCCCTCCTCACCTCTGCCTCTTGGAATCCTGACATTCCTTCGAAGCTTAACTCACATGCCAACTCCTACAAAAGATCCTTCTAAACCAGCTCAGTTTTTAGCATTCTCCTCCCTCTCTACAGAAATTACTGTGGATTTTCCTTACAGGTAAATATACACATATACATATATGCAAACATAAATTTACATATATATACATGAGTACACACACATAAATGCATACACATTGCACCCTCCACCCCCATTACAATATAAGATTCTTAAAGGAAAGGGTTTTTTAAAAAAAATTATTTGTATCTCTAGTATCTAGCACAGTGCCCTACACTTAGTATAAACTAAATAAATGCTTGTTGAATACAATTAAATTGAGAACCTAGTTTCAACACCATAGCAGAATGGGACATCAAAGCAGGACTTTGTGATAACCTTATTTGGCTGGATTCCACAGGAATGCATAATAATGAACAACCATTCTTCCTCAACTCCTCAGTGCAATTCTAAAAATCAGCAGCATGCATCCTATTTTCTTTTCAGTTATGAAGAAAAGTCAAATATGGAGAGAATCCCAAAATCTCTGAGTTGGCAAGAACACTAGAGGCCATCTAGCACAACCCAGATCTAAAGAGAAATCTCTTCTATGTTCTCAACAAGTGCTTGTGCAAACTTTGCTTGAAGATCTCCCACCAAGGGATGAGCCACCAGCTCCTGAGGCAATTCATTTCACTTTTTATGCTTTTTATATTTACACATATATGTACATATAATCACAATAACTCCCACATAACATTCTGTATTGTCCTCTATATAAAAAGCAGAATAAAAAACACTATAATACAACTACTGGACCTGACAAAATTTATACATATATACCTATATGTATCAACTTCCTATATTATTCAGTCAGTTTCAGCCACGTCTGACTCTTTATGACACCATTTGGGCTTTTTATGCTTTGTCATTCTTTCTCCAGCTCATTTTACAGATGAGAAACTGAAGCAAACAGGGTTAAGTGACTTGCCCAGGGTCACACAACTAGTAAATGTTTGAGGTCAGATTTGAACTCAGATCTTCCTGACTCCAGGCCCAGCACTCTCTCCACTATGTAATTTTGCTGCCACATCAACTCCCTGACTAGAGGAAATAAATGTGTCCCAGTATCTGGAAACATTATTAATAACTGCCTTTAATATGAGCTGTATTATCTTCTGATGCTCTCTTTCTTTACATTATTGTGGTTATCACTGTGTTTATTATTCACTGGATTTTGCCATAAAGTAGCTTAAGTGGAAACCTGTTCAGAATAAGAGTTTTATTACCCAAATCAATGCCCAGTCTATACAAATGCAAATGAATGAATCAATTGGCAAGCAATTATGAAGTCACACTTTATTTTTATTTTTTGTTTTTTTGGAGGGGGTAAGGAAGGGCAGTTGGGGTTAAGTGACCTGCCCAAGGTCATAGGCTAGTTTTTTGTTGTTGTTAAGTGTCTGAGGCTGATGAGGTTGTACTTTGTGGCAAACACTGGGTTAGGTGTGGGGATCACAAAAAAAAAAATACAAAAAGGAGTACAATCTATCTGATTATTCAGTGTCATTAGACTTTTTCAGACTTTATTTGAAATCGGAGAATTACTAAGCTGCCCTCCTGACAATGGGATATTTTCCATTAGATTACAGGTATAGGCAAAAACTGGAGGAATAAATGGGAGGAAAAGGGGGAAGAGAATGGGGGAAAACTTGGAAACAGTTCTGAGTACCGTGGACTCTACTGCTCTCTAGTGGTCATATTCCGTATAATTTCCGTCATGTAAAATGAGGAACATCACTGATTTAAATTTTATCCTTTAACCAGCAGCTTTTTAAGAATAAAATTCAATAATATTCATTCCTAATCAATTGGCAATATGACCCCGAGTACAAGTTTCAGCAATCTTGATTCCTAGAATCAAAAATACTCCTCTTAGTATAGG
>CM053599.1:88254081-88323390 GCA_028646575.1 Pseudocheirus occidentalis
AATGAGACCTTTACCCAGAAAGAGCCTATTTTAAATCTATTGCAGTACTTTATGGCTAGGTTATTAATCGTGAGTGAAAACATAATAAACAAAAATGTAAGACTTAACCAAATGATGAACTCTAAACAGAACTTCCGCTGGCCTCAAGTGAGTGAATTTGGTTAGGTAAATATTCAGACTTGTTAAAGGGAAGTCAAATGCACTTGAGGGAGGAGGAGGGACGATAGTATTATATCGAGCAGGAAAAGGAGGTCCTAGATATCACATAGTGAGTCTAATAATAGCTATTGTTCAAATCTCACTCAATAAAATCAAATCTCATTTCCTTTAACTTGGTGACATTAAAGAGGTAGGCATTTAGGGGTAGATTTTATTGAAATAGCAGGGTGGGGCTTTGGAATGAGTATGAGGAAGGGCAGAAAAGGTGATAGAGCACATATACCCTCTGTTAATCTCAGGTCCCCTAGGTAGGCCCTGTGATCTCATTTCTAAGGCTCCACTTCATGGAGTTGCACTTTGTTAACTCTGAACTTTAGGTCCAGATGGGATCTCTAAAAATAATCTGGTCTGTCCAGCTGCCTGCCTTTAGGCATAACTTCACCTGAAGCATCTCAAACATGTGGTTAGAACTTCCTGCTATTGGGTGGACATTCCACAGACCCCAAAATGCCTATTTGTTCACTTTTTTACCCCTACGAAGTCTAGTCTAATGGAAATTCCCTTGTTTGGTTTTGCTTTTGCAAAAACAATGGAAGAAATCAGTTTGTTGACAGACTTTCTTCCTATTTCTATTTTTGGCAGCATTATGTAAAAACAAGATTTTTACTGAAATGGAGGAAGCAAAATCATGTTAACAGTGTCTTCCATGGAAAAAAAAAGATAAAATTTGTCAAAAGAAAAATAGCCTAAACTACTTCTGGGATACTTCTGGGATAGTGCTAACTTTCTGTTTTTAGGGAAACCAGCTAGTTTACTTTGAGAAATGCTAAAGTTGTATTAAGATGATAAAAATAAGTATATATACACATGTGTATGTATATATGTATGTATATATATGCAACTATTTATATTTATACTGAAATAATAGTCAATACTATTCATATATAGTTATGTATATGCAAATATATATACATACCCATATGCATATGTCTGTATATGCATATATACACACCTCTTTACTGTCTTATTAGAGCTTCAGAATTTTCCAAAGTAAACTAGAGGGTTTCCTGAAACTTCATAATACATGAATATATTATATATATATATATATATATATATATATGTATACACACACATATATACACACATACACACATATATACACACGTATGTATACATATAGATATATGTGTGTATACATATAGATATATGTGTGTATATGAATATATGTGTGTGCACACATACATACATACTAGATAGATAGATAGATAGATAGCCTCTTGTTCATAAATGAATACAGTGCTCTGAAATGTTGCCATCTGGTGGGAGTTTAAAGTCAAAACATTACCCCTTTTAGATATTCATTTAAGATTAGAAGAGTAGTTAGAGAACACTTGGCTCTCTTTAGTGTAGAAGGTTAGACCATTTTGATTTTGTAAAAAAATAAAAAAGTTTGCAAAAAAAAGAAAATGAAATAGCATGGATGAAGAAGGAAAGCTAGAAATATTCTGTGTAGAAGCATGGTGCAGTGAAAGAGCACAGGATTGGGAGTCAAAGGATATAGGTTCAAACCCTGGCAATAGATGTCTTACCATTTATGTAACCTTGAGAACAGTGCATTATGGTGGAAAGAATGACAGATTTAAGATCAGAAGATATGGATTCTACTTCCAGCTCTATGACTTACTACCTTTGGGGTATAAAGAAAATCAAACTTAAGAAACTTGACTTCCCTTAAAATACAAATAGGATGTGAATGCACAGAGTGTCTTTGGTGTTATTTTCCACATGGAAAAGACTGGGGGGCTTACTTCTGGGAGAGTTGTGTTGATGTGCAATTGAAGCACCCTAGAAAAATTTGGAACATGTGTAGACATTCAGTTACTATTTACAGTATATTAACCATGTGGTAAATGGTAACTTTTGATTGGTTGTATAGCTAAGAGGTGCATTAAAAGGTGTCACCCAAGCAGAGACTTGGTCGTTGGTTTCCTATTTCTCTCTGTATATATCTTTCTCTGTCTCTCTTTCTCTTAGAGGAGTTCTTTGATTGGTTTTGACTCCTTAACTAGGGCATCTGATGAGAGATAATAATGTAAAGGGAACGGTTGTAAAAGGTGTATACATTCTCCTTCTGGGGCTGATATGTGATCCTATAAGAACAATCTTTTGTACTTTTCCTTGTCATTTTTTTTTGTAAAGGGGAAGGAAATAAATTTGGAGACAACTACTTTGTGAGTTACAGAGGACCAGTGGAGTTAGTCTCTGGAAATCTGGAAGTCAAGAATTATTGTCTGGTTTTATAGCCAGTCTTGAGGAACAAAGATTGTAGGGACTTAGCACAGATGTAACTGAGACTAGGACTAATTGTTATTGATGGTGCATTTGGATCTGAAGTTGATGGAAACAAGGATCAGTAGAAACTGTTCTAAGAGTGAGCCCATGCTGCCCAATGACCTCCACGGTATAGGGAAGAGTGTAACTCCACTGTATGAAAGGGGACTTATTTTGCTTTTGTTCTTATTATACTTTAAAAGTAAATGTCCTTTTGTAAAAGCTAGTGACAGTAGAGAAAGTCACTACAACCCCTCAGTGATACCTTGAGTTACTGAATCCTGAAGCAGAGAAATTGAAACTGACTCTGGAGCAGTGAACTAGAAGTAGACTTACTTTATAAGATAATCTTTTTTTGGTGAGTAAACAGGCATGTCCTAGTACAAGTAAAATAGGGTCTTTACTAGATATTTTGATACTAGTGAAGAAAATATTCTAGATAAAGACAAGTTTTAAATACAACAAATATTATTAAATTATTTATGTACATTTATAATAAATTAATGGGTATATTTCTATACTTGTATTTGTATAAAGATAAATATTTATATAGTCTATGTAAAAGAGGCAATGTGAACTTGGGCAACCAATCAATTAAGAATTTATTAATTGTTCATTATTTATTAGGCACCAGAGATGCAAAGACAAAAGGAGCTTATGTTCTATGAGGAGGAGGAGGGACAACATGTATACTTATGGGCATATATATAAAACATGGAAGAAAAATAAAAGATGCTTTTTTGAGGGACCAGAAAAGGCCTCATAAAGGAGGTGCTGTTTGAAGTAAAATTTGAATGAAACTAGGGATGCAAAGGGGCAAAGGTGTACAGGGAGTCTATATCATTCAATGATTGTCATTGTGGAAAGGCATAGAAGGAAGAGAATGTCAGTGTGCAAAGAACAGCAGAAGGTCAGGTTGGCTGTACTATAGAGTCAGTAAAGGAGAGTGTTTTGAAATAAACTTTAGAACCCCTCTTGACCTCAGTTTCCTGATCTGTAAAAATCAATCAGCAAAGAGTTAGTAAGAGACCACTATGTTCCTAATCCTGCACAAGACCTGAGAAATACAAAGCCAAAAATGGGAGTTTGGATTTTGTTTATTACCTCTAATATTCTTTCAATCTCTTAATATATTGTACTAAATGAGTATATCCCTAGTAGCAAGGACATAGAAGAAAGAATACAAATGGGGAAAGTGCCATGTAGGGAAAACATTGGGCAAGGAACCTATGAGATTTCCCAGACCCTTTACCAATATCTCATTTGACCCTCACAACAATCCTCTGAGGTGGGTGGTATTATGATTCCCACTTACAATTGAGGAAACTGGGGCAGAAAGAGGCAAATTGACTTGTCCAGAGCTACACACCTAGTAATTGTCTAAGGCCAGATTTGAACTCAGGTCTTCCTGATGTGCTAGCATTTTATCTACCGTGCCACCAAGCTATGGGAAAACTCGCAGAAATCTACTTACAATATAGAAAAAAAGAATTTACCAGTTTATTTGCTCTCACTGACAATTGTGACCACAGACAAACTTTTTATTGCAGCCTAATAAAAAGAAATCCAGAAATTTGGTAGTAGATTCCATTATATCTAGATATAATAACTGATTCAATTGCTCAAAATGGACACGTAAAGGAAAAAAAAAAAACTTCCCTCTTATGAAAATTGCCTGTCCTAAACATATTTTAAACTATCCTTTCCCTGAGGGAACATGGTTGTATCCTTGATGTTTTGACACAGACCCCCCCAAAAAATAGGGATACTATTAGATACATTGGCACAGATGATAGAAAATACCTTAGATAAGAAAAGGACTATGGAGGGACAGAGGTTAAGGCTCATAATGAAAAAAAAAGAGACAGGAAAGCAAATATTAGTGCTAGATCTCCAACTGTACTGCAAAGAAGAAATCATTAAAATGATTTGGTATTGGTTAAAAAAAATAGAGAACCTGATCAGTAGAACAGATTAAGTTCATAATTTATGGAAGGAAATGATCATAGTAGCATGGTATTTGATAAATTCAAAGACCCCAGTTTCTGCGGTGAATATTCATTGTTTAACAAAATCTTTTGGGAAAACTGGAAAGCAGTTTGGCAGAACTTAGGTAATGAGCAACATCTCCAACCGTATACCAAGATCAACTCAAAGCAGATACATGACTTAGAGGTGACATACAGAGAAGTAGAGGTGCAAGGAAGAAATTGCTTTTCAGATATATAGACTGAGAGAAAGACAGAGGAAATTCATGACCCAAATAAATGAAATAGAGAATCATAAAAGATAAAATAGGTCATTTTAATTATATAAAACTAGAGTTTTTGCCCAAACAAAGCTAAGTTAAAATTAGAAAGAAAACACAAAACTTGGGAAAACTTTTTGCAAAATGTTTATGTAATACGGATATTATATTCTAAATATTATGTCATTTTATAATTGTAGCTTGTAATTTTATCATGATTTATTATAATACATGTCATTATATATATGTTATATATTATACACAATACATCATGCTATAATTTATTATAATTTTAATAATTATATTTAATAACATATTATTTCATAAATATTATAATAAAGATATTATATGCAAGGCATATAAATAATGAATCTAATTTTATAAGACTGTCATACCCCAATAGAGAAATGCTCAAAAGACTTGAAAAAGCAGTTTTCAGAGGAAGAAATCCAAGCTATCAATCTAAGTCACTAATAATTTTAAAAAATTAATTTAAAAAATGAAAACAACTATGAGGTTGAGCCTTCCACCCACCAGATGGGCAAAGAGAAAAACAGAAGAAAATGGCAAAAATTGGAGGGCTTGAGAGAAGGCAGACACACTAACGTACTGTTGGTGTACCATTGGATTGGTCTAGCCCTTTTGCAAAACAAATTGGAACTACGTTCAAGAGGATACTAAACTGGGGATACTATTTGACCCAGTTATACCACTACCAGACCTATATACCCCCAAGAGATTAAAGAAAGAGAACAATCCACAGGTACAAAAGTATTTTAACAGGATCTTTTTTTCTCCTTATCTCCCTATCCCTCCACTCTCCTCTTTTTCCTTGGTGTTATGGGAATCTGAAGATCTTCCCTGCCCCTAGACTCTTTGATAGACTTAAGTGGCTCTGAGAACCTTCCCTGATTTGAAAATATACTCTGCCCTCTAATAGGCTAAATGTGATCACATGGAACCTGTGGTGGGAGGTTTGTTCTTCAGGAATGCCCACACCTTGTTACTTTGTAATTGGGCAGTGGGTCAAGAGGGCTATGACATTCTCCAGTCTAGGAGAAGGCTTTATATACCCTGATGTGAGGTTTTGCTTTGGGACACACTTTGGAAAGAGTTGTGTGATTTGGCCTGACAAGACTCTGGGCAGCCGTTGAGCCTCCTGGCTTTGAAAACCCAGATGTTGGTGCTTCCCTTACCTGTCTGCTGATCTGTTTCTTTGCCTGATTGTAACTTCTGCTTGTAACTTGTGTTTGTGTTCTATTCAGGGTGTTGACTTTTCTCCCTGAAATAAGTAAATTATATATGTCTGAATGATTAAAGTAATATTGTTAACCCATTTTGAGTTGCTTTCCTTTAGAAAAGCAGATCTAAGAACCTGTGCTAGCAGCTGCCCTGGGTATGCTAGGGTGCTTGCTGATACACTTGGTGATCCATCCACTTCTATGACTTCACTTGTAATCTCTGTGCAGATTTTTTGCAAATTTATATATCCAGCTCTAATCTCTTTTTGAACTCTCATTCTAAACCACAAACTTTGCAAACTGTGCTTTGAGGGCTGGAATTATTATTATTTTATTTTTAACCTTTCTTTGTATCTTCAATGCTTAGCATAGTAGCTGGCACAGAGGTTATGCAGTGGATAGAGTGCCTTGGCCTGGAATCAGGAAGACCCATCTATCTACCTGTGTTCAAATCTGGCCTCAGACACTTACTAACTGGGTGATCCTGGACAAGACAGTTAATCCTGTTGGCTTTGGTTTCCTTATCTGTAAAATGAGCTGGAGAAGAAAATGGCAAATCACTTCAGTGTCTGTCAAGAAAACCCAAATGGGTCCATGAAGAGCCAAGATTGAATAAGTAAATGCTTATTGATTGACTGACTAAATACTTGCTAGTGATATGTTGTGGATGTCCCATTGCTAACTGAAACTCAACATTCCTAAAATAATTGTCTTTCCCATTAAACTTTCTGCTGTTTCAATCTTTTTTGTTTCAGTTAAGGATACTATTCTACTGTTCACCCAGATTTGTAAACTCAGAGTCATCTTTTACTTTTCCTTCCTTAGCCCCTTTGTCCCTAATTAACATTCTCCAATAGAATGAAAACTTCTTTTTAAAACGTTTTTAAGTTAAAAAAAATTTTTTTAGAATGATAACTTCTTGAGGGCAGGGACTATTTCCTTATAGCCTCTGTTTCCCTAAAATATGACCTAGGGATTGGCACATAGTAAATAATGAATGCTTGTTGCATTGAACGTGGAACATGGAACAATCAGTTACTAATTCTTGACAATTTTACGTATATAATATTTGTCCCTTTCTCTTCAGTCAGTTGACCAGCAATTATTAAGTGCCTGCTGTGTGACAGACACTCTGCTAAGCACTTAACAAATACTAACTCATTTGATTTGATAAGAATACAATTTGCTTGTGCTAAGCTCTGGGGAGACAAAGAAAGGCAAAAAGCCGTCTGTTCTGAAGTAGCTCACAGTCTAATGGCAAAGATAACACAAGGAGAAACAACAACAACAAATATGTACAAACAATATACATGAAGGATACACTGGAGTAGTCTCAGAGGGAAGACACTGAGATTAAGGAGGACTGGGAAAAGCTTTTTACAGAAGGTGAGACTTCAGCAGAGACTTGAGACTCACTCTTCACTCACTGCTACTGCTTTATTTTAGGCCTCATCACTTCTTGTCTGGATGATTATAATAGTGCTAATTGGTCCCTATATTTTTAGTCTCTTCTGTCTCCAAATTGTCATATACACAGCTCTTCAAATAATCTTCTTAAAGTGCAAAGATGACCAAATTATTTACTTGCTTAGAGAACTTAAGTAGCTACAAACTCCTCTTCCCATTATTTAAGGTCCTCTACTATTTGGTTCCAACCTACCTGGTCCTAAGTCCAACATACAATGCACTGTTTTACCACATTGCCTCTATCCAACTTACCTACCTTATCTCACAGTACTCAACTTTACCTACTCTGTGTTCAAAATGGAAGTGAACTAAACATCTCCAGCTTCCATCCATTTGCATAAACTTCTTACCCCCCCCACAATGTACCCCCTGCAATATACTCCCTCCTTATGTGTTCTAAGACATCTTCCAAGTTCATCTTATGTTTTCCTTTCTCAGTAAAGCTTTCTGCAATCTTCTCTTCCTTCCAGCAGAACCAATGTCTATATAAGAGTTTTGCCTCTTTCAACCAGGGTGAAATTGGGCAATTCACTTAATCACCTAATCTCACTCTGGGACTTGCTCTGTGCTCATTCAGCTGTATCAATAGTTTTTGTGGGATCAGACATCTCTAATGCTATATCCTGAATCCATAATTCACAACCTGAGTGTGTTGACATTTGATTCCAATGACCTTAAGTGGAGAACACCTGAAATGAAATTAACTTAAATCTTCAGTATTTCCCTATCTAATAGATATTTCCCTATTACCTACAAACATGCTCATGTTACCCTGTAGCGCCAATGCAGTATTTACAGCCCACAATCACTTTAAAGACTGTGATTATGAATATTGCATGACATTCAATTGTAAAATATACCAAACTCTCCAGACAAAGGATAGAACTGAAGCATTTATTTAGATACCAGAAAACCCAATCCCCAAACCAGTAAGTCAATTCCATCATAGTACCAAAGATATTAAGAAGCCTTAATAATGCTGTGATCCACAGCATCCTTCACCCTTCACACAAACCAATACAAGATCAATATTTACGCCCAAATCTCTCTATTTCCTTGCCTGAGTGCCGTCTCTCTCCCACCCTCTCACAAGTTCTGACCAGCTCTCTGTGGGCTCTGCCTCCCTTCAGCAAAACTCCTCCTGCTACATGCTCCATGTGACCACATTAAACCTATTAGGGGGCAGAGTTGATCTTCACAGCAGGGGAGCTTCCTGTGGGCTCTGCTCAACCCTTCAGCAAATTCCCTCCACCACAGACTTCATGTGACTACATTCAGCCTATTAGGGGGCAGAGTTTACTTTCAATGCAGGGGAGGTCTTCAAACTCCCCCCTAGGTCTATTAAGGGGAAGGGAAGATCTTAACATTCCCATTCCCATTACATACCCCATACTTAAAAAACCCTCACTTGATTCAGTCATTTTTCACTAGCTATTATCCTAAGTCTTTCTTCCCTTTTGTGGCTAAATTCCTTGAGAAAGCCATCTACAAATGGTGCCTCTACTCACTCTAAACTCTTTGCAGTTTGACATTTGTCCTCATTCAACTGAAGACACTCTCTCCAATGTTACCAACCATTTCATACTTGCCAGCTCTTAAACCCTCTTTCTCAATCTTATCCTTCTTGACCTCTCTACAGCATTTGACATTGTCATTCATCACTTTCTTCTCCTGGATAATCTATGTAGGTTTCGGTGACCCTTTCCTCTCCTAGTTTTCCAATCTCTCTGAGCATTGCTCAGTTTTTCCCCTCTGACCTCAGATTGGATCTTCATCCATATCATGACCACTAACTGGAGATGCTCTTCCATCCCACGAGACCTTCTCTGGTCACCAATGGCCAGGCATTTAATTGCCATCTTTGTACAGATAATTCTCTCCTGATCTCCTGATCTCCAGTCTCAAATCTTCAACTGCCTATTGTACAAGTTGGCCCAGATGTCCTATAGATACCTTAAACTCAATATGTCCAGGACAGAACTCATTGTCTTTTACCCCAAACCCTAATTTTCTTATTCCTATGGTAGGAAGCACCACCCTCCCAGTCATTCAGGCATACAGCCTGGGTGTCATCCTTACTTTCTTACTCTCTAATCCCAAATGTCCAAACACAGTATCTTTTGTCTATATCACTTCTCTCCTCTGGAACAGTTGTCATCTGGGACAGGCCCTCATTACTTCATGCCTGGACTATTGTAATAGTCTTCTGGTTGTTTTCTTTGCTTCAAATCTCTTCACACTGCAATCCATCATTCATTCAGCTGCCATAGTAATCTTTCTAAAGTACAGATATGACTACATTCACTCCTTTACACAGTAAAATACAATGGCTCCCTATTACTTCCAAGATCAAATATTGTTCATTCACTTAGTCATGTCTGACTTTTTGTGACCTCCAGACCGTATTGTCCATTGGGTTTTCTTGGCAAAGATACTGGAGTGGTTTGCCTTTTCCTTATCTAGTGGATTAAGACAAAGATAAGTGACTTCCCCAGCGTCACACAAAACTAATAAGTGTGTGAGGCTAGGTGGTGCAGTGAATAGAGCACCGACCCTGGAGTCAGGAGGATCTGAGTTCAAATTTGACCTCAGAGACTTAACACAAAAACTAGCCATGTGACCTTGGGCAAGTCACTGAACCCCAATTGCCTTACCTTCTCCCCTCCAAAAAGCAGGGAAAAAAAAAACAAACTTAGGTCTCCCTAACTGTAGACCCAGCCCTGTATTCACTGAGCCACCTAGCTGCTTCAAGATCAAATGTAAAATCCTCTTGTTTGGCTTTAGAATTCTTCACATCCTGGTCCCTTCCTACTTTACTCTTTTCTGTGTACTTTATGATCCATTAATACCTGTTTCTCTGCTGTTCCTCACAAAAGACATTCCATCTCCTTTTCAGAGATTTTTTTCCCCCTTTTTTGCATGCTCACCTCACTCTTTGCTTCTTTGGCTTCCTTCAAGACTCAATTCAAATCTTACCTTCTATAAGAAGCCTTTTCCAGTCTATCCCCAGCCCTTGACCCAAGGAGATAATTTCCAGTGTACGTTGTGTGTATCTTACATGCACATAGTTATTTTTATGTTGTGCTTCCTATATGCAGTTCTTGAGGCCAGAGACTCCCACCCCTCCCCCTTTGTGTTCCCAGTGCTTAGCGCTGTGCCTAGAGCATTATAAATGCCTACTTGGTTCTTAGTAGTAAGCGTCATTGAACCTGACAACTTTATTTTTTATTACGGTTTTTTCTTGTGTCTGTGGAGGGAAAAGAATATGGACCTTGAATGAAATGGAGGCATCTAGAACTAGAAGGGGATAAGAGAGTCAATCAATAAACAAGCATGTAAATGCCTCCTATGTTCCAGGTCCAGTGCTAGGTACTCGTGATACAAACAGGGAGAAAAAAAAGAAGAAAAAAAATTCTGTTTTCTAGAAGCCAACCTTTTTGTTTTATATATGAAGAGATCTATAAAATGATAAGAGAGGGAAAATTTGGCACAAAAACATGTAGGCAAGACATGAAACAAGATTTGAACCCAGAGTTATCTAATTCTAAATTCATTATCTTGCCACTGAACTATATTATCTCTCTGATTTTGAATGATTATGCGGTTATTTTCACTTTAAAATTTCTTCTTCTGTGTAATTCCCTCTCTATTTGCAATTTTTTCCAGTTAGCTATTTGATTTGGAGTATCTTTCAACAATGTACATTTAATAGCATTTAGAATTTCCCCCAATTGAGCAGTATAGAGTTTTAAAAATATATTTATTTATTTTTATAAATGAATGACTTTAATTACAGTCAAAGAAAAAAAACCTCAAAACTATCTGCAGACATTTTAGATCCACATTTAGTAAAAATCTTTTATTGCATTAACTAGCACAGTTCACACATTTTATTTTGTCCAATGTAAATTCAGATTTTTATTTTCATTATAAATTATAATTTGTAAGATTCAGTACTATACTGACATCTAGAGGATATTATAAGGATCATATGTTTTCAGAGGTTTTTACACTGGCTCAGGGTTTTCTTTTTGTTAGTCCATTTTGTACTAGCACTGTTCTCTTTATTTTTTGTTTTCTGAGCAAGAAACTGAATTGAATTTCACTTAAACATTAGGAAATAAGATGATCATTCTTTAGAAAGAAAATGACAGCTGGTGAGCATTATTATTTTTTAAATTTAATTTTATTCATATCTTTTGTCTTTGTATCACTTTTCTTTTTGCCTGTATATCGTCCTCTCTCCCCTACATAACAAGTCATCCCTTTTAACAATAACAAAGAAATTAAAAAGAAATAGAACACCACCAATGACACTACCACTACTACCACCACTAACCACAGAATTGTAGATCAGCGAAACTAGTCAACATATCAGCTGAAACTAACTGTATATGTAATGTTCAACATCCATAGCCTCCCTGCTTCTACCCCACCACAAAGAGGGAGAAACATACATTTCTTTGGGGATAGACCTGGTCATTGTATATAACATTCAATATCAAGGTTATTTATTATAGTTCTTTCCAAGTACTTTACTGAAACATTTTTAACACTTTAAAATCATAATAAAATTTCTTTTATTAGTCCGATGAGATAGCATAAAAAAACAGAAAATTAATGCATTAACCAAAGACTGTATGTATACATGCATACTCACATAAATTTACATATATACATATTTACAGATATACACATATCCACATATCCACACAAAACACTCATACATGTACACATACAATATATATGTATATAACACACATAAGTATATATATGTATATATGTATACATACATCTATCACTGTATCTATCTAGTGATCTGATATTCTATGGCAGCTAGTTGGCATGATAGAGCTCTGGGCCTGGAGTTAGGATGTTGCTGTTATTCAATCATTTTCTAGTCGTGTTTGATTCTTCATGACCCTGTTTGGGGTTTTCTTGGCAAAGATACTGGGGTGGTTTGCCATTTCCTTCTCCAGCTCATTTTGCAGATGAAGAAACTGAAACAAACAGGGTTAAGTGACTTGCCGAGAGTCACAGTGCTAGTAACAGTCTAAGGTCATATTTGAATTCAGGGAGATTAGTCTTCTTGACTCTGAGCCCAGAACTCTATCCACTGTGCCACCTAGCTTTCTTGGTGTCAGGAAGACCTAAGTTCATATCTGGCCTCAAATACTTGCTAACTGTGTGACCCTGGTCAAGTCACTTAACTCTGTTTGCCTCATTTTCCTCAGGGAGAAGGAAATGGCAAACCATGCTAATATCTTTGCCAAGAAAACCCCAAATGTGGTCACAAAGAGTTGGACATGACTGAAGCTACACACACACACACACACACACACACACACACACACACACAGAATTTAGCTAAAATAGAATAGGATGATGGCATTTAGAAAGGGAAGAAAATTAACTTAGAAACCTTCTAGTTCAACACTATTCTTATCCTTTTTTAGAATAATTCCTCTTTTGGAGGGATTCATTAAAGACAATTATTCCTTTTCTTTCTCAAGTCCCTGACTTTTCACATGAGAAAACTAAGGCCCAAGAAATAGAAATAACTTGACCCAGGTCACATGAGTGATCAATAATAATTGTAACTCACATTTTTATTTTTTAAGTCGTCTAAAGACGTAACTATGTTTTCTCACAATAATTATGTGGGTGAAACAAATACAATGAAATCATCTCCATTTTACATATAGTTAAACTGAGAATCTGAAAGATCATATGATTTTCCCAGGCTCACATAGCTAAAAAGTTTCAGAGCTGGAATTTGAAACCCAGTTTGACTGACTCCAGTTTCAGAAACTTTGCCACCACAGCACCATGTCTTTCCTGAAAATAGCTGATAATCATCCAGTCCTTTATATTGTAATTCCATCAGATACTTAATGTGATCCAGAATCTGAACCTCTGACTTCTGACAAAAAAAATCTTGTTCTTTTTCCATTGTAGCATAATACATGTTTTCCCTCCTTTGTCCCAATCTGTCTTTTGCTTTTATTCTAGTCTATCATGATATTTCTCTGACAATTCTCTAAATTTGCAAAAGGAAAATGAATTGTAATTAATTCAAATTTATAAAATAAATAAAGGGAATCTGACATTTTTAGGAAGGGAGTGAAGAGATTAAGTGATATCCCAAAAGTGATAATGTGTCTGAGTTACTAATTGCTTATTAGGAATCAGGGTTATAATAGAAGGAATATTGGCTCCACAATCGTAAGACTGGCATTTAGAAAATCATTAAATGCCCTTGGACTCAGTTTTTTTTTCTGTAAAATGAAAGGTCGAATTAAACTGGCTCTAAGGTTCCTTACAGTTCTGAACTCTACCCCTATGTACTTTCTTTATATACTATAACAATGCATTCTATATTATATGTACCATATCTTTTATATACCACATATAATATATGCACATTTTCCTTTTATTTGAATGATGTAAAGCATTTAAATATAAGAATAATCCCCCAAATTAATAGCATATATGTTCCTACAGTTGCCTGGTGGTAAATGTCTTAAAATATATAAATAATTGTTCCTTTATAGTCTAAAAACTGAATATCATTTCAATTAATTGAATTCGAGGAAGGAACATTTAAAATGCTTTGGGAAGTTCTTGATCCTTACAAGGAAAAGAGGCAGAAATAGAAGATCTGAAAATGGGAAATATCTAATTTGAGGTTTCCTCAACAAGCAATTGAAGCACATACGTGGCAGACAGACGGTGCAGCCACAAATTGGGGGATGGAGGGAAACTCTGCCAACCCGAGGAGCCTCCCACAGACATTTGCATGAGCAGAAGCAAAGTCCTCTGCCGATCTGGCACTGTACCCCAGACACCAAAAAGCAGATGAGGCAACAGATGACCCTTTCTGCTGCCAGGGTGTGTGAACCTGCGTAAGAGTCCTGCCATTGCTTTTGAAGCAATGAGGAAGAGCCTTAGGTATGTTTCCCAATTCATGTGGGCCCACGGCTGGCCCTTGGGCAACATTCTGTGTGATCTGTACACAGCAGAGACACTCAGAAGTCCATGCAAATGAAACAGCAGACAGCACCAAGGTCCCAGCAGCAGCAGGCAAGGTGCTGCTCATGCAACAGGGCGTGATGGCAGATAATTAGCTTTGACATGCTCCCGGTTGTCAGTGGAAGGATAGGAGCATTCAATTGGAAATCAACATGCAACAGAACACCATAAACCATGTGAGTTCATGTAGTGTACAAATGGAACTTGGGGTCTGCGGATATAGTTTTAAAATATTTTGATAATTGTATTTCAATATAGTTGGCTTCCTTGTTTATCTTATGCATTTCATTTTATGCATTTAAAAACATTATTTTGAGAAGGCTTCAGCAGACTGCCAAAAGGTTCATGACACAAAAAACACCAAGTACCCCGATCATAGGGCATGTGGAAAATCTTTATTTAATTTATGTTTGGAAAATTTAGTTAACAATGATCAAAACAACTTCCTGCAATGTGATATCTCTCCCCAAAGAACGAAGATACAGAGTGGGAAATGATCCTTCATTTTTTTTCAGATAAGAAAACTGAGGCACAAAATAATTAAATAACTTGCTTGATTTCAGTAATGGGAAAAAGAAATAAAACAAACAAACCTTTCAACCCAGGCCCTCAGACCAAATGCAAGGCTCCTTTTTATACCATCACACTCGTTTTTCTTAATCTCAGAAAAGAACAACAATCCCAGTTTTATCTCCAGTTTTTCAGGTTTTCTTGCTTTTAGAAAACTCCATTTTCAATATAATCTCTTCCTTTATTCCTAGCACCTTCATTTATTTGAACTCCTTTTGCCTTCATGGCTAGGAATTAGGTAATTTTTTTTCTTTGCATATCATTTTTGTAGCAGCTACTTCAAGCTCAAACTCATGAAACCTAAATTGCTGGTGTTTGACATCATCTTCTTAGCTACCATGTTTATGAGTTTCTCTTAGAGGTTTAGTGGTTACTGCCCTGTCACATATGATCAGGATCCAAACTAGTATCAATGTCACTTAGGGCACATGAAGTCATTTGGGTGATCCATCACTCACTCTTCATTTGAGGTCCTGAAACACTTGATAATAAGTGACAATGCTGATTGGGAGATTTTGTGGCTAGACTTGTTCAGTAAAGAGGCACCTTGTGAGTGACTTCGAAATCTAAAACTCTCGCAAGCTGCTTTCCCACAAAACAAAAATAATATTCCTCTGTTTTACAAGATAATATGTTTAAAAAAAGAAAGGAGGGAAATATTTTTATATTAATTTCTTTTGCTCATTGGATAGAGTTGATTTTGAGGTTCAAAACTGCCATCTTGTGGTAATCTTATATTAGTTTCTTAAGTGAACTTTAGATAATGGGAATTTAATTCTGAAAAATGCTGAAGAAGACATTATTGTGGAAAATTTATTTTAGCACATGGCAGAAAACTACATAAATTTCAAAATTTCAATAAAAAGTAAAGGGATTAAAGCATTATTCTGTTAATGAGATACTAACTTAGCATACCTGAGTGACTAATTTTTTAAAAAGTAAAATTAATTTCATGAAGTTTTTTGGTTCAGGTCTATGATTCCATCTGTGTAAGGAACCCTTAGTATGAAAACATCCTTTTCTAATGTAGATAAGCAAGTCAAAACTCCATGTACTTGAATTTGTGAGTCTTTAAAATCAAGACAATATTTAAAAGATTAACACTGCCACCACTTAGAGTATTAAAGAGCTGATTGGATGGTTAAATAAATTACCTATAACTAGATCTAATGTATTATCACCTTGAAGCTGTTTTTTGTCTTGATGGCCAACCTTCTATCCACCACACTATATTGTCTCTCATTTTTAGGTATGGGATTTGTGTGATTCCATTTTTATAGGAAACACTCAGATGAGCTTCAGCTAATGCAGGCGAACTCTGCAACTTAGAGTCTAAGAGAGTTCTTTAGAACATTGACAGGTCAAGTGACTTGTCCAGGGTTACACAGACAGTATCTATCACTGACAGAATTTGAACTAAGATCTTCCTATCTATAAGATCACTCCTCTATCTATTATGTCATGCTGCCTCATTTTTATAACATTTAATATCCAAAAGACATTTTATAATCATCTTTAGGTTTTTCTTTTTGTTGTCTTATAGAATTGGGGGCAAAGGGAAATGCACACAATTGGGAAATAGAATAAAAAATGATATTTTCAAAGAAACAATATCAGAAATTGACTACATTTCCTAACCAGAATTCTCTAAAAACTAGTCCTCTTTCTGAGTAAACCATGTTTTCACATTTGGTTTTTGCCAAATAGCAAGAAACATGTCGATTTGGCAAACGATGCTAATGTAAACAAATGGATGGAAAGCTGGCATGTTATTTATCCAGAATGGGCTCCTCCTTGGGGGTGGGGGATGTTCATCACAATCTGGGCTCTTTGCTTTGTTGATGTAGAATCCTGATGGTTAAGCTACTCAAGGGCAATAAATTGTGTATCTTTTGTTCAGGGACCATCCTTAATAATCTGGGGAAACTCATTACCAGAGAAATGGGCCACCAGATGATGAATTATTTCAGATATAGCAATTTATGGAAGTTTCCTACTCAGACATATAATGTATGTTTGAATAGTGGTAGAGAAAGCATACACAGTGATAAAATTACGGATGATAATAGAACAATAGACCTAGTGGGTTAATGCTAGACTATTCATGCTCCAACAATATTGAAATATACGTGTAATAATAAGGTAATTATTAGCAAATTTTAGAATATACTACCTTTAGCCAAAGTTGAATCGGGTAAAAATGAGATAGGGTAACTTGTGTTCCACTTGGTATTTCATAAATTGTGGTGGAAAGCTCAAGAAGAAAAGGAAACAATAATAATGTCTTATATCCAGGTCTTTTGAAGGGAGTCCAGATTCTAGACAAAACTGAAATGAGGGTTACATTCATGGATTAATAGTTTTTAGAGCTAGAAGATATCTTAGAGTTTATCTATTCTCTCATTTCACAGAAGAATCTGAGAGCTTAAGAGGATCAGTAACTTTCCCAATGATAAATACATATTAAATAGTGGAGTTAAAATTTGGACTTAAGTTCTCTGATGCCACACCCAGTGGTATTTCTACTGTGTCACATGCATGTATCTTGGTCACTTGGGACAAAGAGAGAGGGAACATAGTTTAGAGCCAGGTTCTGCACATTACATTTAAGACTATCTCAGGTGAGGTAGGACTATGAGGGCATACATGCCACAACTTACTCTTCACTTGAAGAAAAGGAGGAGGTGAACCAGGAAAGTACTCCAGAGAGACAATACACACAAAGGAATGCTTTCTGTATAAAATGGGGTGGGGGTGGGGGAAAGAGGGAATAATAATTATACTATTTGGTTGTTTTTAGGGATGAAATTTGGAAATGTTAAAATAGTAGAACACTGGTCTTATAATCAAGATACCTGAGCTCAGACTGACTCTGTGGAAACTTGAGTAAGCCACTTAACAAATCAGAGCAATAGCTTCTTCATCTGAATTACAGGAATAACAATATTTGTACAACCTACTTCACAGAGTTGTGAGGAAATCACTCATTAAACCTCAAAACAGAGAAAGGTGAGCTATTATTTTTATACCTCTGGTCATAAATTTCTTAACAATAAAATATATCATTGAAATGCATCATCTTTGCTAATTTGCTCTATACTCATGCGTTTGGTTCTCTAAAGTGCATGCTAATTACATAAGGCAGATTTATATGCTTTCAGTTTCATAAAAGTGTCATAAATTCTTTCAAATTGACTCTGCATCTCTCTTACTCCCAACTGGGAGAAACCATCAAGCTCTCAAAAATGAAAACCTCCTGATTCTTTGCTTGGTACCCTGACCCTGAGTAGGAGGAAGGGAGAAATATATGCAATGGACAATCCTTTGATAAAGGTCAGTTTTTGCCTCTGCTTAGTAGGTAATAGTATTGATAGTATTTATTTACAGATACTCTTAGAAACAGAGGATGCTCATAATGTATGAAAACAACCTTTTGTACTTTTAATGTGACTGAGGAGAGATTTAAAAAAAATAAAATGTGCACCAACTTCATAAGATGCACAGGCAGTGAGAATATGATGCAGTAGGGAGTAATGGAAAGAGTGATGGTTTGGGAACCAGATGACCTGGGTTGCACCACTTGCCATTTTTGTGACGTTGGCTAAATCATTTAACCTTATCTGATTACAGGTCCCTTTTAATATGAAATCAATAATCCTATGAACATGTGCATTTAGGTATTAGACAGGGAGGAATCCTTTCATATATGCTCTTTTTACCTACTATTTGGGAACTTATAGAACCTCAGAGATGTAAGAACTCAGAGACCAAGTAGTCCAAATGGTACCTAAACCAAACTCCCTTCTCTGGCATATCTGACAAATGGTCATCTAGTCCTTGTTTAAAAGTGACTGGTAAAGGGGAACACTCTACTTTGCAAAGCTATCCAGTTGAATAGCTCTGTTAGGAAGCTTTTCCTTATAGCCTAAATTAGCTTTTTTGCTACTTATATCCATTGTTTCTACCTTTGACCTCTGGACCCAAGAAGAATGAGCTTAATCTTCTTCCTCAAGACAAACATTTATATACTTCAAGACAGTATATAAATTCTTTCCTTTCTTCAATTCTAAAAACACTCCCATTTTATTCAACCAATCCTTAGGCAGCACGAAATTGATGCCTTTCATCACTGTGGGTTCCCTACTCTGGTTATGCTTTACCTTATCTAGTTATGTTTTGACCAGGTAACAATACAGGAATTCTTTATTCCTGGAAAGGTGTGCTTCCCAATGTACCCAAATATCCCACTGGTTTTCCTGGCTGCTGTAGCCCACTATTGACTCACATGAAACTTTCAGTTCATTAAAAATTGTGTTCTTTTTTGATTGAATTACACATCCCATTCCTATCACCCAGTTTTTGAATGTTTTTTTTTTTTTGAGCCCAAGTGTAAGATTTCATTTTTAGTGAATAGAGCACCGGCCCTGGAGTCAGGAGTACCTGAGTTCAAATCCGGCCTCAGACACTTAACACAAAAAACTAGCCATGTGATCTTGGGCAAGTCACTTAACCCCAACTGCCCTCCAAAAAAAAGCAAAAAAAAAAAGATTTCATTTTTTTTTATCCACATTCAATTTCATCTTACTTAATTGGACCCAATGAGCTATCTTGTTTGGATCTTTTTGAATGTTTCCTTTGTTATATATCATGGCAGCTATTTCTCCTAGATCTATGTCATATACAGATTTGATAAGCATGCTATCTATACTTTTATTTAAAACATCAATAAACATCCTTTAGACATGTTTCATTTGATTAATAATCTTTCCACTTTATTCACCTCCTAGACACAATTTCCCAGATAAAAATAACATGTGATTGCCTCTTGACACTATGCTTCTATTGATTGTCTACTATCTCAGAGCTTGAAGGAACTCAGAGGTCATTTAATCAAGATGAATACTGTCTGTACAGGCAGATTAGACAGAACATGGAAGGGAACACAAATAGGATGATTTATCTTCCTCAATCCAGACTTTTCTTTTACCTCAAGGTTGGGAGGGATTAGGGAACTCTCATCAAGGAACTTTCTCTCACAATACAGGTCAGTATCTTCCTTGTGACTTCTGTTCTCAGAGGCATGTTTGGGGCAATGAGAGATGATGATATTGTTGGGGTTACACAGCTTGTACATGGCAAAAGGGAGAGTTGAAGTTGGGTCTTTCTGACTCCAAGACTAGCTGTTTATGTCACAGTTCCTTGTTAAAATGTCTTGACTATGGGAAAATTAGGATAGCCATCTTGTTCAGAAAGTCACTTTTCATTTTTATTATCAGCTTAATTACTTAATTCAGGTGATACGTGAGTGAAAAATAAATGTTTGAGTGAGCATTTTATTTACTCCATATTAGACAGACGAAGAGAGAAGAAACAACAGGACTAAACTATTTATTATGCAAATAACATACAATGTATCATCCAAGGTAAAACTTTGACATTTTTATAGGAGATAATAATAGTGGAATAACATGGAGGTGTAATTGTCAATGATAGGACACACATGTGAAATAATGGACATCTGTTTCATCAAAAAAGTGTGGTTAAAGGAGAATTTTTAGAGATGGATTCAGCTTTGGAAGCAGAATATAAGGCAAGGAAGCCTAGTTACAAATAATGACAAACTTAGGTAATAGGAGCTGAGAGTGTAAATTAGAGTTTCAAATATACTCCCACCATGGCAAAGATGTTTAAAAATCATTTTAGTCACAATCATCAATGGAAGTGTCATCATCTTATTTATGCCAAACTTAAGGTCATATTTAATCTAAAAATCACAGCAGGAAAAAACATTAATAAGAACATTCATTAGGTTCCTGTTTATATTTTCAATGAACTTTAAGCATATCTGTCTGTTGTTACTATTTCTATAAGGTCTTCTGCCTTCTAGTCATTAGCTTCTATTGGTGAATAGTGATGTCTTAATAGCCTTGAGGAAATTCATACTCAGCAAATACCTTAAGTCAGTCAATATTTTTGTATACTGATAACCAAAAATGTAGTCCATAAGGCTGTTGAATTCAACAACACATGGTCATCCTTCACAATGTCGTAGTCTAATGGCTATATAATTTTATTGCTGCAATAGCAAGATATTACTGAAATAAGAACATATGTATAAATATTACTGTATGTGTCTAGCAATAATATTTTTATAGCATTTCAAATAGACTTTACATATAATGTTTCATTTGAGCCTCACAAGAACCCTGTAATGTATTGTAGTAAATGCTAAGGTATGTAGTAAAAGCATTATTTCCACCATTTTGTCAGTGAGGAGAATGAGACTGAGACGGGTTAAGTCACTTGTGTCTGGTCACATTAGTTTCAGAGAAAGGACAAACCCAGGCTTCTACCTGACTCTGAATTTAGAAATCACTCAATTCCATTGTTTCCTAGAGAGTCTAGAATCGAAGGACCCTCAAGGTTGATCAATGACGATCTTCTTAATTTATAAGGAGAGCACTAATTTATGAGTGTTTCAATGGCTCTTTCTCACTGAGAGCAATTGCTTATGATGGGCTCAGTGATCACAATCACATGCCTGTATAAGACAGGGGTAAAATAATATTATTGACTTAGATGATCATTTGAAACAGGCAAGGTTAAGGACTCATATAATGTTATATAAACCTGGAATATGGTATGTTTTTGTCTCTTCTTCACACCATGGACTGACTAGGATTGGACAGTTTTTCATATTCTTCTGAATAACGTTGATATTGATCATTGAGGAGAGGTTGATTGGATTCATCTTTGGTTCTTCTCGCCCGGATAAAACAAGTGGTAACGACAAAGACAATTGCCACCAATACCAGGGCAGCCACTATTGCAACCGTAATGATCTCAGTAACACTGAAAGCTTGACCTACTCAGAAGGAAAATGGGAGTAAATAAGTGGTAATGACTAATACAAAGCAAATCTAGCAAAGTTCAAATTCTATAAAACTCATAGCATGTTTTACTATTCCTTCATATAGGATAGATATTATATAATTACTTATATTATAATCACCCATCTCCCAATAACATAAGGAAATAAAAATTTCAAGTAAGATAATTTAAATGATTTAAAGGTAAGAATTATTCCTTAAAACTTTTCTAGAGTGGAAATGATCTTTTCCAATTGAATTGTCATAGACGAGTTACTTAATCTCTTTAAGCCTCAGCTTCCTCATTTATAAAATGGATAGAATAACTGTAGTACTTAGCTACCAGGGTTGTGATAATGTATGCAGTATGCTTTGAAAACCCTAAAGTGCTCTATAAATCTCATCCTCATCCTTGTCATCACCGTCATTTTTACTATTATTATTATTACTACTGCTGCTGCTGCTACTACTACTACTACTACTACTACTACTACTACTACTACTATTACTACTACTACTGCTGCTTCTACCACTTACTTGGCCATTGAACTTCATAAGCGTATCCCAGGTTGTCTGGAGCAGTAACAAACATTTCAGTATTGGTTACTGGAGGCCAGAATGGCACCATATTATATTGCCTGTTGTGTCCAATAGGGGCATTCTCCAATGGAAATATTGATATATCTAAAAATGCCAAGGAAAACTAGTTAGGAGGTATAATTTAATTAATATAAATAATATTAACTTTCCTCCCAAAATAACTGAAATATTTAGTAAGAACATTAAAATACCCTGTAGTATTTCACTGTGGATAAAGAAGTCAAGGAAAATGTTTCATTAAAAGATAACTGGGAATAACATGAAAGAATTACTGTACAAATAATCTTAATATAGCACTAACATGTCACCCCCAAAGGAAAGAAAATTGAATTAAAACAGAATGAATATTTTATATGTAGATCAACATCAGTTGCATTATTTTTAAATACTGGAAACTAAATTTGAATATAAATTAACTAAACTTTATTTCAAAGCTATAGAAAGATGGGTTTATAGTTTGTAGAAGTACTATTTGTCATTTAAATAAGAAAACAAATGTACCTACAGGAAAAGATTTGTCCTTGACTGTGAATATTTATTTGATATTTTCAACTTAACTTTTGAATGGTGAGCTGTCAATATAAATAACTAAATTTATTCTGTGGGGAATGGACTTTGGCGACCCCAGGCAGCCTGAATTTTAGACTAACAATGTTTAAATTCATTGGTTCCCAAGAAACCCTTTCCCCAGCAATATAAAACCATGGTGGCAAAACAGGGTACCCATGGGATAGTATCAGTAATACTATGGAGCTTCTGCTATCATTCCACTGGGCCCCGATATGTTCTCTGGGAAAAGATTTTCTTGTTCTGACTTTGGTTTGCTACAAATAAGCCTGTCTGTGGGTTGCTATACCTCCAGAAATGAATTCAATATTGCCCGATATTTTAGGGAATAAGACCAGATCCATCAGAAAATATGGAAGGTGAAGTATTTAGGGATGAAAATAAGGAACCTGCAATCAATTGCTGAATCTTCTTGATTCTACTTCTGTAATATCTTTCTCAGTCATCTGTCCTCACCAACCACTGCTCTAGCTCACATCCTCATTATCTTTGATGGACAATAGTCACCCTGTTATAATTCCTCCTTCCCATCTCTTTTCTCAGTCCATCCTCTATGTACTTAGAAAATTGTTATTGTCAGTTAATTGTGCCTGTTTCTTCATGTTCCCATGGACCATGCCAATGCTGTCCATGGGGTTTTCTTGGCAAAGCTATTTCCAAGACAAACAGAGGTAAAGTGACTTGCCCAGAGTCACATAGCAAGTAAGTGTCTGAGATTGTATTTGAACTTGAGTCTTCACTGGGCTAGATGGCTCAGTGGATAGAACACTGGGTCTGGAGCTAGAAAGATCTGAATCCTAATATGGCTTCAAACACTTACTAGCTGTGTGACCCTGGGCAAGTTGCTTAAACCTGTTTGCCTCAGTTTCCTCATCTATAAAATGAGCTGGAGAAGGAAATTGTAAACCATTCCAGTATCTTTGCCAAGAAAACCCCCAAACGGTTCATGAAGAGTCAGACACGACAGAAAAGTGATCCCAAACCAACAAATATTTCCTGACTTCAGGCATAGCGCTCTACCCATTGAGCCATCGAGCTGCCTCCACCTAAATATTACTAAATCACAGGTCTGACCACATCACAATCCTGTTGAAAAACTTTCAGTGACTTGTATCTCTCAGATACAAGATAAACTCAGAATAACAAATTTGCAGAGTGATGAAGCTTCTAAAACCATCTAATCCTGTTTGTTTTTGAATAAGAATTCACTCTACTACATAACCAACCAGTGACAACCAGCCTTGTCTTGAAAACCTCTAGTGAAGGAGAACACCTTAGCCTGACAGTTATTTTTTTAAAAAGAGTTAACTGTTTTATAAAAGAATCCCCAAACAAAAACCTCAACCCAATTGCACACAAGAAACCTAATGGAAAAGAATGCCTCTAATAATGTACAAGAGAATGATAGTCATAGTATGACCAGAGATGTTTATGGAAAAGAATGTATTAAGAAAATCTAGCAGGTTACAACATAGATCATTTTGACAAAATCTCTGATTTAGGAAATTCTTCACTCTCATAACCAAGGTCTGCCTTAAAGGAATAAATTCAAGAAAAATTACAAATACTGAGAATACAAGATTTTATCTTTCCTTCATTATTTGAAAGGGGGCACATGTATGTATATATGTTTAGGGGAGAGGAAATGAGCTATTTTGGACTGAAACACAGAATGAAGTTGTATGGCTGAATTATAAACTCCTAAACATAGAGATTTGCAAAGAAACACTGATATATCTTTTACTATAGTAACACAAATAGTGTAAAAATGTAGAGACTGTGTGTGTATGTTTATGTGAGTGTGTGTCTGTTTGTGTAAATAAAGGGATTCAAACTTGCAGAAACTCACAAAAGCAAATTAATCACCCTTATTATAAAGCCTTGAATTTAACCATCATAGAAAGCATTAATGTCTATAACTTTGGCTCCACACTAGAAAATGCATATCCTTTTTAAATGCACACAGAGATTATATCCTACTAAGATCATGAGCAGCTCAGAACCAAACCATAAAAGTACCTCCTTTGTTGAGGGAAGCCTTTTCAGGCTGACATTTAAAGGCTCCCTACCCCCAATTTGCCCCAGCCTAACTTTTTAAATTTATTTAATTCTGTTGCCCTCCATTCACTCTATATTCTAGCCAAGATGGAATAGTAGGTTCTCAACAAACTTAAAATGCCAACTTCAATTTCCAGGCCTGTGCCGAGTCTGTTTCCCATGTCTGGAATGCAAGCCTTACTCACTTCTGTCTCTTAGATTCCCTACCTCCCTTAAAGGCTCAGTTCAGCTGCCACCTCTTTCTAAAACCCTTACAGATTCCTCATCTATTATTCTGAAATTACTTTGTGTTTACTTATCTCTATGTTCAGTCATTTTTCAGTCTTGTCTGACTCTTACACTCTTGTCTTTGTATACGTTATTTTGCCCTAGTAAAGTTTAAGGGCAAGGACAGTCTCATTACATTTTTTGTTTCCCCAGTGTCTAGCACAGGGTCCTACACGTGGGAGTTTAATACATATTTATTTGTTGATTTAAGTTGCCATATTTCAAATGAAAAGAGATATATTCAATCTGTTCAAGCATGTTACAAAACTGATGTTATATACATGACCGACAATTATATTTTTGCCTTTTAAAGAGACATATTCTATGCCATCTTGTAATTCAGTGCTTGTTGAATTGCATGTAATTGAATTATGTGCACACATCCATTTTGTTGTTGTTGTTCAGTTGTGCTTGACTCTCTGTGACCCCATTTGCTGTTTTCTTGGCAAAGATACTGGAGTGGTTTGCCATTTCTTTCTCCAGCTCATTTTACATATGAAGAACTGAGGTGAACTGGGCTAAATGACTTGCCCAGGAACACACAGCTAGTATCTGAAGCCAGATATGAACTCATAAAGATGAGTCTTCCTGACTCCAGGTTCAGCAGTCTATTTACTGTGCCATCTAGCTCCCCTGAAGACATCCACATTCAAAAACAAATAAAAGGGGGTTTAGAACCTAAAATGGTAACTATTAGCAGAGAGCATTTCTCTTTATTTAATTGTTAGAGTAAGTTATTTAATTATTTACATAATTGTTTGAATTCCTCATTTTCCCTTAACTAGTTTTTACATGTCTACCCTGAATACATTGATTTTTAGTTTTTCCCTTCAAAAATGAGCTCAAACTTCTGACTTTTTTCTGTTTCTTTTCTCCTTCCTTCCTTCCTTCCTTCCTTCCTTCCTTCCTTCCTTCCTTCCTTCCTTCCTTCCTTCCTTCCTTCCTTCCTTCCTTCCTTCTTTTCTCACACTTAATCTAAGTCAACCATGTGGCATGACTGCTAAGATGACTGATTTTAGGTTTTGTTAGGAGAGGCATAGCTTCCAGGTATTAGGAAGTGATCATTTCAATGTACTCTTGTCAGACCACATCTGGATTTTGGCATTCAGTTCTGATTACCACATTTTTATGAGAAACATTGATATGTCAGAAGGTGTCTAGAATAGAGCAACTTAGATTGTTAAGGGTCTTAAGTTCATACCATTGGAGGGTTGGATGAAGGAAAGGTGGTTGTTTAGTCTGGATAAGAGAAGACCTAGGAGAGATATGCTACCTGAAGTGTCTGAAATGGTGTCATACAGAAGAGAGAGGTTTTTTTCCTTGTCCCCAAAGGGAAGAATTAGAAGCAATGGATAAATAATTAAAAGAACCAAATTTAGGCTAAGTTGACTGGGAATCATCTTTACTGTTAGAGCTATTGAATAATGGGATAGGCAGACTCAAGAAGTGGTGGGTTCCCTGTCATCCCTCATTGGAGGTCTTCAGGTAAATGTTAGGTGATCACTTATCAGGTTTAGACTAGATGGCTACTGATGTTCTTCTTTCCTTAGATGGAGGCTTTGATACTATTAATTATGCTCAATAGGAATTTTATATAATGGGAAGAATTATATTAATGATTGTGTATCTATGAAATCAGAAGCTGAACTTATCTGTTTGATCTTCAGTTTTATCACATGTTTAAAAAGAAGTAGAAATAAGGTTGACACTTGCCTCACAGTATTGTAGGGAGGAAAACTAATTTTTTTTTTTTTTTGCTTTTTGAAGGGGGGAAGGCAGGGTAATTGGGATTAAGTGACTTGCCCAAGGTCACATGTCTAGTAAGTATTAGTGTCTGAGGCCAGATTTGAACTCAGGTCCTCCTGACTCCAGGGCTGGTGCTCTGGTGCACTGTGTCACCCAGCAGCCCTGGAAAACTCTATTTTCAAAGCTTTGAAAATTGCATCAATATAGATTGATTTCATTGTCATGACTAATATTATTATCATCATGCTAGCTATAAAAATTCTATTATTCTCTGATTTTGTTAAATCCTTCATAGTGCTAGTCAGAAAATTTTCTCCTTAAATATGAAATATTTTTCCTCCTAAAATATTCCTCCTTAAATATTAAACAAAAACAAAGAAAAAGCATCCTAGATTTTGACACCTATTTTCTTTTAAGAAATACTTATTTATTCATTCACTTAATTTATGTACCTGTTCATTTATCCATCTACCTATCATCTCTTATCCAGTCTAGAAATGTGGTGGCTACTCATTTTCCAGTCCCATCCTGATTGGCAAGGCAGCTTTGACCTGCTCTACTTTCTGACCTGGGTTGTTTTGTTTCTCCTCAGGCAATCTGTTATCTTGTCCCCCCACACCATTCCCAGTGGCTCAGCTTACCACATCAATACTAAACTTAGTATAAACACACCATGAAATTTTGTTGTTTTTCAATTGGGTCTGATTCTTTGTGACCCTTTTTGGGATTTTCCTTGCAAAAATACTGGACTGGTTTGTCATTTCCTCCTCCAGTTTATTTTACAGATGAGGACAGTGAGGCAAACAGGATTAAGTCATTTGCACTGGGACAGACAGCTAGTGTTTGAGGCCAGATTTGAACTTGGGTCTTCCTGACTCTAGGCCCTGCACTCTGTTCCCTGCATCACCTAGCTGCTTTATGAAGCTGAATTTATAGTCCATTTCAACTCAGAACTCTTGAGGTCAAGCACAGTCTCCCCAGTAGGAAAGGTGACAATGACCATCTGATGTCTATTTTCAATAGAAAAATTCTTCTCTTTAAGTCATTTCAAAGTAGTTTACTATTTTTTTCCCCCCAAGTAGATTTCTTTCTCCAGCACAGTGGGATTGGAACTACTATATTTTTAGGCAGAAGGCCTGGATTTGAATCAGGGCACAACCACTGACTAGCTGCCTGAGTTTGGGCAAATCATTTAACTGTACTCTGATACAGAAATAATAATTTGTATATGATGTCATAGTATTCATCCATCTATTCACTCATTCAATAAGCATTTATACTATGAAAATAAGATGTAGTAATGAATACATTTTACAGTCATAAATCTTTATTTAACTTAATATTCCTAAAAATCTAAGGGCCACATTCAGATACGTGGAATATTTTGGAAACGCTATAAATGTACTTGTGTTTAATGATACTATACTTTGAATATTTTATCATATATGTCAATGATCTTTTGTATTTAGAGGCAGCAAGGTGGTACATTTGAGAGAGTGCTAGACCGGGAGTCAAGAAGACCTGAGTTCAAAGTTTGAACTCAATCTCAGATATTTATTAGCTGTATGACCCTGGGCAAGTCACTTAACCTCTGTCTTCTTCAGTTTCCTCATCTGTAAAATGGGGAATAATAAACTTCTAGAGTTCTGAGAATAAAAAGAGATAATGTTTAAGAAGCATTTTGCAAAACTTCAAGTGTTATTGAAATTTTGTGTATTACTAATGTGATTACATAGACTTTGAAATTATTTTCTACCATTTGCATTTGCACATTAGATAAAAATCACCATTTTGTCAGGATAGAAAATCATGGGAGAAGAAAGAAAAGGACTAATGAAAATTATCTTAGGTATGTGTACATTTTGAGATAGAGGCATAAGAAGATCAAAGGAACCTTAGAGATCATCAATTATGAACTGATAGAACCAGAAGAAAGCCCAGACATGATCAGGTTTAGCTTCTTCACTACACAGATGAGAAGAGTCTGGCAAGGTCTACTAGATTACAGGGGCAAAGCAAACAAGATTAAGAGGAAATTTAAAATATTCCTCCTAAAAGAGGTTTAAAAGTTATGTTATACTATGGGGCAGGAAAATTAAGGATTAACTTTGCAAGTTCAATCCAGTTTTCACTTATGAGAAGCCAACGTGTGATATAAAACAGCACAGTGTATTAGGACACTATCTAATTCTGTTTCAGTCTCTGAGGCCTCTGTGCAGGTTTGAATAGTCATTCTTCAAATTCAGTTATGGCAGAATTAATCTCTTTTAGGGAGCTGGAGGAGGGAAAAGACTAGAGAATGTGGTGGTAATTTTTCATGGAAATCTTAGTTATCTTGGGTATGACTTGCGTCATCCTAGCATGCTTTGCAGCAACTGTCAAATTATATTAACCATTCTGAACACATCTGATACTTGTTCTCTCTAAGTGGTTTTCAATGTTGTGGAAATGACTGGAAATTATAACGATTCCACTCTAATGTTAAAGGGCACTTTATATGTGTTGAGTGCTTGGTTTAGTGATAATGACTCTATCAGAATGGTTCACTTTGCTGAGCCTGCAAAAACCATAAACAAAAATATCTTACCAGGATTATATCTCCTCAGCCATTCATCAAAAACCGCATCAGTGAAAGTGTGTAGAAGGACAAAAATAGGATCATTGGGAGACAAATGGGTCTGTCCTCCTGTTCCATTCAGAAATAGATGAGCCAAATTATGAAGGCTTCGAACTGCAGGGTCATATCTCCCTGTAGGATCACTGTAACCTAGATGTAAAAAGTAAGGATGGACAGACAGATTATGATTTTTTAAATAGGAAGCAATTTTCTTCCAAAGCTCATCAGATTGTTCCATTTATATATGTAATAAAATGGTTTCTTAGGAACCTACAATTGATCATCACCCTGAAAGGTGATTTTTTTTTAGGCTTTTTTGAAGAAATTTTGAATGTATGTATACTTGAAGTCATTTTGCCAGCTTTGCTCTCTCATTTAGTTGACATCAATAAGTATTCATACATTTTTTAGAAAATAGTATTGTGGTATGTATTGTGTACACACTGTATCTATCACTTTAGTTTCCATACACTGATTTTAAGAGACAATGTAACATGGTAGAAAGAGCATTAGATTTGGAATCCAGGGACTTGGACATCAATCCTGGCTCTTCTCCTCATTGTCTTTGCGAGCTTGGGGAAGCTGTTTAGTAGTCACAGCCTCGGTTTCCTCATTTGTAAAACAAGAGGATTGGATTAGATCAGTGCCAGCAAACTATGATCTCATCAAATCTGTCCTTCCCTGCCTGCCTGTTACCTGTTTTTGTATAGCTCCATAAGCTAGGAATGGCTTTTATGTTAAAATTTTTAAAAAATGTTTTACATTTTTGAATATGCAAAAAGTATTCTTAGCTTGAAGGTACAAACAGGGACCAGAGAAGTGTGGATTTGGCCCTCAGCTTGCAGTTTGCTGACCCCCTGGATTAAATGATGCCTAAAAATCTCTTCTAGAGCTAAATCCTGGGATAGTATGATTATTCATTAAATCGATTCCCAAATCTGTCACCTTATCTGATGATTATAAGAAGGATTTGAGGCTAGCTCAGAATAGAAAAAGGGGGGAAATTAACAGGAATGTGGGATTTCCAGATTAAAAAAAAATCACCATTAATGTCACCAGGCAAAATATTTAGAGTAGTGAAACTAAAACAATAGATAGCAACTTTCCATATATGAGGAAATAAAGGAAGTGGAAAACTTCAAATTCAACTGAAAATTGCTGACACAATTCTGAGGGATACTACCCAGTCTATCATATATACCCATCCGTACACACCAGCTGTTATTTCAGCTTCCTACCTTATTCCTGATGAATGACTGTCAGCACATTTATATTTAGAAATCTACCTTATGGTGTGGGGAAGCTACAGTTTCTCCGAGAAGCTTCCCCACCATCTCTGCACCAGTCCTAACCATCTGGAAATCTTAGTCTCAAAATGTTTATCAAATTTTGCTAATTGCCTCTGTATCCATGTTGTGTTTTCGATACTGAACTTTTCTAGGGATATGCCTCACTGAAGCCTGGATCACTTTGTATCTTCTCCCTTAAGTATTTTGAAGCACCTTATTATAAAGGTTTATCCAGTTTTGTACAACCCATTCAGTAGATTAATTTGTAAGTAATTATATCTAATGGACTGACTCCTCATGCCACACAAATCCTAGGTTAATAATATTGTTCACTTGCTATTAACAAGAACATTTAAAAAAATTATTAACATGATAATTTCTGTCCCTTCCTCTGTCCCTCCCTCCCTCTGTCCCTCCCTCCCTTCTTTTCTTCCTTCCTTCCTTCTTCCTTCCTTCCTTCCTTCCTTCCTTCCTTCCTTCCTTCCTTCCTTCCTTCCTTCCTTCCTTCCTTCCTTCCTTCTTTCCTTCCTTCTTTCCTTCCTCCCTTCTTTCTTCTTTCAATCTTTCTTTCTTTCTTGTAGGGGTGAGAGAAGGGGAAGGACAATATTTCCCCCCACCCCTCTCTTCATTAATTGATTGGATTTTAGCAGTCATTCTCACTTAGCCTATTCTTTCCCACTACCACCATCATTATTCTTTTTTAAATTGAATATCACTAAGTATAAACTAGTACTATTTTTTTAAGAAAAAGAGTTACAGCTTGTACTCAGTATATGCCAGTTTTAGCTATAGTATAGTTATTATTCACTAAATCTATTCCTGATTCTGTCTGCCTAATTGCTTATTAAAATAAACTAAAAAGAGTTGAGACTAGCCTAGATATGGAAAGAAAAAAAAGTCCAGAAATAAAACAGAAATGTGGAATTCTCATATCTTTAAATTGGTTCTCTGAATGCTATGGAAAACAGATTTTGTCCCTGCTTTGGAATCATGTAACATAATCTGAGGCCTAACCTTTTAAAATTGTTAGAAAAAGTTTTATAATCTGCAGTCTTCCAGGGGGGAAAATGGTGACTAAATGATATAAAATCACAAAATCAAGGTGGTTTTTAGTTATCAGACCTGAACTAGAACATTTTATTTCACTGTTAGAGAATTGGACTAGATCAGGGGTTCTTAACATGTGGTTCACAAACTTGTTTTTAAAATATTTTGATAACTGTATTTCACTATAATCTGTTTCTTTTATAATCCTTTGTGTTTTATGCTACACATTTAAAAAAGCACGTTTCTGATAAGGAATTCATAGACTTCACTAGGGTTCAATGCACACAAAAAAAGCTCCCCTGACCTTATATGGTGTCTAAAGCCTCCTTCTAACTCCTTTGAAGCAGGAGGGGTCCAAATTCCTCATTTTGTCTACTTGCCTTCCACTGTGTTTCGGAAACTGTTTGTTGAGTTGGAATAAAAGGGAGGAGTATCGAATACTCCAACTTCCAAGCACTGAGCGACATCCTGTGGTGCAGGGAGACGTTGCACCATGGGCCTTGCTACATTTCCAGCAGGATTTCTTCGTATAGGTCCTCCTTCTGTGCCTGGGAATCATTGAAAGAAAGGAGACATTTTACAGCTAGTAGAAACCCTGTCATGGTTCTACAAAATGACAAATGCACAGCATCAACAACAGAAGACAGCATCCTTAGGTAGGAGAGAAAAGAGTAGAGGTATTGAGGTGAGAGAGGACCAAAGATCGCAGAGTAGATGGGAAATATAAGATTAAACCCTCTTTCCCCCACAAACATGCAGACAAACAAGCCAGGCTGCAAGCAAGCACACACATGTTCAGGCCTACCTCTCGAGAATGTATTCAAATTAAACTATCACTTCTTCCCCATGGATATTTTGAAAAGAATATTGATTGGATGGTTTGAGTTTATTAACTAAAGAAATGCCCACACTGAGCACAGGTGGACTTACTAGGAACTGAGTCGAAGTGAAGTAGAGAGAACCAGAAAAAGCAATAAAAATGACTTACCACAGTATAAATGGACAGAAGGATAAAAGAACAATCAAAACTGAATGTTATAACATCCTTCTCTTTTTCCTTTCTTCCCCTCTTCTTCCTTTTCTTCTTCCTCCTCATCATTATTAAGCTCAGCCCCCAAAAAGAGATAGAATTACTTTCCCAACTTCTCTGAAGAGGTGGGAGACTGAATGTGAAGCATTATAGGTAATATTAGACTTTTTTTAATTGAGTTGGTTTATTTTTCCTTTTCTTATTTTAGTTTTTGTTTTAAGGGATGGGCCCCTGGGAGGGAGAGCAAATGTAAGTGATATCAAAACAAAATATATCAATATCAATTTATTTTTCCACAAAGAATATTAATTGGACATTAATTATTAACTAAATTAGGAATTAATTACTTACTAAATAAAACCTCCCCTCAAACCCAGGCTTCACTTGACGTGTTTAAAATAGAGTCTTTTGAAAGGCAGCATTGTTATGGCATAATAAATACTTGATATGGAATAAGATTGCTTAAATGTGTCAGCAAGTGTGCATTTGATCATATTTTTAGAAATGGAAAGGCCTTTGAAGGTCATTTTACATTTTACAGATATTTTACCAATTCTAAGGCCTAAAAGAGGGAAAATGTTCAAGGTCACCATGCTTCTAAGGAGCAGAGCTGAGGTCTCAGACTGCACGCAGATCTCTTTCCACCAAACAATGTCACTAGCTTTCTCTAAATCTCAGTTGTTCTCTATGTAAAATGAAGATAAACATCCTTGAACTACTTGCCTCACTGGATTGTTGTAAAGAAAGTTGTTTTCAAACCTGCAAGAACCATAGAAATATGACCCATTCTGTTTCTTCCAGAATTGTTTACTCTAAATAAAAGATTGAATATCACCCCAATCACCTACAAGGATTCAAGCAATTAAGTGAACTAGGGAATTTAAGCTAAAAGAGCCAGGGCCTGAATGCCTATGCTAAAAGCTATGACTTCAAAGAAAATAAGAAAACAAAGACTTTGCATATTTTAGGGACAATGATGTGGTGAATAAATGGCCAGAGGAAGACCCTGATTTCAAATCCTCTAGAGTTTGGATTAGCTATGTGACCAGGAGCAAATCATTTAAGCACTCAGGGTCTCAGGCAGACAGCTGTCTCAAAGCACATATTACAATAGACTTGTTAATCTCCTTTTTTGGAGGAAGTTCCACATCTAATTGAACCTCACAGTGACACACACACACACACACACACACACACACACATACACACGTGCACACAGTGAGACAGAGAGACACAGAGACTCAGAAAGAGACAGAGATACTGAGAGACAAAGAAAGAGACAGAAAAAGACAGAGAGACTCAGACAGATAGGAAGACAAATGGAAAGAGAGAGACAGAAAGAGAGAGGCAGGGAGAAAGACTGAGAGAGACTGAGAAAGAGAGGTAGAGAGAAGGGGGAGGGAAGGAGACAGACTGAGGCAGATACAGAACGTGCCGAAATTCATAATAGTCTCCTCCCATCCCGGAAGCATATTATTTTAAATGAGGATTATTATACAATTTTACAAGTTATAAAACTAACCGTTTTAGCAAATATTTTTGAACTGTTTGACTATTTTTTCCATAGAACCACTTCTAGGTCATTATCTGTGTAATCCAATTTTATGTAGAAGGAAAAAAACGTATATTTATGAAGATTCTTTAAAAATACATTGACACTGAGGTTAATGAGTCTGGTTTGATTAATTAGACTGATAAAGTCACTTTACATATACATATATATATATACATATATATATATATATATGTATTTATATTTTAAAGTATATTGTTGAGAAATCAACCAGTGCAACTGTTGTTTAGGAAAAATTCCCAAATCATTGTATTGTGTGTCAGGGCAAAGCAGCCCTTGGTGTTGTTTTTACCTGTCTGTCTGCTTATCTATCTCTAGTAAATAAGTATATTTATTTACCATTCAGGAAAAACCTAGCAAGGCTGTACCTGTGAGTTGCTGGTAAATTTTTCTTTTTCTAAATCTCTTGCTTTTCCCCCTATATACTTGTACATTGAAAATTATGAGTAGAACCTTGTAATATGGCAACATGCAATGGGAAGGAGCACAGAATTAGGAGTAAAAAATAAGAGTTTTGGATTTGGCTCCATCCCTTACTAATCCTGTAACTTGGAAAAGTCACTAAAATTTAAAAATCTCCAGTTGTTGATGTGTAAGTATTAGCTTAAGTAATGAATGTGAAATTACGCGAAAATTGTAAAGTACTTGATAAAAAAGAGATCTATTTCATTTACTATTGAGTTACATAAAAAAGAGAAGGTGCAACTACTGTGTGAAACAATGGCCACCCTCTCTCCCTCCCTCCCTCCCTTCCTTCCTTCCTTCCTTCCTTCCTTCCTTCCTTCCTTCCTTCCTTCCTTCCTTCCTTCCTTCCTTCCTTCCTTCTTTCCTTCCTTCCTTCCTTCCTTCCTTGTTTTCTTTCCTGCTTCTTTCCTCCCTCCCTTTCTCTCTCCATTCCTTCCTTCCTTCCTTCTTCTCTCCCTTCTTTCCTCTTTTTCTTCTTTCCTTCCTTCTGTCCTTCCTTCCCTACTTACATCCTTTTCTTTCTCTTCAATAATTTCACTCATCATCTTATATTTTCCAAGTATGGTATCATCATGATGTTTAAGAGGCTCTATGGGAGTTTCCAAACAGAATCATAGTTATTTAGAGAGATAAAAAAAGTCATGGGGCTCAAAGGACCCTTGAGGAAACTTCTGTTCCAGTCTCTTGCTTTGAAGCAGGGCCATTCCAAACCAACTTCCCAGATGAGAACACACAGTATATTCTATTTTTTTTCCTTTAAAAACAATGCAAAACATCTTCTATAGAAGGTGATTTCACACACTGCTACTTCTGATGCTCTTATGCAGAGAAGCTAGAACCCTATGCCTGGAGTAAAAAAGTCCTGAGTTCAAATCCAGCCCAGGTACTTTCTAACTCTATAATCCTTAGCAAGTCACTTCTCTGGGTTGTTGTGAGGATCAAATTAGATTATATTTCAGCACCATGATGGCATATTAGATGCTACCTATTATTCTTGCTACCTTCTTTATGTCTATTTGAAGTGAGAAATCTTATCTTTCTGGCTAGAAAATTCTTGCTTTTGTTTATCCTCAATTACTTTAGTTGTATTTGAAACCCTTATTCTCCATATCAAGTGGGGGAAAGTCTCTTCCCTTTTTTAGTCTTAGTCTCTTCATCTGTAACATGGTGGAGGGGATTGGGTTAGATGATATCTAAGCCTCTCTGAGGTCTGTGTCCTATGATTTCTATGGTCTATGAAAGGAAGAGGTGTTCTATGGGATATCTAAATTCTTTTTCAGCTCTAAAATTATACGACTCTAGAGAATGACTGTTAGTTAATGAAATTCCTAATACTACAAAATGAAATAAATGTAGTTTTTTCCCTCTTCCCCTTTTTCATGTCTTCTAACACATTAAGCATCTTGGCATCTTCCATTGAATATTTTTGACTTTTAACAGTCCAACAAAAAGTATGACTATGGCAGGAAGGCCCTGATCAGTACTGAATATGAGAGGATTAATCCACAGTTATCATTTTTAAAAAATGCATGTGGAAATTAATGTTAAAATGAGTAGATTTCTGACCAACAATAGAAAAAGATCAAGGGTCTGAAAAGTATGGAAAAATCTATATCCTCTGAAATACCTAAGAGAGCTATTGAATGATTTTTCAGAGGGGTAAAAATTAGAATGAAATAAAGTAGGACAGATAACCAGAAGATTATTAGAGGATTTATACTTTTTTGGGGGGGAGGAGGCAAAGCAACTCACAAGGCAACTAGTAAGTTTTATAGAGTTTAGATTTTGCAGCAAAGAAGGAATATCCATACCAGAATCATAAGTAGGCAGGGCAGCCAATTCACAACATTAGCTGGGGGGTGACTTTACCTTTCTTTACTTTCTTATTCATTTCCTACATTTACTACAGTTGAGGTTTTCCCAAGACACAAGAATTTATTTTATTTTTCATTTTTTGTGTTTTTGGAGGGCAACTGGGGTTAAGTGACTTGACTAAGGTCACACAGGTAGTTTGTGTGTGTGTGTGTGTGTTGTGTCTGAGGCCCGATTTGAACTCATGTCCTCCTGATTCCAGGGCCAGTGCTCTATTCATTGTTCCACCTAGCTGCCCCCAAGACACAAGAATTTAGAGAATGAACTCTAGCAGGGTAAAAGCCACTGTGGTGGTACTGTATCCCCTGCTACTCAGCTGAATCTGTCTTAATGACTTCTTGCATTATTTTTATTAATGATGGTTTGCCTTAGTGGATAGGACTTGTTTTTGAAATAAGGAAAATCTAGATTCAAGTCTGACCTCAACATGTATTGTCTGTGTGACCTTGGGCAAGTCATAACTTGCAGAGAATGTGCCAACCTGCATTGGCAGACAGAGTTTCCTCATCTGGGAGTTCCATATAACAATTAAATTAGAGGTCTAGATTGTATCTCTCTTATTTTTGTATTACAAATCACAAAACCGATTAACTTTTGCTGTTTGCTCCAGGCACCATAAGTCCTAGCACCTGCTCTGCCCATAACAGTGGAATACTAGGTCTTCGAGGTACAGATAGGCATATTCCATCTCACCCCTTCCCAGGTAATTTGTTTAATGTCTTTTCCTATTAAAATAGTCAGGGTCCTTGGTTGAAATTGGAACTTACTGTTACAAATTGTTCCTAGAGTATCATAATCTTGCACAGATTCACACAAAACTCGCCATTGTGAAAAGACAGAATTCGGACTTATCAGAGAAAAATCAAAGTTGTTTCTTGAGCCCATCAAGTCGTCTGTGCAGATATCACAGGTGTTTCCTCCAGTAGCGAAATTCCAGTAAGGAAGGGCAAAAGTGGGATCCTGCAGCATCTCCTAAACCACAGATATGCTATTAGTATTTTCTAATAAAATCATTTGCAGGTCAAATTTTCTTTTCACCAAAGTCACTCTCAGATAGAAATGTAGATAACTAGCCCTCTGTTCATTATAGTTTTTTGTAGTGTAGTAGCAGCGCCTACACAGGACCGATGTATATAAATAAGCCCCTAACCTAATAGAGTGATTTGGGTACTAGGAAAATAAAGCCCAATATATGATAGGGTATGAGGCAAATCATTGGAAAGCTTCTTTGATTGTATGAAGGATTTAGTCTGCAAAATTTACTTTGTTTTTAGCACCAATTGTCAATGACACTTTTTTTTTGTCTAGAAGTTTCTACATTATTCTATTGTTTACTTTGTCAATGAAATAAAGGCACACAAGCATCTGTCTGAAGCAGATGTGGAAGGGTAACAAGATGGGAATAAAAGGTGCAGTCAAACCCCACCTAATGGTGTTAATTGGTTGCTTGAAAACACAGCTTTAGGCAAAACAGTGTTCAACAGTTAAATGAAATAGCAACTCCTCAGTCAACAACTCTTCATTCAGTAAACATGTGCTAAATGGCCTAGGTGGAGATCCTTGTGTTTACAGAGGGAGACAGAAAGCTTAAAAAACACATAGTCCATACCCTTTCATGGAGTTCATAGTCTCATGGGAGATAAGATAGAAACACAGATCACAATAAAACACAATATTGCAGGATAAGAACTTTAGAGAAGTGCAAAGCCAAGTGGCAGATGAAGGTTAAGGAACAAAGTACCTTAGGTCATTAAGAAAGACTTTCTAGAGAAGCTGGTGCTTGAGTCCAATTTACAGGAAAGGAGGAATTCACAGATTAAAAAGAGGAGGGAAAAGGACCTTGCAAGCACAGGAAATGGGGTGAACCAAAGAAGGTACAGCAGAGGAAGAGTGTAATATATTCATTACACTGGTTTGCTGGAGCACAGAGTGTGTGGAGTCTAGAAATATGAGATGATGGTGGAAAAATAAGATATTGCTAGATTATGGAAGACCTTGAATTGTGGACAGGAAACTTTGCAATTTACTCTTTAGGCAAGGGGGGCTTTTTATCACAAACGAAGTTTTTTTTTTTAAATCACAAGTGAAATGACCAGGTTTATGTGTAAGGAAGATTACTCTGGTATTGGTATGAATTGTAGGATAGCATAATAGGAGAACAGAAGGGAGTAGAAATCCCAGTTAAGAGTCCCAGACCAAGAGACTGGTAACAAAGGCCTAGAATAAGGTAGTAGTAGTGGAGCTAAGAGGAGATAGATATGACAAGAGATTTTGAAGTAGAATAGATACTCTTTTATAACCAACTGGATATAAAAAGTCACAAAAACAGAAGCATTGAAGATAATCTCAAGGCTGCAAACAATGTTATAAATGAAAACTATGCCCCTCCAATCAGAATTGGGTCTCTAGCAGTTAGTTAATAGAGGTCTTTTCCAAACCCGAGACTAAAATAAGATCATATTGAATGAGGAAGGATTAAGACCCATACAGGCTGGAGGTATGGAAACCAGAGGTAGCAAGTTATCTAGGGGATTCTTGAGATTTGTGGTTGGCTGTTAACAGAGTAGAGGAACACAAGAAGAACAGCATGGCCGGAAGGCAAGAAACAAAAAAGCCAACAATATTAGTGACATCTTAGGAGAAGGTTGGGCAGAGTGACAATCTCTTTCATCTCCCAGGATTTCCCTACTTTCTTAACTTCTAGTTTAAGATCTAGCTAGAGACGACAGATCTCAAATTAATTAGGACATGACTTCTCAAATAAACAGCTCTATAGATAGAGCTATTGTTTTCAGCTTGGAAAGATATAATTCATCACCCCAGAGGAAAAGAGCAATAAAAAAAAAAGCATGGAATCCAAGTGCATGTGGGAAAAGGAAGGTCAAGATCATTCATAGGAGTTGGAATTGGTATTTAGATTCCAGAACTGACATTTAGTATCCCTGAAACATAAATCTGACCATATCACTGCCAAGTGGAAAAAGCCTCAGTTGACTTTTAGTACAACTATTTCAGTCCCCATTCTATTGTTCTACTCTCTTCATTCTTTATTGCTGGTAGGATAAAATACAAACTTCTGAGCCTGGCATTAAAATTCTTTCCACAATCCAACTCTCACCAGCCTTTCCAATCTGGTTTCCTTTTATGTATTCTACATTCCAGTCAAACTGGACTACTGTTTTCCTATCACCTTTTCATTCTATATGAATTTCTCCATACCTTTGCAAAGTTGTTCTCCATGCCTGGAATGTGCTCCCTACTCAGTTGCATTTTTGAGAATACCTAGTTGCCTTCAAGGCATTGCCTAGACTGTGTTACTTTTTTTTTTTTTTTTATAAAACCTTTCATCATTCTCTACTTTTTAGTGTGCTCTCCTTCCTTAAAAGATCTTGTTCTTAATTGATTGGGACACCTGTTTTATAGTCACCCTCTGAAAGCCTCCTGAGGCCAAAGTCAAGTTTTTGTCTTTGCTTTTTATTTGTCTAGCACTTTTCTTTAAATATTGTAGATGCTTAATATTAAAAACAAAACAAAACACCTAAATTGAATTCCAGATTTCTGTAACTATGTGATTGAACCAAATTGAGGTGCTATACAACATCTTGGTACTGACCAGGACTGATGAAACCCTTTTATTCAATACAATTCAGTTCATTTATTTGACAAGCATTTATTGGTTACCTACTTTATAGGTAAGATGGTGTGACTTTCTATGACATTTAACAACTCAAGTGAAGAATAAAGACTCAAATTGGATACCAGAAATAAATTTGGATGGTTTCTGGGGACTTCTTAAAGGACATTTTAAAAGGGAAGGTGTTAGGTAAGAGCTCAGTTATAATGCATGTCAATTACGTTGATAAGCAAATTTTATATACCTCTGAAGAGTAAGAATTTGGTCCATTTCTTTCTGTCTGTTTTCCTTAGCTTTGTGGTCTGGTTTTTGTTAATATCACTTTTTTTAATGAGGTCCATGAAGTCGTGCTTAATTTAAAGAATTCTAGGTAACATAATAATTTATTTTTACTGATAAATTCTAATAAGGTTTTTTGTACTTTGGGAAATTGCATTTAGTCTTTCCCTTTCTTTTAGTTTAAGTTTTGTTTTTATTTTCTACTTCTTCCCCCTCTCTCCTCTTAATAAATTCCTGCTATGCCTGACCTTCTAAATCACATTCCAAGAAGCCCTTTCTGATCAGTCTTCTAGGAGATTTGGATGTCCAAAGAGCCAGAAAAGATACTTTTCCCCTGATTTTTGTCCACTGTGGGACCCAGATTTCTCATGTTGGAACTATTATGTATGCTCTCAAAATTAGTGGGAACCTTTTAAAGTAATCATCAAGACTGCATTTGTGGCTTGGTAATTAACATTCTGAAGTACCAGCATCTTCATGTGACATTTCCACAGCATAGCACATCAGTATTTAATTGACCAGATTTGCAGGACAGTTGGTTTTCTAGAATGCTAGTCATGGTGGTTGGAGTTTACATAGGCAAAATTGAAGCTTTTACATATTTTCCAGCTGCCCTTTCATTATGATATGCCCAGGAGAAAATAACTTGAGGGCACAGGGATGTGCACCCAATTACAGATGACAGATTTATCTACTCATAATCCTCTAAATGTCTTACTTGTAATCAGAGCTATAAAATATGAAGCCCCATGTATCAGCAGAGATCATTTAATCATCCTGGAACTACACAGAGAATATTTCATGAGACTCTCTTTAGCTCTGTGATTTAATGAATTGGATAGCTTCTCTTCGATCATTCTTTTTGAGTGCAAGCAAAACAATGAACAGAATTTGTCACACCTACTTTAAAAATTATTAAATCAAATTCTGAAGGTGTTTTCAAAATTGTTTTAAGACACAAAGTTTTTAAGAAAGTCTTTCATTGTACAATATCGTTTTCACCAGTTAAACAGTATGTATTTGGTACCTTTCCTAGTTCACCTCTGCTATTTTTCTAATTGATTTTATGCTCTCTAGCTCTTGTCACAAGTGATAGTGCAATAGAAACAGCAGAAGGGCCCTTGCTTCAATAACAGTTTCAAAATATTTTTATCCTACCCTCAACAATAGTCAGGAAATCACTTCACCCAAGCTAGAGGCCATCAGATAGACAGGCATGTTAAGGATTTGTCACATAGAGGAAAGACACTTCAATGAAAAATGAGATCAGAACACTGGAACATTTTAAACAGATTTCCACTTTAGACTCAGCTAGGAAGAAGTTTGGAAATATGGATGCAGATGAAAATAGCACAGCGTAGAGAGAATGGTACCTGTGCCAGGTAACAGAAGCTGTTCTATAGCACAATAAGAACATCCTGCATATTTCTGTGTTTTTTTAAATTTTGTTGTTCATTTGTTTTGTTTTGTTTTGTTTTAGGATAACTAGGTGCCCAGTGGATAGAACACTTGACTGGGAATCAGGAAGACTCATCTCTCAGAGTTTAAATTCAGACTTGGACAACTTACCAGCTGCATGACCCTGGGCAAGTCACTTAACCTTGTTTTTGTTAGTTTCCTCATCTGTAAAATTATTTGGAGACAGAAATGGCAAACCACTCCAGTATCTTTGCCAAGAAAACCCCAAATGGGGTCACAAAGAGTTGGATATTATTGAACAACAACATTTTCTTTTTCAAATACACTGATAAATATCAGGGAAAGCTCAGAGCTACTACATCATGGCTTTGAAAGATAATCTACATACTTTGACACAGGAAAAAAAGTCTGAATGGGACAATATTTCAGTATGAGCTATACAAGATGAAAAATTATTTAATTAAAAGGTTGTGATAGTTTCATAAAGCTTGAATTCACTCCTATCAGTGGCTTCTATGACACAGAAAAGTGTGGAGACCTAAGGTTTCTTCCTGTATAATAGTTTATGAAGCATAAAGCCACATTTAGGGACTGGGTTGACAAACATAGCAAAACAACCAGGTAGCCTCAAGATCAGGATGAAACATAGGAATTACTACTTCTCAGTCCTATATTTTGCATCTAGAATTGCACTAGTTTTTCAGAAACAATTTGCTTCCAAGCAAAGATTCTTAAAAATTGACCCATTCAGTATTTACCCCCAAGCTTACCTGCATGTCTTTTTCCAACTGCAGTAGGTGGTACCTATGCCAGGTGAGAAATGCTGGGCCTTCATGAGAAAAATCCACAGCCCCAAAGCTCTCCTGCCCTTCCCCAAGGAAAGTCTTTTTGACTGAGTAATAGTGGGACCACACAAAATAGTTATAAATGGAAATATTCTCAAACTGTGGTGTATTGCCATCTGTTCCCAGTAGTTCTTCTGATCTTCTGGTGGCTATGACCAAATGGGGATGAATGGTACGTTTTGCCATGTCAAGGGCACTGATAAAACGATTTCTTTCTTCACTACTCAGGTCTAGAAGATTTCTCCTAACTTGAAAGATAAGAATTAAGTATCAATCCATAGTAGGAGACAATATACAACATAGAAAAGATGTGGAATTGTGCTTCTTTGAAGAACAGGACTCATAAGCTTTTCAGTAGATTAAATATGATGTGGAAGTGGAAGAATTCCTAGAAATAATCTTGTCTGAGTCTCTCATTTTACATATTGAGAAATGGAGACCAATAGAAAAAGAAATGACTCTCCCAAAGTCATAGAAGGATCAAATAGCAAAAGTGGGATTTGACCCCAAGTTCTCTGATGCTAAATCTGGTGCTCTTAATTCAATAAAAACTCAAATCAGTTTACACCAAAGACTTCTAGTTGTCCTTTGTCCATAATATTCTCTTTTTTCTTATTTCAATGGAGCCTTTTGACCTTAGAAGGTCAATGACATGGAAGGGAAAAAGGATTTATATAGTACCTACTATATGCCAGACATAGCTTTCAATGCTTTACATGGGGTGAATTGAAATGAAGTGGTGACCTGGTTGTCTTTGGGATGGGTTTACTGGAAACAACCCCCCTCTCCCCACCCCATGCTAGCCCAAGCCAAATACAAGAGAGAATTCAGAACACTAAAGTCACATAAGAAAATCAAACATGCATAGATTAGCATGAACATAGGTTTAGCTAACATTCTTTACGTACTACAATAGTCTTTTATGAAAAGAACACTACATAAAGGAGTACACTTTGAAGATGAAGTTTCCATTGAATTTATTGTAACATATAAAGTCAAACAATTCTAGTGAGTTCAAATTACTCTTTCTGATGATTAGTTACATGTGAGAAAAACCAGCTGAAAGTAGGATATACGTATGTGAGGTAGGTAGGGAATCCTCTGTGTCTGGAGATTTTTGACTGACATTCAATTACTGAATCACTAAGTCACTAAAGTGAGGCTCAATAGTTGAAAGAACATTGGAGCTGGCATTAAGGAGACCTGGTTTTGCATTCCCACTCTGATGGTTATTGATTAGCTGATTCACTCTGGACAAGTCATTTCATTTCTCTCAATTTAATGCTTCTTGATTGATAAAACAGGCACAATAATTTTTTGCCCTACTTGTCTCACTGGCTAGTTGTGAATAAAGTCTTTTGGAAAAGTATATGGAAATTGTGTCATTAAATATTTAAAATGCAACTGTAAGAAATCCATTAGTTGCTAAGTGCTCTCTGTAGTTGGATAGCTGTTAATCAGGATGTTCCAAGGTTATGAAGTTGAACAGCACATCATAAGTCTGGGAAATAGTCCTTTTTGAAGGCATCCCAGTTCCTGCTGTATTCCTTTCTTGCTTTACCATGGTGCTTTAGCAATAGTTGAGAATCTCTTAGAGGAGACAGGGAGATTGTTCATTCTTGGTTGGGTCATGAACTTTCCTTGAGATGGTAATTAAATTATATGTTTATATGGGAGCTGTCTCTTGATACAGAGCCCTCATGATGCTCTAGCCTGTCATTGTGTTTGGTTCTTTGGAGAAAGGGGCAGGTCCACATTGGCAGACATTTGTTAAGAGTCTTGGTTCTGACATTACTTTATTCTGATTATCTACTATTCATCCAAAGTAGTTAGAGGGGATGAATGTGAACAATGTTTTACCTTATACTACTCTATCTTCCTTTTTCTTTAAAATGTTAACTACCATGAGATATGGTGAAGTATCCATTAAAGAATTATATTGGTTAATATTCTGATAAAAATGTCAACAGAATTCCATTGTTACCATAATAATTTTATTTAATTCAAATATGGAAGAAACTTTAGAGTCACATAATACAACTCCCTCATTTATAGGTTAGGAAACTGAAGACCAGTATATTGAAGTGAATTGTCAAAGACCACATAGTAAATAGCAAAGTTGGAATTCTGTCCTAGGTTCTTGAACTCCAAAATTATTATTTCCTCTCTTTACCATGATATTCTATCCATTGTTCAGCTTGTTTCTTCTAATTTAATTTTTTTTCACTATTTACTCCAATATTTTTTTTGAGTCACAGAAACTGGATTTGAATCTCAGTTATTCTACTTACTTCCCATATGACCTCAGACAAGTCATTTCACCTCTATAGGCCTCAGTTTTCTCATCTGCAAAATGAGAGAAATGGGCTAGATAACCTTTAAGGTCCTTTCCAACTCTATATTCATATTCCTGTGATAGTTTTTTTTCTCAATTTCACACCCTGATTCTCTAATCGGAGTGTGCTTATTTCTACTAAATGTTTTCCCTTTTTCAAAGAATTTACTTCTATTGTTGTGTAACATTTTTGTTTAAGATTCTCCTACTTAACACCTTTCTCTCTTTACAAACTGTTGCCTTAGTTTTCATACAGTATTCTCAATCTATCTCATTGTATTTACCTGTAAGGACTCTTTGGTCACATGCTGATCCTCTCCATCCAGGTTTGCACGTCCCACAGTTGTATCCTGAGAAGTTGCCATTGCAGTGGCAGGTCCTGTTGAAGAATCTAGTGGGCCAGGCTTCACGATCATCTCTGCCATCATGTGGGTACTGGGGACCATGAGGCCGGGAATCAGCAGTAACTGCATCACACCTGCCCCTCCTAGTTGATGAGCCACAGATGTCTGTCCCAGGCTCTAGTCCTGGATTCAGGTCTGGACAACATTCCCCACTTTTCAATGCATCCAGGGTAGCACATTCCCTTGGAAACTGTGCATAACCCTGGGGAAGGAGCAGCAGTGGCCAGAGGAGCCAAAAGAGATGTCCCTTCATTGCCATTCTAGTTGAGGCAAGAAGCTGGAAAATTCTGGAGAAGAAAGTTCTTCAGGAATGTAACTCCAAACCTCTTACCTTGTTTTCTCCTCTGATGGAACTGAAGTACACAGATAAAATTAAGCTGGAAAGAGAAGGGGGTGGGGAGAGAGAGAGAGAGATACAGACAGAGAAAGACAGAGAAACAGAGAGAGACAGAGAGAGACACAAAGAGAGAAAGAGAGACAGAGACAGAGACAGAGACAGAGAGACAGAGAGAGAAATGATAATATACAATTAAATCAGGTTTCTATCGTAATTGTTGTTACCCATTCTACTATCAAAATGCCACTCTACATTTTCCCCATGAAATAAGAGGAAATAGAGTGTGCCATTTTAGTTTAATCATCATAATATTCTACCACGAGGAATTTCAGTTTGCATAATTTCTATAGCAACTATTCCTCTTTTATTAACTGAAATTTCAATATTCTTTTTTCCAACAAAAATTAATATGGTTCTTATCTAAGCCATTTATCAAAGGAGCTCATTATCAATTTACTAGCATTAATTAAACCAAATCATGGAATTATGAAAAGTGCTGAAAGCAGATTTCAGTTGAGTTATTTTTCATGATTTAGAGCCATATATTTCCAAGACCATTTGCTTCCTTTCCACCCAATTCTGAAATGAATTCCTTCCACCCTTACCTTTCCTTAGGCCCTTTGGAAAGCTCAGTGTCTCCTGCACCTCTAAGTTGTTGCTCCGCTGATGGTGTAACAGCTACTAATTTTTATTTTTGTATTTCTGATTATTTACTAATCTCTAAGATGCTTAACCAAGCTTTGGGTTGGGCTGGCTCTCTTCTCCACCAGACCTTGCTAATCCCCTTTTTGCTTCAGTGAGTTTTTTGGTGTTTAAGTATTTGGCCAGCACATGATTCCTTCCACGCTGATCTCCTTGTGATGCTTAGAGGGATAAAGAAAGGTCAGAAGCTTGTAAATGAAATAAAATGAGTCAGAGAAACTGAGGGGGCTTTTGTTTTGGGTGGATTTCTTTCTGTGGCAGTATTCATTTTTAGATATGGAAAATAAGACTAATGACCTTTTCCTCATTATCAGATGAGAAAATTTGCTAGGGGCAGGAGTTAACAAAAGTAAAGTCCATCTACTAATTACTCTAGACAATGACACTGGTCCAGTCTTTGGGCCTGAGCACATGCTTCCCCAGTGATGTCTACGTGGTTTGAGAAGCCATGAGGCCTAGCAGCAAAAGATGTAAATGATGCCTGTGATCTTACTTACCAGTCTGGTCAGAATAAGGGGCCCCAGTTCTAAGATTAAAGGTCAGCACTGTATTTCCTTAGCATGAAACAATTACCTTTTGAGTAACAGTGTGGTATAGTGAGAAAAAAGTACTGACTTGGGACCTATAGGTCTTGCTTTCAAACCCCAGCCCTGTTACTTAGTGGCTGTGTGTCCATGGGTCAGTCACTTCACCTGGCTAGGCCTCAGTTTCTTCATTTCTAAAATGGGGAAAATGAGAGCATCTGCTTCACAAGGGTGTTGTGAGTATCAAATGATGTAGCACATGTAATGGGGACATAATACAAATGCTAGCTGTTGTTCTTAGATGTCTGAGGTCTGATCTGAACCCAGGTTATCTTGATTCCAAGAACAGCTTTTTATCCACTAGAGCACATTACTGTTCATCACATATAGAATGCTACATTTAAGAAAACTGAAAAACAACAACAAAAGCTTTCACTGCCTTGTACATTTTGATGTAAACTTGGGATTAAAAATATCCTAGATATAGATGTTTAAGTCCATGCAGAGAGGCATAGTCCTATAAACATTACTAGACCATCAGGGAGGATTTCCATCTTTACCTGGAATTTTAGCAGACTGAATAGTTTAACAGTTTATTTCTTCTGTGTGCTGGTGACCTCCTGACAGAGGCATATTCTGTTGAATGCTACTGGATTGGACCATTTGATGCTCCACAATTAGTTTCAATTTTTCTTTAAAAAGACTCATTTTCATTATTATTATTATTATTTTTAAACCATCATGATAGGACTAATCTTTAGTAGTTTCAGTTGTGTCTGACTCTTCTTACCCAATTAGAGGTTTTCTTGTCAAAGATATTGGAGTGGCTGTAATTTCCTCCTCCAGCTCATTTTATAGATGAGGAGACTGAGGCAAAGAGGGTTAAATTACTTGACCAGGGTCACACAACTAGTTAAAGTTGGAGGCTAGATTTGATCTCATGAAGATGAGTCTTCCTGACCACAAGCCCATGCTCTATCCACGGTGTTAATCTAGTAGTATTCTGTATCTATTTGGATTCCTTTTGGAAGCATCCCTGCTGATCAGCTTTGAATTTTTTGGGAAGAAATTATAGTTTCTGAAAGAAATAGGGTTATTGATTAAAATAATTCTGAAATTAAAAATTGGTCCTCATTAACAATTTGTTATTTTCCCCTTAAGCTCCAAAATATATAACTAGAAGGGAACTTAGAAGTTAGAGACGTCTAACTTATTAATATTACTATTTTATATATTATATAACATATATAATAAGTATATTGTATAATTTTATATTTATTATTATGTTGATATTATAATAATGAATATTAAAAATAGTAGTATCATAACTTTACTCCACTTGGCATTTTTTGTTATCTTAGGTATTTAAGTAATTAAAGTGATTATTTTCAAATATCTGGAGATCTCAGTATCCTGCTACAGGGGGCTCATGACACTCAAAAAGATTAAGAGCCAATGATATAGTCTAAGTCCTTCATTTTGGTTGTGGTCAATGTGGGTATTTGTTTTGCTTGACTATACTTGCTTGTTACAAGGTTTTTGTTTTTGTGGAGACAATAAACACTTGTTAACTGAAACACAATTAATTTAAAAATAAAGACAATCGCACCAATGTTCAGAATGCTTCAGTGAATTGCCCAAGGTCACCTAGATAATAACTAAGAAGAGGATCCAAACCATCAAATCTTTGACTCTGAAATCCAATGTGCACTCTACTATATCATGCTCCCTCTCTAAACCCATTTTATTGGATGCCCTACCAAAGATAGGAAGGGAAATTGCTGTTTGAGATCAATATTTATAAATTACAAGGTAGTGGTGGGATTTGTCATAGCCATTATGTAAAGTTTTTAAAACATTTTTTAGAACAGAAGAATAATGTTATAGTTGAAACACCAATTTTTATTTACAATTTGTTTATGATTATATAATAAATTTGATTTGTTTCTTTCAAAGTTGCCCTGGTTCTATGATCCCTTCTAAATTTCCTTCTGTTCTCTTCTGTATGTTTAAAAAATACCACAATTTCAATGGTGCTCTTTTCTATCTTTTCTCTTTTAAACAGTCTTCTCACTAGTAGTGTTTCTCAGGCATTTTTCAGTCATGTCCCACTCTTTGTCATCTTGTTTGGGTTTTTCTTGGCAAAGATACTGAAGTGACTTGCCATTTCCTTCTCACTAGATGCCCTTTCCCCAAAACTTAAAAAACAAACTTTGAAATGAATAAATTCACTCAAGCAAAATAAATCCATATATTTTCCATTAGGCAGTAAGTGAGATAATGCTGGGATGGAGACTAAAAGATTTGAGAGAGAACAAATGTCCTTAATTATTTGACCTTAAGGGACTTAAAAATTCATTTTGGAAAAGTCATAGGTGTGTCTGCTTTACAGTCTGTATGCAAAATAGGTGGTGTTCTTTGGGTCATCTGAAGTTCAATGGTAGAAGTCTTGAAAGACCATCATTTGACAGAAATTTTAAGGGTAAAGTTCTTGTCATCTTCCACTCCTCCTTCCATACTTCTTTCCCTATTATTGAGGTCACCTATACATAATTCAAGGGCCTATTAGGGATAATTTCTTCAGATTTTTTTTCTCCCAAGGTGGTTGTAAAGAGCTAACAGATACGTTTTGTGAAAATGAGAGGGAGATAGCTTTGAGGTTCCAGGACATCAGTTTTGATGTGCATGAGCAAGAAATAATAACAAACAAACAAAAACATTAAACACTTATTCTGTGGATATTCCACAGTTCAAGGTGCTGAAGAAGATAGAAAACTAAGATAATACATTAGCCTCTAGTCTAATAACAGAATCACAAGGATTTGAAGTTGGAATGGGCTTGAGGGCTTCCATCTACAGTACACACCTGAAGAGTATTCATCAAAAAGTATTTTTACAAACTTTGAAGATCTCTGGAGCAGGAAATCCACTCTGTCTTATTTAAGTAAACTCTTCCTTTGGGATGTCTCCTCATGGACAAGTCCAATGACCTTTTCTTGGTGATCATCTTGTTTAAATCCCATCATCCACAAGAAGCCTTCCCAATCCCTCTTAATTTTAGCACCTTGCTTCTGTTAGTTATTTGTTATTTGTACTGTTTATAGCTTGCTTGGTGTATATTTGTTTGTTGTCTTCTGCATTAGATTTTGAGCTCCTTGAGGACAGGGGTTATCTTTTGCAGTTTTTTGTATTTGTATTTTTGTAGCTTAGCACAGTGCCTGGCTCCCTACAATTGTTGTCACAGTCCATCTTGTCTCTTCTGTGATGCTGCTTTTTCCTGATTATTCTTTTACATCTCTGAGTCTTTCTGTCTTCCTTATTTATTATTCTTCTTCTTTCTGCTCCTTAAGTGTAGGTTTTCCTCTTTAACCTTCTTATGGCATTCACTCTGAGTCTCAGCTATCACAGATATATAGAAAGACACAAAAATCTGTCTTCAGCCATGCCTTCTCATCTCTGTCTCAGACACATATTTCTATCTGTCTGTTGAACATCTGAATTAGCTAGGTCTGCTGGGTATTCTAATGCTATATCAGCAGATGCTTTCCAACTCTTGATTCTCTGATCCTGTTCAGAACTTTAGCTAGGAATTCTGGTACTTTGGGCAAATTCACTTGAATTTGGAGAGGCATTAGTACTAAGGTAGAAACACTTTTGTACATACTAAGGTAGATAAAAGCCAGATAATGGGAACTGAGAGTGATGACTACCTGCTAGACTGGTGTTATTTAGGGGAGAAAGGGTTAGGGTGGAGAGAATGATGACACAGACATTGAACTTATTAGGAAAGAGAGTGAGAGACCTAAATAGCCAGAGATGATATAACAAGAATCTGATCATATCAGTGAGAACCTGGAAATTGATAGCACAAGAGTTGGGCAAGAGTGTGGGTGAGCTGAATGGCAGATTTTCCATGGCAAATGTCAGGAACAAAGATAAAGGCTGCCAACCTTTTGGCACTAAGGGGAACATGCTATCTGTTTTATGATCTGATTCTTTGATCCTAGCAACAGATGGGGATTTCAGCAAAGGGAAGTTGTATCATGAGTAGATAATCTGAAAAAAAAAAAGCAGTGATGTTATTAAGTACATTGGAGAAACACTGGCTTTACAGAAGGAAGGAGAACAAAACACAGGCATAAAATGGAAGCCAATTCATTATTGTTGTTGGTTCTTCCTTCTTGAAGAAGACCAATGACATCATGAGGGTGACATATTGACTTGCCTGTGAATTGGATACGAGTGGGATAGAGCTGCACAGAGTAATTTGCTACTCTGTCCTCCAGAGTCATCAAAGTGGAGTGGTAGGAGAAAGATCAAGATGGCTGGAAATGGCTGAGAGTGTAGTGGGTGACCTTGGCCTTTCAAAATTAAGGTCTTTGCCAGGTCTCAGTTTGTCTGAGGCCACACCCATTGAATGGCTGAGGGCTGGGTGAAAATTGAGAAGAAGGATGACTGAATTTAGCATCACAAAGATATCAATCTGCATAGAGTTTCTGGTCTGAACAGAAAGCAATTGCTATTGGATTTGGTTAGAAGACAAAGGATTGGTTAGGATCCATTTGTAAATATATAAAACAAAGAATCAAGTTTCATCACTTGTTATCACCCTAAGAAGATGAGAACAAAATCAGCATAATAAAGACCCCCCTGGATTTGATTTGGGAATGCCTGAGGCTTTAATTTTAGCTTGGCTACATTTTAGGGAAAAGCAATTTTAGGGAAACCATTTTTCCTCTGGCAGTTATAATTTTCTCATCATTTATCAGGGGTGGGGAACCAACCTGCTGCCTTGTGGCCACGTGTGGCCTTCTAGGTCCTCAAGTGTGGTCCTTTGACAGAATCTAAACCTGTGAAGCTTGGCTGCACCTGAACCTAGAGGGCCATATGTGGCCTCAAAGCAGCAGGTTCTCCACCCCTGGACTAGGTGATCTCTAGTGTCCCTCTAGCTCTAAAATTTTGTGATCCCAAATATATGGTATGACATCTAGACTTAAGAAGCATGTATAAGGGAGCTTCATGCTAGTGTATTCCACACTTTAGACAGCAGTTCTACTAGATTGTAAGCTCCTCATGAGGACAGGGACTTAATTAGACCTGAACTTTGTATTTTTCCCAATATCTATCCTAGTAGTCTGTACACAATGCCTTATGAATCATTGCTGATTCTGCTGCTGTAGCTCCCAGGTATTATAAGCCCTTACTTTATCTGTCTACTTAACTTGTTTGCAGTTATTTTCAATGCACTTGAGACTGAGTCTGGAAATGATTAGAGGCAACAGGGTAGATCTCAGTTTCTTTTCTTTGTTTGTTTGTTTGTTTGTTTGTTTCTTTTTTTCTTTCTGTCTTTCTGTCTTTCTCTCTCTCTTTCTTTCTGTTTTTCTTTCTTTTTCTGTCTTTCTCTCTCTTTCTCTCTTTCTTTCTTTCTTTTTCTGTCTTTCTCTTTCTCTCTCTCTCTCTCTCTCTTTCTCTCTTTCTCTCTTTCTTTCTTTCTTTTTCTGTCTTTCTCTTTCTCTCTCTCTCTCTTTCTCTCTTTCTCTCTCTCTTTCTCTCTTTCTTTCTTTCTTTCTTTCTTTCTTTCTTTCTTTCTTTCTTTCTTTCTTTCTTTCTTTCTTTCTTTCTTTCTTTCTTTCTTTCTTCCCAGAAGAAAGAAAATTCTAGGCTTCACTGGAGTAGAAATCTAAAGCTTAAAATTAATGAGCCCATCATATGCTTAGAGTCAGGCTAAGCTTCCCCAGAATTTTGGACTTAGTCAGCGTATCATGGGATTTCAGCTGATTCTATTCCTTATGTTGATTTTTCCTTTTCCCCCATGAATAGTTTTAGAATCAAGTGGCTTTTGATGGTAAAGCTCTTCTAAGTCACTAGGATAATAAGATTGAAGATATAGAAGTTATGTATTTATTTGAAAACATCTCAGGAACATGAATAGCTCTTTTCCAACCATTTATATAGTTCAATTGAATTCAACACAGTTACCATTCTAGGCTTTCACACTTGCTAGCTGTGGGATCATGAGCATCCTGCTTAACTCCTTTGAATGCTAGTTACCTTGTGTATAAAACTGAGATGATAATAACTGTAATACTCACCTTTCAGGGTTGTTGTGAGAACAAAACACTAACACGTGATTTGCAAACCTTTAACTGCTCTATACATGTTAACAATTATTAGTATTATTTTTTTTGCAAATATTCAAACAAATCTGTGATTTCATTGCTATGGATATTCTATTCAGCAAGTGCAAATAACAACCCTCCTGTACCTGCCTGTATCGTATCATAAGCTTGTAGCAGACATATAGCCAACATCCTGAGGTAACCTTCCTCAAGTTCTTTTGATATTACAAGTACACCAGTGGTACATTTTTGTTGTCTACTTATTTTGAGTAGCTTGGATAAAGAAAGGAAAAATAAAAAAAATATCTGCAGAGATTCCTTCTAGAGCTGCAGTTCTCAACCCGTGGGTTGCTATACCTTTGGGGGTCAAATGACCCTTTCACAGGGGTCACCTAAGACCATTGGAAAACATATATTTCCACTGGTCTTAGGAACCTAGACACCACTCCTCTATCTGTCTCCAGGTGGGTCCACCCATGTGCAGATATGCCTACAGATACACCTACATATGAATACTAAAGAGTCATGGCATTAGGAAGGTTGAGAACCACTGTTCTAGAGGAATGTGTTAGAAAAGACAAATTTGTGCTATGCTTTTACTGCCCTCCTGTATCCCTTCCAATTCAGGGCATCTAAATAGGAATCTAATTTTCACAGTGTTTTTTTTTTTTATGGGAAAAGGCACAAAAATTGCCAATTAATTAATTTAATACTATAAATTTTCCTAGCTTAGCAAAGGTTTGTTTTTTAAGTTTAATTTTTTTTACATGTGTAATCAAGGGGAAAATCAGACTATACACAGAAAAGGTCAAAGTCAATGAGATAATTCAACAAAGGCAATATGAATGTTATGGTACTTTGGGACAGCATGTTTAATGATTGCAATCAAGAAGAAGTTGCTTTTTATACCTCTGGGAATTTTTTGGCATAGTTTCTGTTCTTCAACCAATTTACATATATGCATACACACATACATACATACACGCACATATACACATATGTATAAATGTGTGTACCTACATATGCATATGTGTGTATATATACACATACATTTTATTCTAGTAGGTGTTTACAGATTTTAAAAAATTATATATGCCATGAATGTTTTGTATTGAGTACATGAACACCCTATTGGCCTATATTTGGGAGAATCAATGATGTTCTCATATTTTGTTAATAATTCTGTGATGTTTTCCATGAAAAATATGGAATCAAGCTTTCATGTGAGAGGAAAGTAGCAAAGTACTTTGCTAGTAACTGTGAACTATTTGAGTGAATAGTTATGAATCTCACCCAGCCCAACTGCTTTTCAATTTTGTGGAACATCTAGTCACTTTTGATGACATAACTGTTCTGTCACTTGCTATATTAATAATGCTCCAGCTTTCTCTTTCTCATTTGATCCAACCTGCATTTTCATTTTGTTGAATCATATAGATGACCAGAAAATTTTCTATATCTCCTTTTTTAAATTAAATTTTGCTTTTTTTTTCAATTGTCATGCAAAAATTTGTTTTCTTTTCCCTTCCCCTTTACCCCCCCATGGAGCAGGGGTAGGTGGAATGAGGGAGATTCTTTCAACAAATAAACATAGTAAAGCAAAACAAATTTCCACATTGACCAAATACGAAAATGTATGTTTCCTTTTTTCATCTTAACACATCACCTCACTGTGTCGAGGTGGGAGCCATTCATCATTTTCCTCTGGAATTATGGTAGATCATTGTGTCAACCAGAGTCTTACAAAATGTTTGTGTCTACAGTGTTGATGTTACGTTATAAGTTATTCTTCTGGTTATGTTTCCTATATACATGCTCATACAAATTTTCCCAGGTTTCTCTGAAACCATCTTTCGAAATTTCTTATGGCATAGTAGTTACATCTTCCTTTTTTTCATGGGTTTTATCTCACTTGTGATTTCTTTACTCCCTCAGACCTCTGTAATAAAACTTTTCAAGTTAAATGGTTCACTTTTTTCTTTGAAAAGTATGATAACATCAGTATTACTATTACTATTGCTGCTGCTTCTACCACCTACAACTCTTCTAGCCCAGTTAAGACCTTCAAAATTCACTATTTTTGTTGAAAACATCTAGAAGAACAATTAGGACTACATCATTTTGCTTTCTTTTCCATGGTTTCTGCCCATGACTTTAATCCTTTGAAAATCTGTGAGCTCAAAAAGGAGATCTCAGTCATGGTACAACATTTTATTTTCTGGGTAGGAAAATGGCCAAATACTTCTGTATACATTTTGCAAAAGACTGCTTACTTAATCACTACTTGGGAAAGCATATGAATATTTTTTAAACTGGAGCCAAACTCTTGTGCCCTGTTATAAGTGCATCCAAAGTGGCCTAAACATTCTTGAATTTAAAAAAAAATGATCTAAGTGTTTCTCATTTAACAACAACAACAACAACAACAGCAACAACAAAAAGCCCTGTCCAGTAGAGAAGGAGGGTTTTGTTTAATTTAGCGCTTGGGGACAGTCTCGTCATTTTCAGGACATGAAATTAGATTAAGGGGGAGAGAGAGAGACAGAGAGAGAAAGAGAGAGAGAGAGAGAGGTAGAGACAGATAGAAAGACAAAGACAGAAACAGAGACTGTGTGTGTGTGTGTGTGTGTGTCTGTCTGTATCTGTTAAACTGGTATCACATACCAATAATTGCTTTACAAACAGAATTTTTCCACCTATTCTTAGTGGTCTGCAGTGATAGTAACACATTTATACAGTTTTTTCAGATTTATAACGTGCTTTCCTCACAATGACTCTGTGATATAGGTAGCAGACAATATTAATATTAATCTGCATTTAATAGAAGGAAGGGAACATTAAGTGCCTACTATATGTCAGGTAGTCTACCAAGCACTTTACACATATTGTCTCATTTGATTCTGAACAACAGTCATGAGGGATAGGTGCTATTATTATCCCCATTTTATAGTTGAGGAAACTGAGTCAGATTTGCCCAGAGTCACATGGCTGCTAAGTGTCTGAGGGCAGATTTGAATTCAGGTCTGTCTTTACTCCAGGTCCTTTACTCCTTTACTCCACCACTTAGCTCTCTCTAATAAGAGATGAAGACACCGAGAATCAGAGAGTTAAGGTGATTTGCCCAGGGTTTTGTCAAGTGTATTAGATAGATACAGATATCTATCTATAGCTGTCTGTTTATACACACAGAGATAGACACACAGACACACACTACTATATTAAGCTGAAAATGGATATTACTTCTACTACGTGGACAAGGGAAAGGGGACCAAATTTGGAGTCAGCGGACCTATGTTGACATTCCACCTCTGACTCTTACTACCTGTGTAATCTGGAAGTAATTTAACCTTTGAACCTCAAATTTCTCATCTATCCATGAGATGTTTGCACTAGAAGGCCTTCTCATTCTGGCTCTATGATGCTAATTCACATATCTGTGTGTTTCAGAACAAGGACTCAAACCTCTGCCTTCTGACTCCAAGGCCAGTGTTCTTACTACTACGTTACCCCTGTTCTACCACATAATGCTAATTAATAACAAATTATTCTTTCTCCCTCCCCTCACTCCATTGTTTTAGGTATTATATTTAGTATGTGACATTTTCCATTGGTAATCCTTCTCTCCTTCTCCCCCAATTTTTTTTTCAGAGATAATAATGGGAAAAATAAAGATACCATGGTTTGATTAGCTTCAGAGTTCAGAAATGTATGGGTTCTAAGTCTTCTCCTCTGACACATACTGGCTGTGTGATCCTGGGGAAATTCTTTAGTCCTGAAGTATATGCAGGTAACTCTGTAAAAGTCAATTGAAGAACAACTGCTGATCCCCATTCATTGAGAGTTACCTCACCTATAATTCCATGTCCTGATCAAATAACAATAGTAATAATAATAATAATATTAATAGCAACAACAAATGTATCCATCACTTAACTATTTACAAAAAGTCTTTTCCCCTTGTAATTATTAAATTATTATTCAGTAAGGGACTGAAATGCTTGAGTTAACAAGAACCAAAGTAGGTCAGTAAAAATCAAGCTCTGCATTAGTAGTAAAAATACAAGCTTGGTATAAGACTTTTGTATGAAAGCCAGGTAGCACAGTAGATAGAACACTGGGCTTGAAATCAATTGTGTGATCCTGGACAAGTCACTTAACCCTGTTTGTCTCAGTTTTTCATCTGTAAAATGATATGGAAAAGGAAATGACAAACACATTCCCATATCTTTGGCAAAAGAACCACAAATAGGTTCACAGAGAGTCAGATGTGATTGAATAATAATGCAATACACTAGTGTTTGAAAAGTTTAAGGGGGAGAAGCATTCATAAGAGAAGAATATTAAAACCAGCTGATGAATCAATAGGAAAAAGCAACCTGGTACAGTGAAATGAATGCTGAATAGGGAGTCAGAGGAAGTAGATTGGAGCCCCAGTTCTGCTACTTATTCTGTGTAACCTTGGACAACTAAATTTCTCTTAGTCTCATTGTCCCCATATATCAAATATGGGACTTAAACTATCTATCTAAAGTCCTTCCAGTTTGCCAAGGATCAAAGGAACATAGCTATAGAGACAGAAGAGATGTTATCTAGTCCAATCCTGTTATTTTACAAAGGAGGACACTGAAGCCCAGAGAGGCGGCATGTTGAAGGTCACCTAAGTGGTGAGCATCAGAGGAAGAGTTTGAACCCAGGTCCTCAGACTCAAGAGCCAATGCTCTTGCCATTGCTTCAAAAATTATGATTTTATAATGAAAAGAAAAGAAGGATTGTTCTTTACAATAATGGAAGCAGAGTACTCTGGCTACAGAATAGCCCCCATCTGTACTAAGAGGGCTGAGATAAGGTGCATATATAATGCATTCTAATGTTTTAAAAAATTGCTTCTAAAGATGTTTGTTATTGTCCTCACCTGGACTTATTACTAATTTCAATGTAATGAATGCTCACTGAGTATTACCACCTGGATGGTATCTGAGTAGAGAAGAAAGCAGTTTAAAAGTGACCGAAGTAATTTGTTTTCTCAGACTTTTCATCTCCTTGCAGGAACTCAGTTAATTTAGTAGTTCAATAGTGACATGAATGATGTCTTTATATTTAAGCCGCTGGCTTTGTTAGCAGCAAACTTACCTTGAGAAAGCCAGAAAGAATAAAAAGGAATTGTTTCAGGGCATGTCCAACGTTCAGACATGATGAAAATGGTGGCACCCAGGCTTTTACTAAGCTGATTGTTTCTCCTCACAACTCTACTTTTTTGTTTCTCCATTTCCCACCTCTGAGACCTTGCACCAGCTGTTCCCATGCTTACTCATGCCTTTTAGAATCTATTGTTTCTTTCAAAACACTGCTCAGGTGAAATTCTCGCTCTTTAGTCTTTCCCTATCTCGAGGTGCTAATGCCCTAACCCTTACAAATTTACCTTGTATGTATCTTGCATATAGCTTGCCTCCCTTGATACAATAAAATGTACATTGAGGGCAGTGACTGTTTTATTTTTGTCATATTCTCCTCACCTCTCAGTGACTGTCATGTACTCAAATACTCCAGTTGATCTGTGATCTCATGAATTCTGAACTGAACTTACCACTGGCGATGTAGATAGCAACTCGTGTCTTTACCTGCCATTCTATGTGTGACTCTTTTCCATATCTTTCCAATAGGTTCATTACAGAGAATCTACCCAATGTTTTCTGGAGGTCTCTTTTCTGTCTCATGTTTTCACGTGGGTACCAGTGGAATATTTTGACAGCTCACCCTTTATTTCTCACTCTTACCACATGACCAACTTCTCTTCTTATTTTACTGAATGTAGTTCCTAGCACATAGTAACCCCTTAGTAGTTGCTTGTTGACTTGGTTTGTTGATTCAGAATTCCTTGATGAGGTCTTTTACTAGTTTTCTTTGTATCTCTTACACTTAGTACTGTGCCTGGCATATAGGAAACACTTAATAAATGTTTGTTGACTGGCTGATGTAATGTCATCTAAAAAAAATAGGGAAATCTAGAAGGCCTCACTATTTTTGGGAAAAATTTTTTCAACTTAGAATCTGTGTAGATTTATTTAATCACAGTGAAGAATACTGTTGGAGATGATAGCTCTGATCTCCTTAGATTGTCCCTCCCTTTACCACCATCCCTCAATGTCTGGCATATAGAATTCTGGTGCTTATTGCATGTTGATGATTGATCCCTGTTCTTCCTATGTCAGGACTACCATATAAAAAGAGGGAATCAATGTCTCTGTCATTACTTCAAGTGAGTGCCAGTTACTAAGAGACAGATTTTTAGTTGGATGTATGAAAAATTTTAAAATAATAGCTACCCAAAATGGAAAAAGATTGCTTTTCCCATTCATTCCAATGGGATTTCCATTCCATTTCAAGGGAATGATTATCTTAGCAACAAAATATTCAGGCAGAAGTCATGTGCCTATCTGTCAAGAATGCTCTAGAGGAATTCTTGAGATGGCTGGAAGATAAGGCTGAGTGAGCTCTAAGGTCCTTGACCACTTCACTTTCTCTATTGTAATACTAATAAAGACAAAAAAAAACCCAGCATATGTTTAGATGGCGTATAATTAGCAAATCATTATTCCAACAGATCTCATTTTCTGAAGAACTCTCTCTTTAAAACCAAAAAAAGGTTTTGCTGATGCTTTTGGTTTGCTTGCCTTTCCCCATGCCCCACCACCACATTTAACTCCCTTTAAGATCCAACTTTTAAATTAAGAAAATCACTCAATCAAAACAAACTAACTTGGTGACTAAACTCAACAATATATGCTATATTCCATACCTGTAGTCTACCACAGAGTAGATCATAGGATCATAGAAGGTACTTAATTATTCTTATTTTTTACAGATTAGAAAAGAGAACTTAAATGACTTACTCATAGTATCATATATATAGTAAGGATAAAGTCAAGATTTGAACCCAGGGACTATGATTCCATCCACAGAGAAATAGCTAGCCCCTACCTCTTCTTTTTGTAGTTTGCCTACACATAGTAAGAATCTGGATAGTATGATACAAGGAAATGAATCTTCTCTCATCTTTTCCCCTAAAGTCAGATGTGTACTGCCAATTCTGTGTTTACCAACTGAATTCTACCAACAGTTGGTAAATCAGTGGACATTGTTTGATTACTAATACTGACCTTAATGTGGGTTTGTAAACAACTTCTCACATTGGACCTGATGACTAATGCATTTTGTGAAATTTAAAATAAAAATATCCCAAGCTCATGAAATTTGTGCTAGCTTCAAAGCACTGATAATCAGTGATAGAGATTTCTTTTTTGGCAACCTATGGGAAAAACATCCAAATTATACATTGAATAAATGATAGAGCACAGAATGTGAAATCAGAAGATCTAGGTTTCAATGTTATGTGTATGACTTGGGGCAAGCCACTTGTGCAACTTCTCTACACCTCTGTAACATAGAAGAATTGATCTGTGATTACAGAATCATAATTTAAGGGCTGTAAGGGATCTTAGATATTACGTAGTCCAACTTGCTTATGTCACAAGATTAGGATTCATAACATGAGGTCCTTAGATTCTTAGATTTTACGGGATCTATGAACTTGAAAGGGAAACATCATATCCTTAATTCAATTAAATTTATTTCCTCTGTAATCCTGTGGACTTTATTTTATGCATTTGAAAATACTATTCTGAGAAGAGGTCTATTGAATCTCCAGACTGCCAAAGAGGCTCACTCCACACAAATAAGTTTAAACTACATCTTCCCTATGTGATCTCTTAAGCCTTTTCCTGCTCTAAACCCTATTAGTCTTCTATAGAATAATTAATCTTCCTCCTTCCTCACAATTGTAGAGGGAAATTAGAATAGAATGTTTTTACTATGAATTGCTAATATAATTCATAATGTTAGAATAGCAATTCATAATAGAATAACATAAGTCAGAAAAGGAGGTCTATGGTATAATGTCTCTTGGCTTCCAGATTTTTCATATGACAGCTCAGGAGCTGAATCTTAAGTGAAGTGTTTTACATTCCTTTCTTCTTTCTCCTTTAGAACTTGTGATTCTGTAATAACTACAACATTTTAGTTTGGATATCAGCTACTGAACACTTTAAGACCCAAATTATGTTTTGTTTGCAATAACACAATAATTATATCTTATATATCTGGGTTAAGATACCAGTGATTTGAAGACACAGCACAGTACCTCACATATCTATGTATGTAGCTCTTCTTGGTCATCTACTTGTATAGCAGATTTGTTCCCATGCCATCCTACCTAAGACACCCATTGCTATGTAAGTGATGGTCAGAGAAACTTTGTCCCATGATCTGAACCGGATCCAAAACTTCATCTATCTGACCAGTGCATAAAACTGCTTTGGCAGCTTCCTCTGGAGCCCACAAAACCATTTTCTCCTGGTAGACAGCTGTGGTTAGCCAATTTAAAGAAGAATTCATGAAAGTAAAAATATACAAAATATTTGAAAATTCATTTCTTCATTGATTCATTCAGCAAACTGTTACTAAGCATCTATTGTGTACAAAGCACAAATTTGCAGATAACTATGGGTAATGTTTAATCCACTAATAAATTTACATTTAAAAAGATAGTGATAATAAATGATTCTTTATGGAAACTGAGGTTCCAGGTAAACAGCATGGTGTGAAAAGAACATTGCCCTCAACATAAACTGATGTTCTCTTCCTTTTTGTCTTTTTCTTCCTCACTGAGTTTTCCTTTCTTTCCTTTCCCTTCGTGTTTGTCTCCATAATTTGCCATAATACGAAATTAAAATGCCTCTAAATTTGTAGAATGTAATATTTTTAGTTAAAAAAATGGTTAAGTCAAATATTTAATATTCTCCATGAAAGGGGGAAAAAAGGACAGAACCATTGATGGAAGGAAGTCTAACCTCCTTATTTTACACATGAAGAAGCTGAGAACTATGGAGGATAAGTGGCTTGCCCAAAGTCATTTGGAGAGAGTAAATAAAAATAGGATTTGAAATCCTGTATCTTCTTACTCCAGAACCAGTACTTTTTCTTCTGTAACACATTGACTGCTTTAGTGGGAAGAAAGACCAAAGGAAGGAATAAAGAAAGGGAAGGAAGATCAGAGGGAGGATCATTTGTGTACCTTGTTTTAATTCCTAATCTCATTGCAGATTCAAAGGAAATCAGTGGACCTCTAGAGTAAAAAAAAAAGGTCCCAATCACATTATAAGGCAATTAGCATGATATTAAAAATGGCATGTTATCATTAACTGGATGAATCATTTTCTTTTTTAAAGAATTGAAATAATGAACTAAGAGAATGTTAGAATTGGAAAGAATCTTTGATACAACTTATTTTATGGTCTTGAATTTACACATGGGAAAACTGAGGACCAAAATGGCTAGGAAGTTTGTGGTGGGTCATGAAGCCAGGCCATGATAGCTTCAGGAATATTACAGACCAGTATTGGCCCTTCATAGTTGTCACTGAATGAGTTTCTTAAATGTATCTGGGATATATTATTGAAGAAATATATTTTGGACTAATAGTTATTGTGGTCCATCCCAATTCTGAAATTGTGTGATAGTAAAGGATTTCAACTATTCTGTGCCTTGCATATAGTTTTTGTAAGTTTCCATATAGAACACAACATCAATGATAACAACACTCATCATCCTCTGTCCAACCTTTTGGTGATGAACCTCTCAATTCAGACTGGTCCTTGGGCAGACATGTAATCCATTATCATAGCCATACTAAAAACCTTAAATTTTTAGGACTTTCTGGAGATTATGTTGGAATGGCATTGCCCTTGAGAACCCAAAGTCATTTTCATGATATTATAAGGCATTCCTGGAAGAAAAGGATGCCTTGATATTCCCAGAAAGTTGTGAGCCTGGGAGAGAAGTTCTAAGGAAGTGGGTAGGATTTAACTGGAAAAATTTACATCTAGTCTTTTTAAAGTTGAATAGATAAAGATGGAATGGTGATGGTATCTAAGTATTTTATGGCCTGTAGTTCTTAAGACATAAGTAACAGATACACTAAGATATTTGTATATTTGCTTTGAGAAATGGCATTCTATTATTTTCTAATAATTCCATGAACCAGAGAATGGTTCAGGAAAATTACTACTAAAAGCATTAGTCCTCATAAGAAAGATGAGCAATAGGAAAAAAAATGAAATACTGAAATAGCCTTTTCTGGATGCACTGATATTTCATCCCTGTTTGTTCCTGAATCAATTGACGTAAGTCATGCACACTAGTAGTAGTGACTCGTGATCTGTGAGATGAATGCAATATTGTATTTTTTTCCCACAAATTTGAAAGTCATTAGTTTAAGTTTAGGAATATATATTTTTTTCTCATAAAGCAATACTCTCACATTATATATGTATTAGATTTGTCATGCAACTTGCAGACACGTTCTTTAAACCGCAGGAGTTCAAATACTCTAAAAATATGCAAGTGCAAGTAGCTGGAGAAACAGTTGATTTTTAAAAAATTAATAATTTCTTTGCTATTGAGATTTTGCCTCTATTTTATTTAAGCTGCAAATTATTCATAATTGAATTATTGGGTATATCTTAATCTTGTTACAAGATTTATGAGTCATATTAATTGATATTTTGGTAGAGGAGGCAGAATAAAGGTATAGACAGAGCATTGGACTGTAGCAAAAAAAAAACCCCAACAACCTGATTTTGAATCCTAATTGTCATTTATATGTGTGACATTGATCAATTCACTTCACCTGTCTGGGCCTCATTTTCTTCAAATATAAAATTAGGAGGTTGTATGTACTAGATGACCTCTAAGGTCACTTGTTTCTCTCATATTTTAAAGCTCTATGTCATCCATGCTGGGTTGTTCTTCCACAAATATAGATTATATCCCTTCCATGTTTTGTCTTTTCATCCTCTGGGGTTTTTGTTCATGTTTTCCTCTAAATCTTTCAGAGAGGTTCTATCTACTGTGCTAGGCATCTTCTCTATATTCTTTTTAATAGCTCAGAGGTACCAGTGTAACACCTGGGCTATCCATTTATTATTTCTTGGTCTTAGGACATGACCAGACTATATATTTTTCTAGTGATACATTTCCTCAATAATGTCTTACAAGCAGGTCATCTTTAGCAACAAGCTGGTCTAGTGACTTTCATCTTGCTTCTAGATTTTTTTTTAAAGTTTTAAGTCTTTTGTGGTCAACCATTCTGAAAAAAAAATTCTTTAAGGTATTATCATCATTTTGTTCATGGTCTTTCATGGTTCACAAATATATAGTATTAATTGGAGAATTTTAGTGTTAAGGACTTTTACCAGAGTGGCCAATCTGAGATCATTTAAAAAACAACACAAGTTCCCATATGATCCAGACTGAACTTTTTATTCAGTTTATTGTCTATCTGCCATCATACTAATCACTATGAGAAATTAATATAAATTTTAACATGCACACATATGTGTACATATTTTAAAGTAGGCATTTATGTATATGTATATATACTTGTATAAAAATCCTGAAGCTTTATTCACCTAAAGTTGGAAAGCCAATATTTACCAGAAATGAGGCTTGAACACAGGTCATCCTGGCCTTGTGTCCTATTCTCTTTCCCCTATAACTACACCTTTCTGTTTGTTTGTGTCTCTCAGTCTCTGTCTCTTGATCTCTGTCTCTCTCTCTTCCTGTCTCCTTCCCCTCCCTCCACCCCAGAATTACTTTGGACAAGCAATCGTTTTGATATTTCATTTTGTGACAGCAATAGTCATGTGTGTATTATTCTTTTCACCCTAGATTGACATAGAATAAAACTATATTGAACAGTTTCACTGACCTTTAGTTAGGTCTCTGTGAGTTGAGTCCTGTATTTTGTGCCAGACATACATATCCAATTGCTTTATTTTTTTAAACAGTTTTAAAAAATGGTCATTATTCCAAGAAAACATGTGAAAGGTTTAAATCTTTATATTTTTTTAATTTACGGAATAAGTCGAGCCTTTCTATAATACTATATAATAAAAAGATAATTGCACATGAAACTGCAAATGTATTATACACAGCTTACTATTCCTTTTAAATATATAAATTATCATGTGCATTTCTTTTTTCCCTTTTTTCTTCCCTCTCCTCCTGCCCCACCCTAGAGATGGCTACCATTAGATATGCATGCATGTATAAATATATGTACACATACATACATACATGTGTGCATGTACAATTATTATATACATGCTTCTTTTATCAGTTCTTTCTCTGGATGCTGAGAGCCTTTTTCTTCATATGTCCTTTATTTTTATTGTATTTATAATAGTAACTGAAAGCTCTTCTTAAAACAATGCCGCTGTTACTAGATATAATGTTCTCCTGCTTCTGTTCACTTCCTTCTTCACCATTTCATGCTTTCCCTGCCTTTCTAAAATAATTGAGCTCATCATTTCTTACAGCACAGTAGCAATCCATCACAACTATACACTACAACTTGCTTAGCCATTCCCCAATTGATGGGGATCCCTACAATTTCTAGTTCTCTGCCTCCACACAGAAAGCTGCTATAAACATTCCATTCACATTCAAAGTTATAATTACTCTTTGTGAACTTCCCTCTTATTTTTACTCACTACACATTATGTTCTCCCCTCACACACCTACTCTCCATCCCACTTACCCTTCCAAGAGTCCACTAACCCACCCTTTCCCCTACAACTCTCAAAGTTGTAGGTCTTATAAAATACGCTTCAATTACAGTTACAGGTATTATAGTGACTAATTGTGAAAAGAAGTCTTAGTGTTTAATACATTGCTCATGCCCACATTGGGATAAAGTATAGTCTTAACAAAGTACAAGGGGAAATGTAGTAGAAAAAAAATAGAAGGATGCCAAGAATCTACAAACATTTGTAGGAGACAGTTTATTTAATCCGCAGGAAAAACAAACAAAAAAACACAGACCTTCAGAAGGACATGGTAGCTGGAGGGGTTGTTACTGATTCCTGTACAAGGCTTCTTGTATAGGCTTCTTGAAGGAAAATGACATTGGGTAGGAAATGGTGCCTGGGCTAAACTTTGAGGAAAGCTAGGAGCCTGCAAGTTGAATTCATTGCTTTGGAACATAAATGGTTCTCACTTTAGAGATCTTCAAGTAAGGATAGAAGAATGTGCCCTTGACATATATTCTTGTGACTTGTATCTGTGTCTGTGTGTGTTTGTGAGTATTTTTATTTGGGTATGGGATGTGCCATATGTTATCTGAGACCTTTCCTAACTCTTATATTATCAAATTCCCCTCATATTACTTACACCAACATACTTATTAACTTTCATATTATATTAGAAGGAGATAGTTTACAATATGCATTTTATTGATTGTAACACAGGAGTCAGTCTAGTTTACATATGGTCTAGAAAAGTTATTGTACTTTCCTAAGTTATTTTTAAAAGCTGTATTTACACATTATCTCTATTTTTGCCATTGAGATGCCATATACTTATGTTTTTAACTATTTGGAGATAGACATAAATATACTAGAATAACTTTTATAACTATAGACTTTAATAGTCAGAGCATCTTGCCTGTTAGGAATGACTACAACTAGCTTGACTGTATTTTCCAATGTGGTTTTCACATGTGACATTCACTCTAGCCAGATAGGATTCTAAAGGGTGAGAACCTGTGTAGCAGATGGGATAGAGTAATGGAAAAGGGACTAGGGATTTGCATGAATATGAATTACAAATAGCACAGATATTATGGTGTTCAAAATGCTGCTATGGATGCTGAATGTCAAAGTCATTTAGCTGACATTTAGGGGGATATAATTAGCTTACAAACATGGAAATGGTATCTATGGATGTGGAAGCACAATCCATACAATGGCCTTGGTTTGGCAATTATTGTAAAGCATGAGCATGACTATAATAAAATGAAGAATGACACATGCTAATGCAGTGACATTTTTCTAACACATGAATGTAGCTTTCAGAAATATACATGCAAAATTCAAAACAATCTATGACCCACTATAACTTCTTCCATATAACAGGAAATCAATACATGAGTATAAAATCTTTCTTTTTCTGCCACTGACCATCTAAGAAGAAAAGGTTACTTTACTAAAGTCATAGCATTGTAAACATTTAAAATAAATGTTCTCATTTTTTATCTAGACATTCAAGTACATTTTTCATTATTAGGTTTTTTCCTCTTTTTTTAAAAAATGTCGTTGAATAGTAGCACTATTCTAGATTTGAGGAAGTGGTACTACTTAGTTTTTGTATTAAGAAAATAGAATTATCTTCTACTTAAAATGGAATATCAAATTTAATATCATACTTAGGTGGATCAATAATTTCATGAGAGGCAAAACGGAAAGTAAACTAGATTTGGAATCAGGAGACCTCAGTATGAATCTTACCTCAGATAATTACTAGCTGTGTAACCCTTGAATCATCTTATTGCCTTTTAATGTCAGTTTTCTCTCCTATAAAAAGTATAATAGTCCTTACATAATCTTCCTTATAGTTTTGCTAAAAAGAAATTGATTACATATGTTAAAGAGCCTTAAATGTGTCATCATCATCATCATCATCATCATCATCATCATCATCCTTGGCATTGGTGCTCTCATCCTTAATACAGATAACAACCCCTCTATATTCTTATCTTATTCACGCTGTGTCCATACCTTCTAATCTCTTTCCTTTATTCTTTTTCTTTCCTATTTTCTCTTTCCTATTTGTTCTTTCCATCCTTCCTTTCCTCCCTCCCTCTTCCTTCTTTTCCTCCTTCCTTTCCTCCCTCTTCCTTTCTTCCTTCCTTCCTTCCTCCCTCCCTCTGTTTTTTCTTTCTTTCTTTCTTTCTTTCTTTCTTTCTTTCTTTCTTTCTTTCTTTCTTTCTTTCTTTCTTTCTTTCTTTCTTTCTTTCTTTCTTTCTTCCTTTCTTTCTTCCCTCCTTCCCTCCTTCCCTCCCTCCTTCCTTCCTTCCTTCCTTCCTTCCTTCCTTCCTTCCTTCCTTCCTTCCTTCCTTCCTTCCTTCCTTCCTTCGTTTCCCAGGTTAGAAGGGCAGTGGTCCAATCTTTGTGCTGACTGGAGTAGAAGTTTTGACCTCTGTTTCCAACCTCAGCTGATGGCAACCTCTTTAGATAGCTTTATCCCCCTTTCACCCTACACCCAAGGGCTCACCATGTTGGTGTCAGACTTAGTATAAACAATCAATTGACTTTAACCTAACTTCAGTTCAGAAATCTCAAACTCAAGAAATTGTAAAGTCAATCAGCAGTAGATTCCTGAGAGAATGCTACTGTGAACAGCTTTTAAGATTTGGATTACACAGTATTAGTGAACACTCTGTTTATTCCATTACAAATCTTTATTCAGTACAATGTTCACAGTTTCAACAGTTCACAATATTATACACAATCTTCAGAACAAGGAAAGTCTCAATATTATATCTTATTACAGAAAGGAACATGGAACAAGAGAAGAATCAGGTGGTTTCCCTAAGGGAGAAACCAGCTTCACACTTTAAGATTCAATCAATCAAATAACAAAGGAATGACCTAGTTTCCCTATGAGGGAGTTGATTCAATCAACAATTCACAATATACTGATCTTCATCTCCTGGGGTAACCATTAACTTTAGTTTCCAAATAAAGTTCTTAGACAACCACACAA
>CM053599.1:88323890-88346952 GCA_028646575.1 Pseudocheirus occidentalis
TTACATGCAAATGGGAATTAAGATATACGGGCACTGGGGTAGGGAGATCCATCTTGCCCTACCAGGAAGTCAGAGGGGTGATCGGGGAGGACATAGGAGGGAACAGATTGGTGGAGGGGGTATACAGTCGGATCACTGTTTTGGGGTGGTGGGTAGGGGAAAGATGGGGAGAAAATTTGTAACAAAATCTTGTGGAAATGAGTGACATAAACTAAAAATAAACAAAAGTTAATTAACAAATAGAAAAGAAAAAAAAAGAATATCTGTTGTCTAGACAGTAATTTGAAATTTTCAGGTATATATGAAGTTATTCATAGACCATGATACATATATATACACACATATGTCTTGGGTAGGCATTAGAGGTAGACAAGACTCTGTGCCCAGAATGGAATAAAAGGAGTAATGATGTTTAATATTTCTCTTTTTTTGATGTGTTAATGAATTCTTTATACTTTAGCAAGAATGCATTTTTTTTAAAGGTGGATGTGATACTTGAAAAAAAAAGCATATTCTTTAATGTTTCAATTCAATAATTGCCACGGAGGTATCATATCTGGTGTTTCCAGTTCTTTATCTTTCTATTACACTCTTCAAGGTCTGAATGAAGCATATCAAAGTCACTTATAATTTTATTTTAGCTTTTTTTATTCAGGCTATTTTTTGGTCTTTTGATATGATAAAGAGCATCTGTACTTAGAAAAGACATTTATTCATTCATTTTTCTATGTTGTTTAAAAATAATTGCTTTGTTAACAGATTTTAAAATCTCACATGACAATTATTTTCTTTGTACCTTTATTTGTTATTGAAATTCTTGCCACCTATTTATGTGAATCTTATTTTGACTAGCTATTTCTATAATTTCCAACATTTTGTAAACTATAAATCATAAAAGAGGATAGAGGATTTGCTTTCCATTTGTGTTTAGAAGAAATATTTTCCTTTTTATTATTGTATATAAAAGCCTATAATTACGTAATTAGAGGGAATGATATTTTTATTCCTATATTTAGTGGTTTTACAAAACATTATGAATTTTTTATTTTATTGAGATTTTTTTCTATATTAAATGTAATAATCACATATAGTATTCAGGATCATCATGATTTCTCTGATATGGAAATATTTTTGTTTTAAATATAAACCTACTTAGTAATAATGGTAAAAGTTAAAAATGTTTTTTATTTAATGGTTTTGTAATAATATTTATTAATTATATTGATTTATAATGTTCTTTTTCAAGTTCATATTTGCTAGGTTTAGAAATCAAAACATATTTCTAACATAAAAATAATGATCTTGAGATATATTCTGAATTCATTTTTTCTAAGTTAATATATTTGGCAAAATTTAATATTGCTAATTAACTTCTGAATAGACAAATATCAAACCATAAAAAGATAATTTTATTTCTTATGGTTCATAATTGTTATTAATATATTTCAAGTAATATTTTTATGTTCTCATTATGAGATCATGATCAAATTGGACATAAAAGTATTTTATTTTGAATGCTGTATATCTGCATACCGGCTGCTTAAAATTTATCACTCCATGTATAGTGTCTCATGAGTCCTTACTGCATAGTAATTTGCCAAAGGAAATATAATTAGTAAATAATTGAACAGAGACTTGTACATACATTTTCTGGTTCTGAATTAGTATTTTTTTAATTGCTCTTAAATGAAATAATTTAGGTATAGCGTTTTCTAAAGATAAGCATTATAGAAGTGACATTCACATCAGTTAAAATTTTAAACCTTGTAATTTTTCAAAAGATGTTTTATTGAATTGGGAAGGGAAATTTTGCTTAATAATGTAAATCACAACTTTTTTACTTTTTATCAGATGGCTTTTATAAATTGCTGTGCCCTAAATAAATCATTATCTGGTGTCTTTTTGGTGATCAATATGTCTCTTTGAACCAAGCTATTTTTGGGGGGGATTGGGGGAGAGAGACATACAGTATTCTGATAAGCTGTTCTTAAGTTCTTTCCAGATGGGTTGGATGAGCCAAAGCATGTGTTTCCCTGCTATATCTTAGAAAGATATATCAGGTCAATTCCACTCCATCCATGAGATGTTTGTGGAATACTTTAATGAAGGAAAACAAATTTTCACATGCCTGAACTCATAACTATCACTGAGGGGAGTAATCACAATGGAGAAGGGGTCAGCCTTTCTTGTCTCTATCAACATCAACTTTTGGCCATGCCACCATCAACTAGAGCATCTTTCCTTTCCCAGCCCCCCAGCACTACTCCTACTTCCAACTCAAGTCTCATAGCTGCTATCCTTGAAAGCAACCCCTGTTAAGTTGTGAGCTGACAACTGCTTTTGTGGATGCTGGAGCCTCTGCCTCTTCAGCACCCACAGCTATTGAAGACTCAGAAAATAAAGTTCTTATCACCAAAGTCCAGATATTTCAATGTCAGAAACACATAAGATTATCAATAGAAATAACTTTAAAGAATACTCATTACTGCCTGCTTAGGCATTACTTTCCTTTTCTTCTCCTTTTTTTTTGACTTCTTGGACTTTGTATTCTTAGGCCTCTCACAGTCCAACTGCTCCTTGCAAACTGGGTGTGAAGAGGTTGCCCAAAGAGGATTAGGGCTGCCTGAGACCCCAAAATACCAACATGCCGGGTCCTGCGGAAAGAATTCCACTCAAGTCTTCTCAGCCAAAGAAAAAGTAAAGTTTATTGAAAGTTCAAGTTCGCCATGTGGGGTGCTAGGCCATTTCATGGTGCTCTCACAGAGCAAGTCTGTGTGCTAGGGCATTCTAAGGCACTCTCACACAGAGTAAGCCTGTGCTGAACTATTCCATAGTGCTCTCACAGAGCATGGAGGGAAGATGGGGTTCTACATACAGAAAGGTTGCGGGAGGAATCTAGGGGTGGTCCAAAGGAGGAGGTTGGGGAGGGTCTTCAGGAGGAGTCAGATGAGGTCAGACTCCTGTAGGGAGGGTATTAAGGGTGGGAAGTTGCTGGAGGCTACCGGGAGACCATAGACAATGGTGGGCCAGGCCAGTTTGAGGGTCGGAACAGGAACATTAAGGGTGGGAAACTATTGGAACAAATGGGGGCTAAAGACTTGGGCAGAGCCACAACTTAAGGCTCATAACCTCAGGCAAATGTCTTCTCTGGGAAGATTTACTTTCCCAGGGCCTGTACCTCAAAGATTCAAGGAGCTCAAAAAAGGGGGGGAGTCCCAGAGCCTATGCCTCATCAGGTGTCCTTAATAAGCATTTGTTGAATTGAAGTGAAAAGTCTGTCTATCTGTCTATCTATCTATCTATCTATCTATCTATCTATCTATCTATCTATCTATCTGTCTGTCTGTCTGTCTGTCTGTCTGTCTGTCTGTCTGTCTGTCTGTCTGTCTGTTTGTCTGTCTGTCTCTGTCTGTCTATCCACATACACACATATAGGCAAAGTTTGTAAGAAACCTTTTTTTTTTTAAAGAAATGTTTTGCTGTTGAAATGTTTTGGTTTATAACTAAAAAACCACTCCCACAATAATCCTAAATTTCCAATATAATTTCCTTTTAGAAATTATTATAGTACTCTGAACAGGATGAAGGCATAAATTTTATCTATAAAAAAAACTGTAATATCCATGAGAACCAAAACCAAACAAACAAGTCCTTTCAAAGTCGTTTTGAGAATATTAAATTCTGGCTACAACAAGAGTTAAAAAAAAGAGTTTTTACTAAGTTTTAATATTTTCAAGATATCCTTGTCATATTATATGCATAGTAATGGCATGGTCTGGAAAAGACATTCCCAGACATTTTTCTTTGAAAAATAATGAAATGAAATGTAGTATAGTTATACCTATTTACTAGGAAAAAAAAAACCCTAAAAATGGACTAATGGTAGTTTGTTAAAAGAAAAAAAGAAGCTAAGTATTCTTTTTTTTCACTGTCTTTTTCTTTTATTCTTCATCTATAATTTATTTTTTATTTTTTAAAATTTTATTGACTTGTTTGTTTCTAAGTATTCTTTTAATCTTAAATTTGGTTCTTGTTACACAACAGACACTTTAAAAGATATTTGTTAAATTAAATTGAATGAAATAAAGGCCTAGCAAAAACCTTCATCATACTTCTGAAGCTTGATGCTGGCTTAGTCTATTGAATTTCCTCTTTTACCATTATAACATCTCTTGTATGCAGTCCCTTCTTGCCTCTGTCACAACCACCAGTCTGGAATGGGTGCTCTTCCTTCAACCTGTAATATTGTGATAACCTGCAGCTTAATCTTCCTGTCTCAGTGATTTTCTTAAAGTGGTCTACCATGCCATCCTGTGGCTCCCTATGACCCACAGGATCAACTACAAGATCATATTAGGCATTCCAAATCCTTCATAATCTGCCACTTCCTGCACTTTCAAGTTTTGCAGTTTTGGCCCTCCAGGATATACTCCTTGATCCAGTGACACTGACTTTCTTGGTATTCCTCAAATAAAATACTCCACCTCTTGACTCAGGGCATTTTTACTTGCTGCCCCCCATGCCTGGAATTCTTTCCATTCTCTTCTTGGCCTTCCCAGATTTCTTTCAAGTCCCAGCTAAAATTCCACCCTTCAGAAAAGCTTTTCCTAATCCTCCTTTATGCTAGTGAGTATCAGTGGGAGGGTGGAATATCTTTAAACTATCCATAATATCTCCTTGTACACAGTCATTTACATATTGCCCCTACATTTCTCCCCTGTGAGCTCCTTGAGGCCAGGAACTATTTCTTGTCCTTCTTTTGGGTTTAGCACAGTGCTTATTGGCTATTTCTTCCTCTTTTATCCCAAAGCTGTTGTTCTAGCCTTAGATTTTCCTTGCTAGTTTTTAGTCTGCTCCTGTTATTGTTCTTTTTAATTTCTCAAGAATAATTTCTGACTAACAACAGTGGAATAAGCATTATTAAGCCTCTCCTATGTTCCAGGTAATGTGTTAAGTGTTTTGCAAATAAAATCTTACTGATTTTTAATAACAATCCTGTGAGACAGATGCTATTTTGACCCTAATTTCACAGTCAAGGAAACTGAAGTAAGACAGGAATTAATTGAATTTCTCAGAGTCACAGAGCTAGTAAGTATCTGGTCACATTTGAACTCAGGCCTTCCTGATACTAGGCCCAGATCTCCATCCACTTTACTACCTAGTTAGATTCACAGAGAGATTGTTTTTAGTTTCTCAGAACTCTTTGGAGGAAAGTCTGGTGAAAAGAACATTTCTGCAGGACAGTTTTCTTATTATCTGAGGACACCTGGGTATGTCTCTGGTACTTTTTTTTTTTAATCCAGTAAAAGTAAATATTAAAACCATAAACAAAGAAGACATAGGTGACCACTGATTTTTTTTTTCTCCAGTACATATTTGTGGCTTAGTGTATATTATGCTGTGTTAATAAAACCATACTTTACAATTCTGTTGAACTTTTATTCCAATGAACTCCAAGAATTTTGTGAACAGTGAACCAGGGCCTGGAAAAAATCTGGCCCATTAGTTTTACAAAAAATTTTTTTGATGTGTTTTGGCTTTTATATTGCAAACGTTTACAGATCACTCTCACTTTGTGAGAGGTCACTCATAACAAAATAAAGCAGTTAAATGAAAGGAATAATACAGTCACTTCATCTGCAAGTGCATGCAACATTTCATATTTGCAGCACTAGTCCCATCTACTTCTCTATCTAAAAAAGGAAGAAAAATGAAAAAAAATCTATTTTCTTTATCCGGGGAGAAAAGAAGGAAATCCCTTTAAGAAATTTCTTGTAGTAAATATGAAGTCAAGTAAAACAAATTCTCTTATTAGTTGTCTATGAAAATATATAGGTCTCATTGTATATCCTAAATCCATCACTGCGTTAACAAGGGACAGCTAGGTAGGTGGTACAGTGGATAGTGTTCTGGGCCTGAAGTAAAGAAAATCAGAGTTCAAAACTGGCCTTAGATACTTATTAACTGTGTGACCTTGAGTATATCATTTAACTTCTGTTTACTTTATTTTCCTCAAATATAAAATGGGGACAATAATAGAACTTATCTCCTAGGGTTGTTATAAGAATCAAATAAAAGGATTTTTATAAAGTACTTAACACATAGTGGGTAGTGAATAAATGCTTGTTTCCTTCCTTCCAAATGAATAACAGGTTTTTATTATTAATCCTATGGAATCATGAATGATCATTGTAAATATTTAGAGTTGCTTTTTCCTTTTGCAATGCTGTTTTTATTGTACATTTTTTTCTCCTGGTTCTACTTGTATGACTTTTATTAAATTCCTTGGAAATTTTCATTTTTGTAATATTGGAGTCAGTCTCAAGGTTTGTGAAACATTGGCAGAAGACATTCTTGTCTTGGAAATTGAGAAACTAAAAGACAGAAACAATGCTTGATTTGTCAGTGTTGGTCTCCACTCATAGGTGAAGATGGGAATAAAACTTGTCCCTAGGACCCCAGTTTCATACTCCAAGTAATTTAGAAATTGAGCAATATTAGAGAAAGAAGCAACCTTTGAGATCGTCTATTGTAACTTTCATGTAACATATGAGGAAATTGGAACTCTGAGACACTAATTGGAACTCTGAGACACTAAATGACCTACTTGGGGTAGTATATTCAGTTGATGCCAGGACCAGAGATAGACTTCACATTGTTTTTTACTTCCTGACTGTGCATGTGTGGAGTGGAAGGTCTCTGATTTCATGGGATAGGGAACTCACCCTGATGAGGAAATTCACTCTACAAAATCAGATAGGAATTTGTTCTAAAATTTTAAAACTAAGAGCTTTGTCAACTAATTACTGAACATATACATTAAAAAAAAATATCCACAGTTGCAAAAACAGAAAGTAATTCTTTAGGGTTGTAGCTCCATATCTTTAAAATTTCTGAGATTTTTATTGAATTATTTTTACTCCACACCTATGTTTTCATTAGTCTAGGGAGCTACCTGGTGTAGAACTCCCCTTGACCAATGAAAGGTAATTTATTGTAACTAATATCTTAGAGACAGTATTTGAACCCTAATCTCCCTCAATCCATGGCTAGCCTTTGACTTCTTTTGTCTTGCTTATGCCTGTCTTTTCAATAAGGATATTATGAGGTAGAAAATCAGCAGTTAATTTATTCCTGATGAAAAACTAGATTTCAAAAAGTCCCCAGAACCTCATGTGAATTATGAAAATCCTCTTTGATGTTCCCAGCAATTCACTGTCCAGCTACACTTGAAGGTCTTCTGTCATCAGTCAGTCAGTCATTAAACAATTATTAAGTCCCTACTATGTGGGAGGCACTGTGCTAACTGTTGGGGACACAAGGAAAGGGAAAAGATAGTTCCTGCCCTCAAGGAGCTCACAATCTAATGGAAGAAGACAACATATAAAAACAAACAAAAAAACCCGACAGCTGAAAAGCTGGAAGAGATTCATTCAGAGTGACACAAGCAGCCAGGAAATGAAGAACTGGCATCCTCTAGGAAGGATCTGGGACAGATTGAGCCTCCACTTTGTGCCCTCAGCCTTCTTCAATAAAGAGAAATGGGCCCCAGTATGACTGAGGTGGTGTGTGTTTCAGAGTTGATATGATCTTGTAGGATAATGAGATTTAGATTCTGAGGGCATGATGGAAGTCCAGAGGAGTTCAGTTAGATGGGAATGATGAGGAATTCTTCATGACCTGTCTAATTTTCTGTGAACATGAAGACGATATTTATACACTTGTTGGTTCTCCTTTATCTGGTTTTCTATGAATCCACAATTTTGGCCCTAGAATTTTCACCAAGTCAAGCAATTCAAACAATGCAGCATGTAGTATATTTAAAAGGGAAATGAATAGAAGTGGGGATGCTTGCTATGAGACAGTTGTATTCAAGCAGTGATTGACTGAGTTAAGGTCATGGAAGTTAGGAAAGTAAGAAGAGAAGAGATGCAACAGTGAATGTATAGGTAAAATGTATAGGACTTGGTATCTGGGTGTGTAGAAAAAACAAGAATTCAAAGGTGACTTTAGAGTTAGAAGCATGGCTGACTAGGCATGATAATACCATTGACAGAGATGGGAAAGTTGGAGGAGAAGTAGAATCTAGGTAAAATAATATTTAAGAAAGGGAAATTTAAGAAAGATGGAGATTAAACTCAAATTTGTTGAATATTAGGGCAATAAGAAGAAAAATCAGGATTCTTTTCTTCTTATGTTCCTTTCATCAACATTTAAATTTGTACTTACTGGTCCATGGTTTTTGAATGCAAGTTGTAGAATTTATTGTTTGCAGATTTAGAATTCTAAATGACTTCAATGGCCCTCTAGTGCAACTTTTTTATTTGATAGATGTGGAAACTGAGACAAAGAGAGGTTAAGTGTCTTGCACAGTATCATGCAGGTAGTACACAATAGACATGAAATTTGAAAACAGGTCTTCCAGGTCCAGAACAAATACCCCTTCCACAATGGAAAATGTCTGACAATATCCTGTCTGTCTCAATTTTAAAAGTTACTTTGAGCTTGATGAGTCTGATAGATGTGAGTCATCTTAGGATTTTTCTCCAAGAAGATTGTATGCCCACTATCTCCCTTCCACAGCTGTCAAACTTCCAACTCAGTGGGAGAGGCAAGGAAGAATGGGTTATCTCACTTAAGTGACTTAGTATCTAGCTAGCAGTTCTGAGCTGATCATTTTATCACACTCCAATGCCCAGAGTATAAATTCTTGATGAGAAAGAGCTAATAATTCAGAATTGAATCCTTAAATCCAAATTTATTTAATTGGGGAAGAAAAATGCATACTGCTTAAAATGAGGAAGAATCATGAATTTCGTGAAAACAACATTTTGAGAGTAATGAATTTGGCTTTCCCTTATACATTCACAGTATTTTTCTTCTGTTGTATTTGTAACTATTGACAGATTTTGAAGACCAACTTTACCTGACCATAATTGCCTTCATGATTGACATGAAAGAACCATTTTGGTATCTGAAGTTTGCAATTTCCTTTCATCTCCTTTTGGATCTGCTGGAGACAAAGGAGAACAAACCCGTTATTTTGCTGTCCCCTCTCAGCCCCAACATCTTCACTACCAAATTGGTACATTTAACACTATGATCAAACAAGTCTGAGGAAGATACCATTTAACTGTGTTTTTAGGCATTGATATTTTTATAACAAGCCTAGTTTGGTTAACTTCAGTAGAATGAGCACCCTATGTAGATGCCCCTCTAAGTTGGATGCCAAAAACTTTAAAGGAACAGATTTGTTAAAAATTGGACTTTCTGTGGTGATAGCTCAGGGGACTGGGTGAGGAAAAGGGAGAAAGCAGAAAAAAACATCTGGGCAGAGCATCTGGCTCAGCACAAGCATTGAATCTGGAAACTGCTGGTGCAAGAGAATGTCAGACAAGGAGGAAGGGAGATTTTCCTTCCATGTGTCTTCTATCTTTTTCCTCTTGGCCCCCCTTCCCCTTCTATTTTGTGTATAAGTCATGTTCATCTGCTGTTTTTCAAGCACTCATTCTTTTCCTTTCCTTTTATCATCCCCTGAGAACACTTAACTTTTGTGAACTAGTTATTAACAGCTGTGCCAACTAAATTTCATAGCAATTGATTAATGTTCATTATAGATTAGTCCACCCTTATAGGTAGTTCCAGTTACAACTAAAAAAGTTTCTTCCTAGCTTTAGGTTTCAACATAAAAACAATACTATGCAATTCAGTTCAACATATTTAACAAATGCTTTCCTGAGAGGTGGTGTGGTGAAGTAGAAAGAAAGCCAGTGTTAAAGTGAGGAAGATTTGAGTTCAAATCCAAACATTGGGACCTTGGACAAATGACATAACTCCTCTGTTCCTCATTTCATTGCTCTAGGGGTTGGATTCCATAGCTACTAAGAAATTCTTCCACTGTAAATCTTAGGCAAACCTTAAATCTTGAGTCTGAGAGAAAAAGGAATGATGTGGAAGTAGTGGGAACGGAAGTGTGAACATAGACAAGCAGCGGTATCTTTGGTAGCTCACAAGAGGGAAAGGCAAAGAACTTTTGACAAGTTGCAAGCTTGCTCTTAGGGCAGCCCACAGAAAATTTGCCCTCTCCTTTTACAGTTGGGAAGGAAATTTCTTAACCTAGGCAAGTCAGGAGGTTCAGGTGGGTAATAATGTAGTAAGGAATCAGGGACCATAAAATGCCATAAAACAACTTAAAAAAATTGAAAAGAATACTGACATAGATTTTAAAAAAAACACCTCTCTTTTTCCTTCATGGTCAATGTGGGAATCAGCCACATTAGAAAGGTATTCTCTTTAAGGAACTCTGGTCAAAACCTCAGACAGTAAATCCCCTTAGGCTGGCTTTTTATGCTTCCAATGACAAGGAAGCCTCAAACTCTCTCACTTGTTTGTTGACTGACTGACTTGAACTCATTGAGATCACTTAAGTGTCCAGTTACCCTGTGTGTGAGATGAAAGAATTCAGAGTCTGAATCTGAGGTCAGAAAAAGTCTTCATTCTTTCTCATGAGAAAGGACTCTGCCCCTGTTGCCCACATGGCGTCTGCCAGGGAGAGAGCAACAGGTAGAAGCCAGCCCATGGTTATATAATCTTCTAATGCAGAAACCCAACCCCCCAAGTAGCCTTCACTCTTATTGGTAGGGAGACTGGCCCATAACCTAAGGGCAGGAATCTATCTTCTGAGACAAAGGACCTGGAGACATGTGGGGGTGTCCAATGAAAGGCCAGGGAAGCAGTCTTTTCCTAATTTGTCATATCCTGCGCTGAGGTGGTACTGGGAAGGGTCTCAATTGCTGTAAGTCCCAGATTCCTGGAAGGTCAGGTGACCTCTAAATGGAGGCCTAGTGAATACTGAAGCCATTCTAGATTTGATTTTTTAGAATGGGGAAACCACTGCAAATTATCCCTCACAAATGTCTTCATTGATCTTGGTTTTTAATCAACTGCACAATTTTAGTGGGTACCTGGGCTGCTTAATGGATAGACTGCCAAGCCTGAAGAGTTTAAATCTGGCCTCAGGTACTAGCTGTGTGATCCCAGGCAAGTGACTTCACTGTGTTTGTCTCAATTTCCTCATTTGTAAAGTGAGCTGGAGAAAGAAATAGCAAATCCCTCCAGTATCTTTGCCAAAAAATCCTGTGGGTTTAAGTGGCCTGCTGGCTAAATATGAGTCAAATATGTGATGTGACAGCCAAAAGAACTGGTATGATCTTAAGCTACATTAATACAAATAGTCTTCCAAGTGAAAGAAATGATAATTCCATTGTAGTCTGCTGTGAAGCCAAGCAAGAGCAGCTTACCAGACGATGGCTGCTGTGAACGGCTTTGAAGGTTCTGATTATATAGTATAGTGAACACGCTACTTATTTAACGACAAATCAGAGCAAAACATTCACAGAAAATCAAGGTACAGCATTAACAATGTACAGCTTATCACAGAAAATCAAAATACAGCATTCACAACAACTTATCACTAAAATGGCCACATAGTTTTCCCCATAGTGGTCACATAGTTTTGAAGAAAGTACAATCATTTAGTCAGTCTATCACTTAACAACTCAATCATTCAATCATCCTTAAGGAGGCTTGTCACAAAATACAATAGTCAAAGTTCTCTGCTCATGGGGCACACTAAATTTTACATCAGTCACTATTCAGTCATCATTGAGTATTCAATCATCAGAAAATACACAGGCCATCCACCCCTTGGTCACAAGTAAATCACAATCTTCTCAGTCAGTACACAGTATCCAAGTAAAGTCTTCTTTCAGTTTGACTCAGGGTAAGCTCTCAGATTCCCTGGATCCCCTTCCGTGGTCCCAGTTCCTACCTGGATTCATCAGACTGTCACCTGGATTCAAAGACAGACAGCTCCTAGTTCATTGCCCAGCTTTCTGTGCTGTTCCTGTTTCACACTGAAGCTCACACTGTCTAGTCCACCTTAAATCTTTCACAGTCTCTATCCTTGGGAAGTCAAGGCTTAACAAAACCACCAACAGATAAAATATCAACACCACAGTTATGCTTCCTCAGTCTTCTGCCATTCCAGACAGTCCTTGGAAATCCTCAACAGCTCCTCAGCAGCTCCAGCTTGTCCTTGGAAGTCTTCAGCAGCATGAGCTCCATTCAAAAAGTCAAAATCACTTTATCTGGCCTCCATGTGGCTTGCTCCAAGAAATTCTGACTTTCCCAGCTAGGGTTTTTCCTTATTTCTTTTCCCTGTTCAGTCCCTGCCTGTTATATCAGCAACAGAGGTTCATATCTTCTGTTTCTTTAACAGAGGCTTAATTTAAACTAGGTTCTAAGAACCTCTTAGCTTAGCAATACAAAAGGAACTTCAAATTTCATTACTATTACATCTGTTCTGGTTAGATTTCATCTGTTGAATTCTGTTCAGTTCTGTGCAACTATCTGTTAGAAAAGAAAATCTATAGTACATTCAGAAAAGGGAAACCAAGACAGAACAATGAGGATCAGGAAAGGATTAAGGAATATTTTCACTGGAAAAAAAAGAAGACATAAGAAGAAGGGCGCATGATAGATGCTCCTAAGAGTGTGAAGGACTGTCATTGGAAGATATCTTGAAGTTGTATAGCAGCTCTTTGACTCAAATGAGGTCTTTATTAGATAAGTAACTTAGAAAATTGCAAGGCATGCTGGGATTTGTAGTTTTGACATCTCATAAGCTAAGATGGTTTTCAAAGGGAAAAAGAGAAAAATGGAATACAGGTTGAGAGTCATGCTGCCATAACTCTTCAGAGGAGAGCTGGATTTGCAGTTGAAACAGCAGTCTGAGATAGAGTTTTCATTTTCTAGGCTATTTGGAGCAGAGAAGGATAGACCACTCAGATAGAGATGAAAAACCTTGTTGGATGGGCATGACTATAGTCTCTTTATAACCATGTTCTTCTATTCTGCTATTAATTAATGTGTTTTGCATAGCTGGTTTTACTTCTCATAAACTTCTTTGGTCAACTCAGTCACCTTATTTCTTTATGTCCCTGGTAGGGTTCAGGGATAGCTCTGGGAGTGCCATAGGAGATAATAATTATTCCCAGTAGGAGACTGGGATCTCAATGCCCAGCTAGTTAGATAATCTTTGTCTTTCTCTGTCTCTCTGTGTCTCTATCTCTCTTTGTCTCCCTCCTTCTTTTTCTCTCATAGGAAGCATTATCACAAGCTATTTGTAAGTTTCATAGCTAAATACCCCAGGATGGAATTAATATGAACATTCAGCTTTATTTCAATCTGATATTTCAGACTTTAAGCATAACATATTGATTTGCCACTTGGTTGTCTGGCTCACTAACAAAGGAGAATAAGCTTTTATTAAATGCCTACTATATACCAGGCATTTTGCTAAGCCCATAACCCCGTGACGTAGGCACTATTATTATCCCCGTTTAACTGTGGGGGAGAGGTGGACAGAGTTTAAGAGATTTGCCCAGAGTCACACAGCTAGTCAGCGTGTGAGGTCAGATTTAAACTCAGGTCTTCCTGACTCTAGGCCCAGTGCTCTTTCCAGTGTGTCACCTAACAGAGCTTTTGGGTTCCATAGTGGTCCCTAATGTTACACTTATCTTACTTGGTCCTAGAGTGCAGAACTATAGGCACTAAGTGAATATTTCAGTGATATTTTTAAAAAAAAATAAAAGGAAAACAAATCTAGTAGAGCTGATTAAAAGTGTAAGTTTTTCCAAGCAGATGCTGAAAGACCATTTTTTTTAACTTTGTAGAGATTTTCAGATTCAGAGGAGTTTGAGCTTGAGTTAGGTAACCTTGACCTGAAAATTTTTAATTCTGTGAAATTGGTCCTGGCCTTTCAGGATCAATAGAACATTAAAATTGCTTAATAGGAAAGGGATTCAGGGGCTTCTTGAATTCTTGGATAGTTGGGTGTCCATATTCCTCAAGTTCAGGATCTATTTGATTGTCTGCTGTAGAGGCAAATCAGGAATTTAGGAATTGAAAGAACCTCAAAGATCATCTCACCCAGTCCTCATTTTACGTATGAGGAAACTGAGTCCCAAACAGATGAAGTGAGAGTTGTATAAAGGTAAGTCTTTGACTAGAATCCAAGTGTCCTACCCTAGTCCAATGCTCTTTCCAAAAAGCCACATCGGTTCTCTGTTATATCCTGAAAGAATTTCTTTGGCACATTTTATTATTATAAAGATTGCAAATTATAATTAAAATATAAATAATTTATATACTGCACGATCAATCCTAATTAACAAAACTGATTTTAATAATAGCTATCTTTTATATGGTGCTCTCAGATTTGCACAATCTCATTTGTACCTAGCAACAGCCTTGTGAGATGGGTGCTATTATCATGTCTGTTTAAGAACAATGCTCCTCTCACAGTTCATCACAAAGCAATGAAATTTGCCACTCATGGTGTATCCCATTTTTAACAGGGTAGATCCAAACTAAAAATTAGATGCTTTGGCATTTTTGTAGACAAAAGTACATAACTAAAACTTTGGTTAAACTTGTATATCTGGAGATTAATGTGATGGAATGAAAGGCCTCTAAATTATGGAAAATGCAAAGCCGTGTTTAAGGATAAAAATAAAGACACAAAAAATGAATTTCCTTCAGGACTTGGGAATTTTCTATCCACAAATTTGTTTATCAGTACATTAAATTGGAAATCTCTTGAATTCTTATGATAGAGTTACCTTTAATGAGATTCAAGGTATTTTTGTTTTTACATTTATATTACATACAAAATATTTTTGTATATTATTTCTGGGAACTTGTTTTATTAATCCATTGTAAATTTATTGAATTCCCACTATATACCAGGAACTATACAGAAAGGTTATAAAGACACAAATGAAACAGGTCTTGCCCTCAAGGAGGTTACATTTCATAGGGGCAAAAGAAGATTCGGAGAGATAAATACATACACAATAAGTACATTGCAAATATAAATACATTTTGATCATGAGGGAAACACTAGTAACCAGAAAGATCAGATAAGGCCTTCTGTAGATGTTACCTGTTGATATCAAGGCCTTGCTATATTTTGAGGGCAGGCTCTAAAGTCGCATCTGCTTTGCATAATTTCTCTAGAGTTCTGAGCAATTATCCAGTGGGTTTAAGAGTTCTCTTGATAACTCAATTGCTCCTAATTTCTCTGTTAGGCAAGTTCTTTATGGGTAGTGAAGAGAGGCCCATAGAGGCTAATTTTGCTCTACATGATTTTAATGATCCTTTCCCACTTGGTCTCATGGCCATTATCTATGCATATGTTTCTACCTTAATAACCTGTAATTTCATAATATTAAGGAAAATAGATCTTTTGAATCACTATTTTCTTGTGTGTTTTTTTAAAATAGGGCCAATGCCAGCTGTTCTAGGTCAATTAGGAATAATTGACAATCTTCCCTAAATATACCTTATTGGAACTTAACTCCTGGGGCTTCCTTAGGACAAATTAAGCTTCCCATTTGTCCTCTGGACTTAGGCCAACTTTGTTTCAACAAGACATCCTAGGACCACTCCAGATGGTGTTTCCTGGGCCTGGCAGTCACCCAGTTGGTATATACTGACCCACTACACCATTGTAGAAAATGAATTCATGTTAAGCCTCTGATTGCTAAATCATACTGAGAACTAAGGTAAATACCTATCAATTTGGGCAAATGATTCATTTCTCCTAAACTCTACTCAGTTTTTAAAAGAGAAATTCTATTCTCTTTTTTTCTCCCTCTTCCCCCCACCTCCCTTGAAAATATTAGGTGCTTGATTAGTGCTTGTTGATTTGAACTGAATGGAATTGAACTCAGTTGGGATTGAATAGTTTTCCCGACACCTGGAAGCATATTCTATCACCAGCTATGTGGCTTTCTTGAATTTTCTATGAGTTGCCAGTGATGATGGTTTCAATAATTTTAGGTCTATCTTTAAACTCTTTTTCAAGCTATTTTTTAAATTGAGGAACAGACCACACTTACCTAATGAGTACATTGAATAAACATTTTATTTGTTCTTCTTTTAATTAAAGAAAAAGTTAAGGGAATACATTTCCCTCTTTCAAATCTGTATAATCACTTTATGGAAGTAAGACTATTGTGGATTTGGTTTATAGATTCTCTTGTTTTAGTGGAAAAAATCACTCCCCTTTCTAGTAGTGTTATTGTACAATAAAAAGGCCTTTTTAAACTTGGCATTTGGCTGTTTGATATGCCTTTTGCAGCATTTCCAGTCTTCTTGATTTGAATTTGTTTTCATTTTGTGGTGTATGTGTGTGTGTGTGTGTGTGTGTGTGTGTGTGTGTGACAGCAGGAAATCACATTAAATGCACAATAATGCCTGTGTTGTGATGGAAAGTCATTGAAGGAGCCTTTAGTAGCTTATTCAGAATAAAGATAAGGAAGCCAGGAACAGACAAGCATCAAATAACCAAAAAATGGTTGTCAGCTGAATTATACATCTTTATCTCCTCTATATTGTAGCGTTGGATCTGCTGCTCCTTTTGATGGAGGTTTCAGTCAGAGATGACCTTTTCACTGTTCAGATGTGAGAATTCATGCAGTTAAGCTACTAAATAAGCCCAAGATTTACAAATTGGTATAATCTTATTATTCCAATTGAAAGTTTCCCCTCCACCTCCACTCACCCTGACCTACCACAGTAAGATAATGAATACTAGGGATAAAAATTCTTAAATAATTTAAAGCATGAAGCACTTTTTAGGGTTCTGGTACAGTAGTTTGAGCGCTGGGCTTGGAGTCAGGATTCCTCTTCCTCAGTTTAATTCTGGACTCACACACTTAATTAGCTGAATGTCTCGGGGCAAGTCATTTAACACTGTTTGCCTCAGTTTCCTTATCTATAAAATGAGATAGAGAAGAAAATGTTAAATGCAGTGTCTTTGCTGAGAAAACCCCAAATGGCACCATGAAGAATTGGACACAACTGAAAAAAAAAAACTGAAAAAAGTTGATCTGTTGCTAGAAGACGCATTGACAAATTGATGGAAGGACACTTGAAAATTAATTTTGGGTAAAGAAAGACATTAGATCATAGATTTAGAGTTAGAATTGTCTTTTCAGAAAAATTATATAGAGTTTAAATAGACCTCAGAGGTTATCTTGTTAAATCTTGTTTTACAGGTAATGAAACTGGTCCCCAGGGAGGATAGAGAACTTGCTCAAACATACCTAGATGGTAAGCATCAGAAGTAGGATTCGAACCCAACTTCTCAGACTCCTAATTAGAGCTCTTTCAACTGAACCATGCTGAAACTTTATCTTCTCCAATTCCTTCATTTTATGAACTAAGGACTTGAAATTAAGTGATTTGTCCAAGTTCCCATAGGTAATAAGTCAGGATCTAAACCCAGATCCTCTTGTTCCAAACCAACTCTGCATTATTCCATTGCCTCCACAAGGAAGACAAATAGGTTGTAAAACGTTAAAAATATTTCCAACCACCAGCCATTTTACTTATGTGCCTCTGTGAACAGAGTGTTTACCTATATGAACAAAATGAAAAGCAAAATTGAAAGAACTGTCTAAAGAATTTCATACAAGTAAAGGAAACTTTATTGGTTTGTTTTAATGATTGGTAGTTGAAATGTTAGTCTAAAATCAAATTCTGAGACCAGGTGCAGCTACACATGCACACACACAGACACACTCACAGACACACACAGACACGCACACACAGACACACACACAGACACACACAGACACAGACACACACACAGACACACACACAGACACACACAGACACAGACACACAGATACAGACACACAGACACACAGACAGACACAGACACAGACACAGACACAGACACAGACAGACACAGACACAGACACAGACACAGACACACACACACACACACACTGGCTTGTATAACCCTGGGCAAGTCTCTAACACAACAAGATTACTGATCTGCATTGGTCAAGCTCTTTTCCTCATCTGTTAGTTCTCTGTGTTAAATGATGTTACAGGTTTAGTGTTGTAATTATTAAAATGTTTCCTTTTTATACACAGAACTAGAAAGGTTTTCCTCTTTCTTGCTCCAACAAGTGATTTTTCCTCTCTTCACTGAATAAGGTCCTAGATAGCTGATTTGAATGTTACTCTGTAGCATGTCTATAGAGAAAAATAAAGAAAAAGAGACTAACCACCTGAGGAGAAATTCAAATGGTGGTACCAAGGGACCTCTATGAAAGTTCTCTTCACTAGGTTGTGGAGATGATTCTAGGGTCTTAAAAGTTATGTCAGAGGAAAACAAGCTCTGTCAAGTCCCTAAGAATGAATGTATCTAAATGAGGAGAGGCTCATCAACTCTCCAGAATGTGATGTGGTAAATTTTTTGGTCATAAAAACCTGTGGACAACTAGGTGGCACAGTAGATAGAGTGCCAGCCCTGGAGTAAGGAAGACACATTTTTCTGAGTTCAACCTCAGACAGTTATTAGCTGTGTTGTCCCGGGCAAGTCACTTAACCTTGTTTGCCTCAGTTTCCTCATATGTAAAATAAGTTGGAGAAAGAAATGGCAAACTACTCCAAAATCTTTGCCAAGAAAACCCCAATGGGGTCACAAAGAGTCAGGCATGACTGAAATGAATGAACAACAACACTCAAAGACAGCAGATAGCAGAGGGCTTATGATCTCTCTTGAGGGAAGGACTATACATACCAAGTAATTCGTGGGATTTGGGAGAATGCTGGGAATTACCATGTTTCACTGGGAAATACAGAGTAGCTCTCACTGTGTACAGTTATGCTTTCCACATCAGGACATTCCCCTTCATGTCTTTTTATATATCACAGCTGAGCATCAAAAACTATGGGGGAATATTTCTGGAAGTTTCTCAGAATCCACAGATAACCCAGAAAAAGTTTAGAAACTCAGAAATACAACACACATTCACACACACATATGCACAAACACATACACACATATACATACATACATACATTATAATATCAATATATTTTATCTTTTAATAACATAATAATTCAGAGTTCTTCTCCGTCACAAAGGAAGGACCAAAATGTTATGTAGATTTTCCATATTTTGGGGGTGCTGTACCCCTAATGTCTGTAACATAAAAGGGATAGCTGTATTCAGTGAAGGCCTGTTTTCAGTTTCTGGGACACTTGATCTGTATTCACAGACTTATCTTAGTGGTAGGGGACAAACACAGACCTCCACCCACAATTATGGAAGTTTTAGGTTCCAGGGCCATCCTAGGAAGTGCTCACCAGAAGTGTGTATGGGCACTACACAAGCTACTTTGGAAACTGTTCACAGATATTTTTGCTAAGGTTCACTGAAATTTTGCAATGAAATCTTCAAATTTCTAAATCATGTCAGGAACAAAACTTCTTTTGATTGGTTTGCAAATGGCAATTGTTTGTTCACTTTAGAGGAATATGAGGTAAAATCTTGCATGTTGTTGTGAGACCATAGCACCCTAACTTTTCAGATCTCAATAATCTTTGCTTATGTTCTATAACTCCAAGAGTTTCACCGACCTGTTTAATTACTCAACATCGCACAGAAAGATGCTAGTAGTTCTTTGTCTTATTATTAATTATCCAATCGTATTGACTTTTATTTGCAAAGAAACCTTGAAGACTCAGGTCAACTGGTAGAGTTCACATCTTCCACTTTTAAGAACTAAAAAAAGATTGGATTCTTTTTTTTAAATCAGCAGAGAGAGAATAGATTTTTATGTAGCATGGATATTGGTTACAATTGACCTACTTAGGGTGCACACTCTCCTGAATTATTGGGTTAATTGTGAGGGGGGGGGGAAACCATTTGTGTCTAGATGGGTTGCCTTTATTTCTTAATTTAAAGTTTAGAAAAAATGTGAAAATGGTTAAATAATTTTTTTTTTTGGAACACCTTAACCCAGATTGTATTTCATTTAGGAATACATCAATATCCTCAGTTATAATTTTCCTACTGTCTAGAGATAACTTTTATTAGGGACTTGAAGTCAGTCCTCCTCCACCCCAAGGAACAGTTGAACAGTCCTTTCATTTATCTCCAAATCAGAGACCATTTTCAGTAAAACTTCTTAATTTGATAGAAACCCCTTTGATGAATCTTGATTCTATTTTTACTTCTATTTACATGAGCATTGAAAAAAAGAACCATGGCATTCCAATATTTTACTATTATGATACTCATGGGACTCTCCTTAATACTGGTGAAAGTATTACACAAATGGGCCTAATTAAAGGGCTATAAACTTTGCCAAAAACTAGGAATTCTAAAGGATAACCATATACTTACCAGCAGGTGGCAGCCTCAGATCACTTTCAATTAACAAGCCAGTTTTGTTTCTCATACTAGCTTATTACAGGCTCTTATAAGACATTTATGCAAGGAACCATCCAAAGGATGCCTTTAAATGATTTATTTTCTAATACAATCTTGAAGAAAAATGACCTTTCAGAACAGAAGTAATAAGTTTGGTCCCATTTGGTTTAAATCGAAATATAAGGGCCACTATTCAGAAAGCTGCAGATTTTCGGAAACTAGCTGATTTATGAGATCTGACTTTTACAGATAGTATAAATAAATACATAAATAAATAAAACTACATCTAAAGGTAAAAAATTCATAGCAATGCCCTTGGAAACCATAAAGGTACTGCAGCTGCTGGTTTTGAGGTCTGAACATGGATGTCATAAGGTCAGCATGGATATTGGGTATATTGGTTGTCTAGAACTATTTAACAGCAACGTCTTTTTCTTGAGAGTTTGATTTCCACTTGACCACATTAACAAAGGGGAGGACTCATGGTAGGAATATTAGAGAAGGCAAGTCATGAATTTATAGCAGTGAGAAATATTACACCTATATTTATATCTGTATCCATATCTTTATCTATATCCATATCTATGTCTAGATATAAAATCTGGTGGTACATCAAACTGTAACATTTAGGGTGATGAACTTTTCTTGTCTTTCTTATTTTCTTTAAATTGATATCTTTTGTTTTGATATCTTCTAAATTTCCTTATGTATTTCTCCCAAAGAGTCATTGACGTCACTTTTAAGAGGTGGAAAAACAAAGAATCATCAAAGCTGATCAACACTGAAAAAAAATTGGCTATATATACCATCTACACATCTATAGACCCTGTCCTCCCACCTCTAAAAAAGGATTGGGGGAGATATCATCTGATAACTCTCTTTTGCAGTCAATTTTATTCTTTTTAAATTTCCACATTCATTTTATTCATTGTTCTTTCTATTTAGGGTATTGTAGTTATATACATTTTTTCTTGGTTCTGCTTCACTTCACTTTATATAAATTCATATAAGTTTTTTGATGCATCTCTGTATTCATCATATTTCTCATTTCTTACAACACAGAAATATTTCATTTACATTCACATAGCCTCACTTGATGATGAATGGCTAAACAGGTCTTGGCCACCACATAATATGCTGCAATAAAAAACTCTAGTGTGTGTGGGACCTTTCTTCTTATCAATGATTATTTTCCTTTCACCATATTTTTTCAAGGAGGTTTTCTGAATGCAAATAACAGGATGCTGAAGAATATAAAGGGTTGGTCTTGGAATCAGAAAGACTGTCCCCGACACAATTTTTTCCTACCCTTGAGTTTACATTCTAATGGAGTTGACACATGTAAGTGTGTGATGGCCAGAAAACGAAGTTATGGTATGGTCTGGGAAAAAAAATAAACACACACACACACATTATATGCGTATATTTATGATGGAACAACGGCTTAAACAATTTTCCGAGGTAATGTTGCTTTATGTTTCTCAGAGCAAGAGGTAAAAAGGGGATGTGTATTATGCTTGGTGACAGGGTGAAAAATAATGGGATGAAGATGAGTCTGAATGTCTCTAAGAAGTGCTAAATTGGATGGCTTCCCTGAATCCTGGTCTTTGGAAGTCTAGTTTGGAGAATGGAGGGGTAACAGTTGGCAGAAGCTACGTGGTCACAGGAACTACCAGTTGTTACATCCTATCACCTCTCACGATGATCTCTGACAGGAATCACAGAAATATGATATTATTGATGGCAGAAACTATGAGGATAACCTAATCCAAACTCCTAGAAAGACATACAAGACATATTTTTACCTAAAATGTGTTGTTTTTTAAAAAAATATTGGAAAAATGCTCTAATCTGTTCCCACAAGGCACCTCTTCATTACCTTCTGTTCACTATCAACAGAAATTTAATATTTTCCCCGTCAAAGCAATTAAAAATGAAAGAAAAAAGGCTTTTCTTGAATGGTATCTAATAGCAATAACAATAGGGCAGAATTTCTCAAATAAATTAGATATTTTGGGCATGTTCTCTCTGTCTCTCTCTGTCTCCCTATCTCTCTGTCTGTCTCTGTCTCTGTCTCTCTGTCTCTCTGTCTCTCTCTCTTTCTTCCCCTCTCCCTCCTCACTGGGCTTATGGACATTTGTATACAATAAACCATAGAATTAACTTTTGTTTTATCAGTTGCTTAAAAAAAATTATTTGGCACCATGACATAGACACAATATGAGCATAGTTATTGAGAGAAACATTTGCAGTTTTTTTTTAGCTGACTCATATTTCTGAGTGGGAAAGTTAGGGAAGAGATTAAAGAGAGCCAACTAGGTGAAGGGAATGAGAAGCACTGGGCAGTATGAATGGACCAGTATACATTACACTGAATGAAAAGCATCTTAATAATCAACTGATTTTTGAATATGAGTAGCAAGGGGGCCTCATATGATAAAAACAAGTAATCAGTATTTCATACCTTAAACAGATGGGATTAGGATGGTAGATTTAATGATCATCTGGTCTAACCATCTCATTTTTCAGATGAGGATACTGAGGTCTGCATAGGTAAAGTGACTTGACTAAGTGCACAGGTAGTAAGTTGCAAAGCTGTGATTTGAACAAAGTTTCTCTGAATTCAAATCAAATGCTCTTTACAGAGCACTATACTGTCTTGAGTATATAGATTTGATATAGTATATATATATATATATATATATATATATATATATATATATAGTATATAGTATATAGACTTGAGGCCCAGATATTATT
>CM053599.1:88347452-88380638 GCA_028646575.1 Pseudocheirus occidentalis
AAAAAAAAAAAAAAAAAAAAAGAGAAAACAGCTAACCTGTCTCTTGAATTTCTGATATACTTGGATTAGAAGTTCTTATCTTTAAATAGTCATTCATATAAAAGCAAAGGCAATTATTCTTTTTGTGCTTCCTCTTTTAAATTAGAAATATTCCTTATTAGTAGAGGCTAAGAGCATTTGCACTTGTATTCCTTTCTCTGGGTCTATTTAGCTCTCTAGTCAGGAAGCAACACTTTTATCACAAGTCTCCCCCTTAATTTTCAGGCTTGATTTTTTTCTCACCTCACACCCATACATGTTCAATTAAGTCACTCTTTACAAAGAGCAGGGGAGGGCTGACTTAGAAGTAGGAGTCTGTTTTCACAATTAAAAACGTTAATTAAATTTTAATTCTGTAGGAACAAAAATACAGTTTAACTGCTTGTTTGATGCCATGTAGATAAAAAGTGAAAATTTAATCAACACCTTTTAACCTCTGGGAAGAGATCACTTAGAGCAGAGATTTTTAACCTGGAGTCAATAAACTTGTTTTACAAATATTTTTGTAACTATGCTAGAATATATTTTTCCTTTGTAATCATTTGTGTTTTACTTTTTATGAATTTAGAATATCATTCTGAGAAGGGTTCCATAGGCTATATTGGGCTATCAAAAGTGTGTATGCCACACACAAAAATAGTTGGGTTTTTTTAATTCCTGCCTTAAAGTAAAGAGAAAAAAAAGCTTTTCTCCTTATAGAAAACATATCAGATGTTCTGCTTTTTGAGATGCCTGATACCATAAATTTTAATTTTCAAATCAACATATTACAAAATTATTCAAAGTATAAAAAGATTCCTTTAAATATGGTCATTTGAAATGTTGGAGAAGATATTGGAAAACTTGGATACTAATGTGCTGTTGGTGGAGTTGTGAACTGATCCTACCATTCTGGAGCTATTTGGAACTTTTCCCAAAGGGCAAATTGTGCATACCCTTAGAGTCAACAATACCACTACTGGGTCTATATCTCAAAGAGTTCATAAAAATAGAAAAAGGAATTATATTTACAAAAATATTTATAGTAGCTCTTTTTATGGTGGCAAAGAATTGGAAATTGAGGGGATGACCATTGATTGGTGGATAACTGAACAGGTTGTAGTATACGAATGTAATGGAATACTATTTTGCTATAAGAAATGATGAGCAGGTAGATTTCAGAAAAACTTGGAAAGACTAACATGAACTGATTTTGAGTGGAGTAAGCCCAGCAGAACATTGTACACAATAACAGTAACATTGAGCAATGATCAATGATGACTGACTTAGCTCTTTTCAGTGATACAATGATCCAAGACAATTTCAAAAGACTCATGATGGAAAATGATATCCATATCCAGAGAAAGAACTGATGCAGTCTGAATGCAGATCAAAGAATACTATTTCCATTTATTTTTTTCATTTTTTTTTCCTTTTTTAATTACATATATATAACCTATATCAAACTGTTTACCATTTTAGGCAGGAGAGGAAGAAATGAAGCAAATTTGAAACTTTATTTTTAAAAAAGAATGTTAAAAAGTCTTTATGTACAATTGGGGGGAAATACTATTTAAAGAATTAGATAGATAGATAGATAGATAGATAGATAGATAGATAGATAGATAGAGATAGATAGATAGATAGATAAATGCAGTAATCTGTTATCACCTAACAGTATTTGTATGTGTTAGCTGACACATACATAGAAGCAGCCACTACCAATTAAAGATCAATCAAAAATTAAGTCAAAATATCCTTGAAATTATAAATGCTAGTCAATTAGAAAATATTATTTAATTTCAAATTTTGTATATAGGCACAATGTTTTTGGACTAAAATTATTAGGGAGCCAAACAAAAGCAGCATGTATTTCCTAAGAGCAGAGGGAACAGAAAACACCTCCTGGGACTTTTTACAAGGTCTTCCCTTTACCCATAATTATGCCATATTATAACTACCATCCCCACCCCCCCCAAAAAAAGAAAGAACAAATTGTCCACTTCTTTTTGGATCCCTGCTCAACAGCAAGGTTATAATTGCAGTAGGTGGAGAGAGGGTGCAAGAAAAAGAGATCCAGGTTAGTAGGTTTTCTAGCATCACCAGTTTCTGCCAAGCCCCCAGTCACACTCATTAAGGCAGGTATCCTTAATCCAATTCAATCACACAAACATTAATTAAACACCTACTACTTTTAAGGTGAAGGGACACCTTGTATCCCAGGTGGGAATCAATGTGGATCTTTAATAGAATGCTGACCTCCTTGACTTCTTTTTATTTTATGGCTAGATTTACTATCTCTGAGATGCGGCAATGGAGGTCTCCCACTAGTATAGTTTTATTCTTTCCTCCCTTATTATGTTGCAGTATGTATTTTCCTTTAAGAATTTGGATGCTATGCCATTTGGTGGATATATGTTTAATATTGGTATTACTTCATTGTTCATAGTTCCTTTTAGAAAAATAGTTTCTTTGCTTATACCTTTTAATTAAGTCTATTTTTGCTTTATCTTTGTCCGGGATTGTAATTACTACACCTCCCACCGTTTTTCTTACTTTAGCTGAAGCAAAATAGATTCTGCTTCAACCCTTCATTTTAACTCTGTGTGCTCTTCTCTGTTTCACATGACTTTCTTGTAAACAACATATTATTGAATTTTAGTTTCTAATCCATTCTGCTATTCACTTCCATTTTATGGGTGAGTTCATCCCATTCACATTCATAGCTATGATTCCTAACTGCATTTTCCTCAATCCATAAGAGAAGCTAGAGAGTGGGGGACAAGAACCAAGGCAGTTGGTGAGGAGGTAAAGCAATCAGGAGGGTAAATTTCACTAGTAGTAAAGAAAGCAGCATGCCTTCCAACTATATAAACATTGTGAATCTACTCAAGGACTCACTAATCAGAAAAGCAGAATTGAGACCAGAGTCAGCCCAAGGGGCACAAAGCAGTTGATGGAGAGGTAGAAAGGTGATGAGACTAATTGCCAAGAAAATGCTGACCTACATTGGCAGAGAGTCTCAGTTTCTTCATCCAGGAGTACTCTATGTAAAGATTATACCAGTCAAAAAGACTCAAAAAATTACAGTACAAATATAAAAATTGCACAGTCCTTGCTCTCAAGGATCTTATCTGTGGAGAAATATACTGTGGGAAATATACACAGGTATGTATAATACAGGTAGAGGCTGATTAGGATAAAGAAAAAGTCCACATAAAATGCTTAAGGATTTGTGGTTTTCAGGATAATGACAACCTTTTACATCATCACAAAGATGAAAGTATTGATTTTTCCTGTCTTTAATTTAATTCAGGGGAGAAATGAGAGAAGAGCAGGGAGATGACAATTAGTTTAGAGATCCACTCAGTAAGTTTTCACTGTCTACCAGTAGATAATTATCTAAAGGCTAGGGTCCTATGCACTAGGGCAACACAGAGGAACTACAGCTGAGCACAGAGTCACAGAATGAAATCTAGAAACGTACATATCCTATATGAGAGCTAAACCTCTGAGTTCAACACCATAGAGAATTCCCAAATAAGGAAACTATACCTCTACTAATGCAGGCAGGCACTTCTACAACTTACAGTCCTAGAGAACTAACTAAACCTTTGAGAAGTTAAATGTAGGATAATACAGCCAATATTTGTATGTTTTCTGACTCCAGGGCTGGCTCCCTAAGTATTACAGCCCCATTTTCCTATCCTATGTAAATAAGAGGGACAGTTTATTTTTTGCCATTAAAATGTTTCAGAGAGTCTAAGAGGTGGGCGACCTTAGACATAATTTTATCCAACCCATAATCCAATGCATGAATTATCATTACAGCATTACATACATTACAACATCTCTAACCAGTGTTCTTCTAGTTTAAACATTCCCATTACCTCATAAGGCAGCCCATTATTCACTTTAATGTCCTGGATAATATCCATTCACTTCTACTCCACGTAAACATTGTTTGAATTTAGATTTTTCACTGAATGAACACTTTGCCAATCACATCTCTTGTATTAATAATGACTACTCTTGTTTTCCAATAACTCCTTCACAATGGGCCGCCAAGGGTGACTTTTAAAATATTTTTTTCCTTATTGCTCTTATTTTTAATTTGCTTTGCAAGTCTCCCTATGGACTACAGTGAAACAGATTTTCCCCATTATCAGCACTCAAAGATGCCCAGAAGATAAATAGAGGATTAGGAAAGGATATTGTATTTATAAATCTCCACTTTTCTCTAGAGTTGGACATTTTGTTGGCCCCACACTCAGGCAATTTCTCAGCGTATATGACTGTACTTATATACAAACACATGCATACATATGCACACACACACTATACAGAAAAAAGTTTCAAAAATATTTGCTGAATTCTCTTAATTTCATACTTAAGACTAATTTTTAATGGCCATTTGACACCAAATTTCATTAAGCAAAGCAGTAAGAAGAAAAAGGATGAGAATATTTATAATGTACAGACCTTTTGTTTCTCTACATGAACTATGGTTCAATTAGGCTACTTGGCTCATTATTTCTCACAAACATCATAGTAATTTCCTAAATGTCTTTATTTATGCCCCTCCTAAGCTTTAAGACTCATTTCCCCTGTTCACTTGTTGAGATTCCATATTTTATACTATTTCTTAGACTTATAAGTAGATGAGGTCTGAAAATAACTGTCTCAGGTAAGGGTTGATGAGCCTAGGGTTATCAGTGAATAGGTTTCTTGTTATTATCAATACTATCAAAATTATTCAACAGGCTGTCCTCTCATAATTCAAAGGATAGACAAGAAGATTTTCTCAATGAAACCCCACTATTATAGGGATATTGGTGACACAATGTCTTTCTGGATCCATAGCTGAAATCATTAGTTAAGAGCAGACCCTGCGAATTCACACACACATACACACACACACACACACACACACACACAAATGCATTGAGTTATTTATCCTTAAAAGCCCAGCTCTGTCACCACCCCTTCTATGAAAGTTGCTTTGATGTCTTTGATCAATAATGGCTATTTCCTTCATACTACATATGGTACTTTGTCCCTCACCTCCCTAATGAACTTAACATATGCACATGGTAGTTAATGAGGCTAAAATTTTAGCAGATAGACCACTGAACTTGCTATCAAGAAGATTTGGTTACAAATCCTGCTTCAGACATGTACTAGCTTTGTGACTGCTAGGCAAATCATTTCTCTTCAGCAGCATCTGTAAAATGGGATAATTTCATAACTACAGCATTTTCTTCACAGGCCTATTCTTTGCATCAAATCAATATGTATAAAATGTTTCATGAGACTGCAAGAGTTATATAAATGTGAGTAGTTAGTATTAGTTAAATGAATCCTATTTATCTCTGCTTTTTCACTCATTATTGTATTGTACTGTAAGGCAAGAAACTGAGTCCTGAAACTTTGTATCTCTCTCCAGTACCTTACATAAAGTAGACATTTAATGACTGTTAGAGAAAATGAATAGCAGCGCATCAAACATCTACAAAAAGGTCATCAGCCAGATAGATGAAGGAACAGACAAAAGAGACAGCAGTGCTCAAGGCAGTCTGACTCCCAATACATCTAAACTAGAAACAAAAACTACATACCGTGGGAACAAGATATCACAGAGACCATAATTAGGATCTAACAAGGTTCATTTAGAGCACTATTTATTTGTACTGGTCATGACTCATTTTTGATCAATATTATGGATAAATTGTATCCTGCATCTGTGCACAGACCTCATGATGGGGCAAATAGCACGGGGTCTATTTCTGCTGAACTGATAGACTTATGCATAGGTGTCCCTCCCTCAATAAACTCCAGTGGCTCTGTTTTACTTCTAAAATCAGCTATAAATACATCTGTTTGGCATTTAAAATACTTCACAACCTCTCTAAGCTCACATCAACACCCTCTTTACCTCCCCATGTCTCTCACAAACTTTCTAGTACAAACCTTTGGGCCTACTTTTTTTTTCCACTTGCAAACTGCAGATGATGATCTGTGTCCTATCTCTGTATCTTTCCACTATGTTTGAACCTATGCCAAGAATGCTCTTCTTCCTTACTTCTTCTGCCCCTTACAATCCTTGATTTCTTTCAAGGCTCAGCTCAAACAGCAACTTCTACAAGACATTTTCCCTAGCAACTACTACCTTGTATAATATATTGTACCTGCTCACTTATTAGACATTGTCTCTCCATTTAGGATGTAAATTATTTGAGGGTGGTGACAGCTTTTTCCTTTGTACCCCTAAAATTTAACATGGTGCTTGGCATATGTTTAGAGTTTCATAAATACTTCATGATTGATTGATTGATTCAAAAACCTATTGATCATTACAGATCCAGCTTAAGCCTCATATGATTCATCCCTGTCTGACTACTAACCATCACTGACTTCTTTTTTCTCTAAACTGTTTTTAATATTTATAGCAGCAGGGCAGAGCCAAGATGGTGGAGTAAAATCACAAATTTGGCATGGTCTCCAGCTCCAACCACTCCCAATACCTTTAAAAAAATGATTCTAAACAAATATTAAAGCTACATAAACCAAAAAGTGACAAAGAGAAACAAATCTCCTGCTGAAGACAGCCTGGCAGGCTGACATGAAAGTTCTATCACAGTGCACCAACCACTGTGAGCCACAGTTCTAGCCCCAGGCTGGCACGGCTGGCCAGAGCATACTTCAGGAGAGTGAATCACCATTAGCTGTGGTGGTTGACAGATTTCTCAACCCATAAATGTCAAAGAGAAAATAAATGGTCAGTGGGGAACTCTGTTGGAAGGGTAAAGGAAGAGTGAAATCTTGCCCCTACCCCCAGGGTGAGAAGTGGCAGAGGCATGGCAGCTGCAGCTGCTACCTCCAGAGCTCCTGGCCCGCAGAGCATAGGGAGACCAAGCGACCATTCAGAGGGTAATCGCTATTGCTTTGACCTGCTTGGATCTGGATTGTGGTCTTTGGTGGTGGTCCTGAGGTGTGTGGCCAGTGTGCAAGAGCTTGTGGGGGCTTGTAACAATTATGCAAAATTTACAACACCCACGGTGGTTATGAATATGCTGGTATAGTTGTGAATCACAAAATGTAGCAAACTCTCCACGTGGAGGACAGAACCAAAGCCTTTATTCAAATAACAGAAAACTGAGTCCCAGAACCAGAAAACCAAAGACATTTAGTCATGAAGTTGATACACATGGTTAATGCAGTGAACACCCATATTCCCAAGCCTTCACAACAGAACAGGCTCCCTCAAGCAGGGACCCCTATCACACTCACAATAGCTCCTCAGCCTGGTTCTTGGAAGTTCTTGGTAAAAGTTGCAGAAGGAGGATCTCAGCAAAGAGGTACAGTCTCGAGGTGGTCTTTGTGAGGAAATCTGACTGTCCTGCTATTTCTCTTCCTTATATACAGTATAGCTCCTCCCTGTCCTGCCCTTTCCTGTTAAAGTTAATGATTTCCAAGGTGTCAACTACTTCTGTGTTAGTTAAATGGCTTAAACAATGTGTCAACTTAAAGTAAGGTGCTAAGTACCTGTTTACTAAGGGCCAATTCAAAGAGGCATGGAAGATCTTCAGATGTCATTAACATTACAGGGCTGTAGGCAAGGTGCCCAACTAATAGCTGTGGAAGCTGCAAAAACCCCAGCAATTTGGAACAAAGTTCTCTCCATTCTGGAAGCAGAGTTCTACCAAGGCAAAGAGCTCAAAAAGTCAAGTAACTGGCAAGATGAGCAAGCAGAGGAAGGACAATCAGACCGCAGAATCCACTTTTTTTAGGGGGGGAAGGATCAAAGCATGAAACTGGAGGAGGACAATGAAGTCAGAATTCCTGCATCAAAAGCTTCCAAGAAAAATATGAGCTGGTCAGAGGCCATGGAGGACCTCAAGAAGGATTTTGAAAATCAACTGAGAGAAGTGGAGGAAAAATTGTGAAGAGAAATGAGAATGATCCAAGAAAATCATGAAAAGTGAGTCAACAGCCTGCTAAAGGAGACTCAAAAAAAAACACTGAAGAAAATAACACCTTAAAAAGCAAACTAACTCAAATGGCAAAAGAAGCTCAAAAATCCAATGAGAAGAATGCCTTAAAAAGTTGAATTTCCCAGATAGAAAAGGAATGTCAAATGCTCACTGAAGAAAATAATTTCTTCAAAATTAGACTGGGACAATTGGAAGCTAATGACTTTATGAGAAATCAAATACTACAAAACAGATCGAAACAAATGAAAAAATAGAAGGCAATGTGAAATATCCCCACCAAAAAAAAACAATGACATGGAAAAAAGATCCAGGAAAGATCATTTAAAAATTATTGGATTACCTGAAAACCATGATCAAAAAAAAAAATTATCCTTCAAGAAATTCTCAAGGAAAATTGCCCTGATGTTTTAGAACCAGAGGACAAAAGAGAGGTTGAAAGAATTCAACAATCACCTCTTGACAAAGATCCCAAAAAGAAAACTCCTAGGAATGTTATAGCCAGGTTCAGGAGTCCCCGTATCAAGGAGAAAATATTACAAGTTTCCAAGAAGAAACAATTTGAATACTGTGGAAACACAACTAGGATAACCAAGGATCTAGCAGCTTCTACATGAAGTGATTGAAGGGACTGGAATATGATATTCCAGAGATCAAGGGAGCTAGGATTAAAACCAAGAATCATATACCCAACAAAACTGAGTATAATGTTCCAGGGGAAAATATGCTCATTAAGTGAGGTGGAGGACTTTCAAGCATTCTTGCTGAAAAAACAGAACCGAAAAGAACATTTGACACTCAAATACAAGAAGCATGAGAAGGTAAACATGGAAAAGAAATCAGAAGGAACTTATCAAAGTTGAGCTATGTATATGCCCACATGGAAAAAAAAACAATTGTAACTTATGGAACTTTTCTCAGGTGACTTAGGAGAGGAATGGAATGAGAGAAGACAGGGAGAGACAGAATGGATTTAATCATCTCATATAGAAGAGACAAGGAATAACTGTTACAATGGAAGGGAAGAACAGGAAGGCAAAATGGAAAGGGTCAACTTTACTCTCATTGAATTTGGCTTAGGGAAGGAGTGACATAAACTCTAAATTGGGTATCTTTCCACACAGGAGAGTAGGGGGGATGGGAATGAGAGGAAGGATGATGGAGGGGAGAGCAGAATGGGGAGAGGTTCCTGGAAGCACACACTTCTGTAAAGGGACAAAGAACAGAACAAGGGGGAGGGGGCAGGATAGGAAGGAGGGACATCTATTCAGTCTCTCACAATATGTCCATTGTGGAGATGTTCCATGTAACTACACATGTACAGCCTGTATTTAATTGCTTGTCTATCCAGTGGGGGTGGGTGACAAGGGAGGAAGGGAAAAAATCTAGAATTTAAAGTTCTATAATCAAATGTTACACATATACTTATACATATATACATATATGTATATATGTATGTATATGTGTGTACATATATATATATATACAAACATACATATATAGTAGTAATAGTAGTCGTAGTAGTAGTAGTAGCAGTAGTAACTACATGCAACTAGGAATTAAGATATACAGGCACTGGGATAGAGAGATCCATCTTGCCCTACCAGAAAATCAGAGGGGTGATGGGGGAGGACACAGGAGAGAACAGATTGGGGGAGGGTTCATACAGTGGGATGACTGTTTTGGGGTGGTGGGTAGAAAAAAAGATGGGGAGAAAATTTGTAACTCAAAATCTCATGAAAATGAATGATGCAAGCAAGAAAATAAATAAATTATATTTAAAAAATAAAAAAATGTTAAACAGATACAACAAGGGAAAAAAAGAATTCATCAATCACCTCTTGACAAAGATCCCAAAAAGAAAACTCCTAGGAATATTGTAGCCAGGTTCCAGAGTTCCCAGATCAAGGAGAAAATATTAAAAGCAGCTAAGAAGAAACAATTTGAATATTGTGGAAACACAATCAGGATAACACAGGATCTGGAAGCTTCTACACTGCAGGACTGAAGGGCTTGGAATATGATAGTCCAAAGGTTAAAGGAGCTGGGATTAAACATAAGAATCACCTACCCTGCAAAACTGAGTATAATACTTCAGGGGAAACATGGTTATTCAGTGAAATAGAGGATTTTCAAGCATTCTTGATGAAAAAACCAGAGCTGAACAGAAAACTTTACTTTCCAATACAAGAAGCATGAGAAGGTAAGCAGGAAGAGGAAATAATAAAGAACTTACTAAAGTTGTTCTATTTATATTACTACATGGGAAAACCATTATCATAATTCATGAGACTTTTTCCAATATGAGCATAGTTGAAGGAAATATATATGTATGTGTGTGTATACACACACATAATTTCTTTATATATACATACATATTATTTTATCATAAATATTATATTTATTTATATTATTCATTTATATTATATTTATATAACATTATATTTATTTATATATACATACATATATGTATGTCTAGGTGAGTGTATGTATGTATAAATACATATATATGAGTGTGTGCATATGTATGTACATTTAGACATAGACAAAGGGCACAGGATGGGTTGAATATGAAGGGATGATATCTAAAACACAAAATTAAGATGTGAAAGAAGAATATATTGGGAGAAGGAGAAAGGGAGAGATAGATCAGGATAAATTATCACATATAAAAGAGTTGAGAGAACACTGTTACAATGGAGGGGGTGAGCTGGTAGGTGAAAGGGAATGGGTTAAGCTTAATCTCATTAAATTTGGTTTAGGGAGGTAATAACATACACATTCAATTGGGTATATTACCCTAGAGGAAAAGAGGGGGGAAGGAGATAAGAGGAGGGATGATAGAAGGGAAGGCAGATTGTGAGAGAGGGTAGATAGAGGCAAACACTTTTGAAAAGGGACAGGGTCAAAGTAGAAAATAGAATAAGTAGGAGGTGCGATAGGATGGAGGGAAATATAGTTAGTCTTTCACAATATGTTTTGTGTAACTACACATATACAACCTATGTTGAATTGCTTGTCTTCCCAGTGAGGGTGTGTAATGGTAATGGAATTTAAAGATCCCCCTTGGAGACTGGTTTGGTTTTCAGGTTGAGTTTTAAAACCCAGAGTTTGTGAGATTAGTTTCCAATCATAAACAAAGTACATTCATTTGGTCAGTCACAGAGCAGAAAAGAAACCCAAAAGTTTCCCACCCCTGGATCACAACTGAATTGCAATACCACCCATTAATGCCAAGCACTTTCTCAAAAGGGGCAGGAGAGCACGAAAAGCCATTCACTCTTAAGCTACAACAAGGTTAAGATATCATCACAGCATTGAATACCCAAGGGAAGGTCCTTCCTTCATTTTGACAAGAGGCAAGTTCTCAGCAATCTCTGTTCCTGTGGAGACAAAGCTTAACAAAGCCACAATATACATTGCCAGTGTCCTCACTGATTCACTCTCTGCATGCAGAACAATCCCAGAACCCCTGAAAACATCAGCAAGAACCTCTTCCAGGATTTCTGTAAACATACAACAAGAAAATCCTCCTTCAGGCCTTCTGAACCCACAGCATTGTTCCAGGACCTCTTCAACATCACCACAGCATGTGGTGAAGGACAGAAGGAATCTTTCCTTCAACAGCAGACAAATCTGGCAAAACAACATCAAAACAGGCAGACAAAATACAGTCATAATAGCCATGCCTCCTCTGTTCTCAGCAACTCTGGGTGGCAGTTCTCAAAAGTCCTGAGTAGTTCCAAATGGCCCTCAGCACTCTTTCTCTCAGCAACTCTGCCCCTTGGCAATTCTTTTCTCTCTCTGCCTCCAGTGTACTGCTCCCCAAAAGTCCTTCTGGATTCCTCTGCTTGGACCTTCTCTCTCCTTGAGCTTCTCTCTAAATCCACAGCATCAGCTCCTTCCAGTTTAGCCCTCTCTCTTTATGTCGACAAGTCCATCCCACAAATGGGATTCACAAGCTTTGGGCTTTAACACTCAACCCAGAAACCAAGCCAATACAGGGGGATCTTTAAATTCCATTACCATTACAGGGTGGGTGAGGAGGGAAAAAGCAAGAGACTCTGGAACTCAAAGTTTCAAAAACAAATGTTAAAAAATAATTAATTGTTTTTTTACATGCAACTGAGATACAGAATATACAGGCACTGGGGTATATAGAAATCCATTTTGCCCTACTCTAAAGTTAGAGGGGGTATGGGAGAGGATATAAGAGAGAACAGATTGGTGAAAGGGGAATTCAGTAGGCTTGCTATTTTGGGGTGGGGTTAGGGGAAAGACAGGAAAAAATTTGCAACAATATCTTGTTGAAATGAATGTTAAAAACTAAAAATAGATAAATAAATTGGAAAAAATATTTAGAGTAGCAATTCTTAATCTTTTTTGCATCATGGACCCCTTCAGCAGCCTGCTGAACTCTTGTTCAGAATAATGTTTTTAAGTGCAAAAAAGAAAATGCATAGTATCACAAGAAAGTCAAGTATTACAAGTATTACTAAGGAAACCCACTTTAAAAAAACAAGTTCATAGAACCCAGGATGAGAACTCCTGATTTAGAGGGTGTTCCATTTGAGTGTCAGTCAACAACTATTTACTGGCCTTCAAAAAGCTTTTATTAAGCATCTATTACATACCATGCACTGTGTTAAGCATGGGAAATACCAAAAAGTTAATATTAAATCATCCCTGCTTTCAAGGAACTCACAATCTAATGATAACATGAAAGCAATTGTGTGCACAGGAGATATGTGGAGCAAATGGAAGATAAAAGGAAAGCACTGGGCAGGGAGAGGAGTAAGGGTGATTACAGGAAAATGTGGGGTAGCCTTGGTTTGGTAATGTCTTTGATCACCATTTCATAAATTTTGGTCTACTTCACTTAAGTAGATCAAAAATTTTGAAAGACTGATATTTTACAGGGTTATTTATTTATTTAGTTTATACCTTTTGTATCACCATTCTGGGCAAATGTTAAGTACTCAACAGTTATTTTAAAGCCTTTATTAAGTGTCATGCACTATGCTTAGAGTTTCATAAATGTTATTTTATTTTATCCTCACAACTGTGAAAGCTAGGTAGAATTATTACCTCCAACTGTACAATTGAAGAAACTGAGGCAGACAGAAGTTAAGTGACTTGCCCAGGGAAATATAACTAGGAGGAATCTGTCTCTGTCTTCCTGATTCCAGGCCTATAGCTCTATCCAGTGTGCAACTTAACTTCTTCTAGGCAGCAATCAATATTTATTGATTAATTGATAAATGTTTGGCTAACCTTATCAAGGTGGAATTTGTCTTAGGTGTGTAAACTATGGTAGGGCTCTCATGCTCAAACCATTCTCAAATCAAGTATTTTTTATGAAACTGTGATGAAAATGATTAGAGCCAAGTTACTGTGCAAAATATCATGGCCTACTAGTGCAACTTATAGTCCTCTAAAAACTCTTTATAAAAACTGAGATCAGAGTGCCTACATTCCCTAGACTGGACGCAATTTATTCCTAATTTTCTTAGCTATGATAATAGGCAAAACAAGGTATTATTGTAAGGAAAAGAACAAAAGACTGAAAGGCTGATCAGCCGCTAAACTAAAACAAACAAGGACAAGGCCATCCTATGCTTCAGCTTGGTTTGCTACTATATCACCCGGTGGGATTGGGTGTGGAAAATAAGTAGTAAATGGGATTGAGGTCACATACCAATAGCCCAAGAATGATGACTTCTATTATTAGTTCTAAATAAATCACCATTTTACCCAATGTAGTGCAGATGTATAAATGGGTACAATGAATCAGACAAACCCCCAAAGTCTGGTTGTATCTATTTAATCCAGACCTAACTTCATTTATCTATGAGCTATTTTTCTGAACTCTATGAGTTAATAATAATAACTTTTCTCCGGAAAAGCTGTCAAAACATAACTAAGCAAGCTAGACATCTTGTGACCGCTTCCATAATCCAAGCAAGAGACTAGAGTGAAAGTACTGCTTAGAAGATTGAGCAAAAGAATGGGACCTAAGATCTAGGACACTGATTTCCTCTGTGACCTAGCAAAAATATGAAAAATCATTCTCTCCATCTATAAAATAAAGACAATCACCTTCTTAACTGAGGTACTTAAAGACTTTATTTGTTAGTTACAAAAAACACTTAGGTTCTTAAATAAAAGTATTCAGGAAGTTCAAAACCTCAGACTTATTGTAAAGGAAATGTCAAGTCAATTTGGAAATCCTTTGTAAGTGAGAGCCAAAGAATTACCTAGGGATAAAGTTTTACTGGGAGGAAAACTGTTTATTTTTTTTAGGCCTCCTGAGATCTGATCTTTCTTTGCCTCCAATCTTTCTTTTCTTACTCAGAAAAAATATTAAAAATATCACCCCACCCCACCCCAGTCTAAATCACTAAGAAATAATACAATTTAAGAAGGAACTATTAGCATTTTCTTAGTTCATCACTATTTGTTCATACAACACAAGTCTTTTTCTATGGCTAAAATATGTAATGGATTGTACTTCATTCAGGGAAATGTATGATGAGAAAAAGAGATGAGTCTGTTATGCAGCAGAGTAAAAATGGACTGAGGGCTGTACCCCAGTTATCCATGACATGTGAAACAGACCTTTACGGCAAGATCTAACATTTTGACAGACAAAACTAGAATAGGATAATAAGCAGTTAACAGGGTGCAAAATTTAGAGACTGTATTCACAATGTTTCTGCAATTACCAGGAATAACTAAAGTTGGAATCTGAGATTGAGCGCTGAAATTAGCTCTTCTCCCACTATCTCCCCCTCCTCCTCAGTAATCCCAGAAATGATCTTGAACTGGTGTCCCAAGATCTTTATCTTCCCCATAAGGTAGCATCCTGGCTCCCGCAGAGAAACATGATATGTAAATGTATTTTGTTGCTTGGCCTCCATACAATATGTAGCGGTTGTCCTCAGCACAAAAATTCCTATTTAAGACTCTTGTGTGTGGTAGAACTTAAACATAGAAGGTTCCTAAGAGTGAGTACACAAAAATAATAAATGATGAAAAGGCCTGGATGGTTTATATTCTTTCCCAGTAGAAGAAGTATTCACATTAATGAGATCATGGTTCTGTTATAGCATTGAAGAAATACTAAACAAAAGAAAAGGCATAAGAAGGTAGCATTGAAAAGTGGATAGAGTGACAGACTTGAGTCTGTCAATCAACAAGTATTTATTAAGAACTTATTATATACCAAGCACCAATACTAAATGCTGGGGAAACAAATATAAGCAGAAAGAAATTTAGTCTCTGACTTCAGGAACTTGGAGTCTACTGGGAGAAGACAACATATAAAAAGTTGAAAAGTTGGAACAGTGGAAGAAAAATGCATCTACCATCAGTCATGGTAGAAAAAGTAAAAATTGGGAATAAAATCAAGAATAATGAAGATATGGCTTGCCTGAGCAGTCTCTATCAAAGCCCAATATGCAGCTAACAACTGCTTTTCAAAAGGGGTATTTTGAATTCCAGATGAAGGGAGTTTCCTAGACCAGAATCCTAAGGGTACATTTTGGCTTGGTTGTTTTTGCCATAAATTCCAATTTGTGTATTCATCCTGTACAGTCACTTGTAATTCTGCAGGCCATTTTGCATACGCCATAAATCTAGGGCCAATTGTATGGCAGCCTTGGATGCTTTCAAAAGCTTTACTCTGCTCAAGTCTCCAATCAAATTCATATTTCTTCCTAGTGACTTTATATGAGGGTTTTGAAATCTGTCCAAGATGTGAAATGTAATAATTCCAATATCCCAATAATACTATAAACTTTGGGGCCTCTTTCTTATTGGTAGGGATAGGAGAATTCTCAATTTCTTGTTGGGCTTGCAGGAGAATCTCTAGTAGCCTTTTATTCCATTGTATTCCCCAAAATTTTATGGTTTGAGCTGGCCCTTAAATCTTTTCAGGGTTAGTTTTCCACTCTTTGCTTTTCATATGATTAAAAGCATCATATTCGAGGGGGCAGAGTCAAGATGGCAGCATAGAAGCAGGAAAACTCTGTGGCTCCCCCAACAACCTCCTTAAATACCTATGAAATATGACTCTAAACAAATCTTAGAGGTATAGAACCCACAAAGTGACAGAGATAAACAAATCTCCCACTGAAGGTAGCCTGGCAGGCCAGCAGGAAGGACCTATCACAGCATACTGGGATATGAGCCCAGCCCTACATGAGCCCACAGTTTTAGCCAAAGGGCAGCCTGGACCAACCATGGCTAGAGCATTTGGGAGACTAGATTACCAGTAGCTGTGGCAGTTTCCAGAATTTTCAACCCATAAATACCAAAGACACAGTAAAATGTTAGTCTCTTGGATCTGGGGTAGACAGAGTGCTGTCTGGCCTTTACCCCCAGAGTGAGAAGTGGCAGAAGCAGTAGCCCTGCAGCCATTTCCTTGTGGCTGCTTCAGAGCTCCTGACCAGCAGATCATGGGGGTGGGAGAGCAACCATTCAGAGGCTAAGCACTCTTGCCTTAACCTGCCTGGATTGGGATCGCAGGCTTGTGTGCTGGTCCTGAGGTGTGTGAACAATAAGACAAAGCAGGTAAGGGTTGTAGAAATGGCACCCTCCTAATAGCTCTGGCAGCTGCAAAAACACCAGCAATTTGGGACAAGGCTCTCCCCTCTGGAAGCAGAGTTCTACTATAGCAAAGAGCTCAAAAGTCAAGTAATTAACTGGAAACATTAGCAAGCAAAGGAAGCAAAGCAAGCATAGCCATCCAACTTTAGATTCCTTTTTGGGGGACAAAAAGGATCAAAGCATGGAAAAGGAGGAATACAACACAGTCAGAACTCCTCCACCAATAGCTTCCAAGAAGAATATGAACTGGTTACAGACCATGGAGGAGTTCAAGAAGGGTTTTGAAAATGAAGTAAGAGAAGTGGAGGAAAAATTGGGAAGAGAAATGAGAATGATGCAAGAAAATCATGAAAAGAGTCAACAATCTGACTGAAGAAAACAACACCTTAAAAAATAGACTAACTCAAATGGCAAATGAGGCCCAAAAAGACACACAGGAGAAGAATGCCTTAAAAATCCAAATTTTCCAGATGGAAAAAGAATTTCAAAAGCCCACTGAAATGAATAATTCCTTCAGAATTAGAGTGGAGCAAATGGAAGCAAATGTCTTTATCGTAAATCAAGATACTACTAAACAGATCCAAACAAATGAAAAAATTGAAGGCAATGTGAAATATCTCCTTGAAAAAAAAACCACTGACCTGGAAAATGGATCCAGGAGAGACAATTTTAAAATTATTGGACTACCTGAAAGCCAAGATCAAAAAAAGAACCTAGAAAGCATCCTTTAAGAAATTCTCAAGGAGAATTGCCCTGATATTTTAGAACCAGAGGGCAAGATAGAACTTGAAAGAATTCATGGATCACCTCTTGAAAAAGATCCCAAAAAAGAAAACTCCTAGGCATATTATAGCCAGGTTCCATAGTTCCTAGACCAAGGAGAAAATGTTACAGGCTGCCCAGAGGAAACAATTTGAATACTGAGGAAATACAATCAGGATAACACAGGATCTGGAAGCTTCTACATTGCAGGATTGAAGGGCTTGGAATATGTTATTTTGGAGATCAAAGGAGCTAGGATTAAAACCAAGAATCACCTACCCTGCAAAACTGAGTATAATGTTTCAGAGGAAAATATGGTCATTCAATGAGATGGAGGACTTTCAAGCATTATTGATGAAAAACCAGAATGGAATACAAAATTTGACATTCAAATACAAGAAGCAAGAGAAGCATGAGAAGGTAAATAGGGAAAAGAAATCATAAGGAACTTATCAAAATTGAACTATTTACATGCCTACATAGAAAAATTATCATTGTAACTTACGAAACTTGTCTCAGTATCAGGACTGTTAAAGGGAATGTAAATGTGCATGTATATACATACACACACATATGTACATATATATGTGTGTGTGTACACACATATATACTTACATATTGTCTATACAGGAGGGTATATATGCATAGGAATACATATGTGAGTATGTGTATATATGTGTACAGAATATATATATACACACACACATACTCTGTATATGCATATATTATGTGTGCATGTATATTTGTATGTATACATATATACATACATGTATATATACATGTATGTATATATGTATACATAGACAGAGGGCACAGGATCAATCGGATAGGAAGGGATGATATTTAAAATGTGAAATTGAAAGGTGAGAGTGGAATATAACGAGAGGAGATGGGGAGATACAGAATGGGGTAAATTATCTCATACAGAAGAGACAAGGGATAACTGTTACAATGGAGGGAAAGAGAAGGAAGGCAAAAGTGAATGAGTCAACCTTACTCTCATTGACTTTGGCTTAGGGAGGGAATGACATACACTCTGATTTGGGTATCTTGCCCTCCAGGAGAGTAAGAGGTAAGGGGATGAGAGGGGATGATGGAGAGGAGAGCAGCTTGGCAGGGAGGGTAGTTAGAAGCACATACTTTTGCAAAGGGACAGGGGAAAAGTAGAGAATAGAACAAGTGAGGGGAGATAGGATGAAGGGAAATATAGTCAGTCTTTCACAAGATATCCACTATGGAAATGTTTTGCATAACTACATATGTACAATCTATATTGAAATGCTTATCTTTCCAGTAAGGGTGAGAAACGAGGGAAAGAATATGGAATTTTAAGTTTTAAAATCAAAATTTTTTATTTATCATTGTTATTGTTGTTGTTGTTATTTACAAGCTACTGGGAAATAAGATATACAGGCACTGGCATATGGAGATCCATCTTGCAGTATGAGAAAGTCAGAGGGAATATGGGGGAGGATAGAGGAGATAGAAGATTGGGGGAGGAGGTATTTAGTGAGATTGTTGTTTTGGGGTGGTGGGTAGGGAAAAGACAGGGAGAAAATTTGTAACTCAAAATCTTGTGAAAATGAGTGATGTAAACCAAAAATAAAGACCCAAGTTAATTTTTAAAAATGCATCAAACTCTTCTCCACTTCTTTCACATTTTTTCTTGTATCACAATATCATCAGTGTAGTGGGTAAGCTGTACACCAGGTAGCTTTTACTCAACCAAATGTTCAGCCACAATCTTATGAAAAATAATAGGGATATGCAGGTATCCTTGTGGCAAGCAGGTGAAAATATACTGTCTGTTCTGCCAAGTGAAAGCAAACTGGTCCCATTGTTTAGAGTCTATTGGGATGGTAAAGAAAGCATTGGCAAAATCAGTAACTGCATACCAAATCCCATCATGTTTCTGGATCCTTACTATTAAGGTGATGGTGTCTGGAACAGCAGCATACAAAGGAAGAGTAACCTTATTCGTGATGGTGTCTGGAACAGCAGCATACAAAGGAAGAGTAACCTTATTCAATTGTCTATAATCCACTGTCATTCTCCATATCTCATGTCATTTTCTTACTGGTCACACAGGATCATTCCATCATGCCATTGTAGGGACTAACACTTCTGCTTCAACATATTCCTTTATAATACTGGCAATTTCATTTTGCCCACATGGTACACAATACTCCTTTAAAGTAATTACTTCAGAAGGTTCAGGTAAAGTGATTGGGTTCATTTTTAGTTTTCCCACCAAAACTGTATTAACTCTTATCTTCCTTACTGCAAACTGGCACCTTCCTTCAGGTAAATTCAGAGTTATACCTCTCAATATATCTTTTCCAATGACATATTTAAGAATTGGCACAATTGCCATGGTATATTCTTTCTTACATAATTGCCTAATTTTCATTGTTAGTTTGACTTGTCTGGCTGATATTTCAACTCCTCTCAGTATTGTGATGGCAATAGGAGTTCCATGTTTGAATTTGTTAGGGTTCCCATATGAAAGGCAAGCTTCCCTCCCCAGTGTCTATTAATACCCTAGTTACAGTTTTAATTTATTTTTTTCCAATATGTAGTCAAATTGATATGGGGTCTGTAATCCCATCTGTGTTATTTCTTCAATCTGTGCTGGGGCTTGGCCAATTTCCTATTCTCCCTGAAGATGTGACAAACTTGGAGACAAGGATTCAGGAGGATCTGTGGGGGCAGTTCTTGCTTCCCTATTCTGTCTAATATTAAGCCCCTTTCCTCACTACATTTTATATAGTTTATTAGTTGGAATACTACCTATTATTCCAAAATCTACCCCTGCTCTCAAAGAGCAGTTAACAATTCTTTTCTTGTGAATCTATTCTGACTTTGAATCCCCTAGGTATTTGCTCTTCTCTCTTGAGGAAGTTTATCTTTTCCCCATTCCTCTAAGTCACCTAACTAGGAAGTCTTATCCACCACCTCCAAAAGAAAGTGCCCTTTCTCCTCAGTTACTAGAGTCACAATTAGGTGCTTATAAGCAGGAGAAGTCTTCACTATTATATTTCTATAAGAAACTATTAAGGGAATACTTTGATTAGCATTGGTGTCTCCGACCATGATAGCTGTCTTCAACACTTCCTCCTTTAACTTTCTCATATGGTCACTAAGCAAATACCAGGATCTATCTCAACTAGGCCACATAGAATCAGTGGGACATGTTGTATTGCATCCCTCAGCAGCTGTAGCTAACAGATTAGTTCATTGTTACCTCCTTGTATATGGCAATCCCTAAAAACTTGTATGAAAGGATTCTGGCTAATACCTATAAATTTCAAGAAATCTACATATACTCCTCTGGCACTTTCATTAATGATTCTCACCATTGAAGACACTAACAATTCTCCTGTCCTTTCAGTGAACTGACTTAATATATGAGTGAACTTGTGCTAAGTAAAATCCTCAATTACCTTCCTAAACACTGTGTGACCTCCCTGGTTCTCCTGCTTTCTTCTTAGAATGAGGCAAACATCTGTACTCATAAAAGCCTCCTCATCTAACTTCTATTTCGTTTTCCTCCCACCCATTCTCCTAGCAATTGTCAGGGCCCCAACTAGGCCCAGCCTGTGTAAGAATTGTGTGTACGTTCCTTTTGTTAATTTTTTTCTTCTTTTTCTGAGCCAAACCCGCAACAGCCCTCACATTTGCTACCTGACTAGTTTGCTCTTTTAAAGGAGAGTCCAAATGCTGTGGCAGAGAAATATTCCCATGCAAACCAGCCAACTCTCTTTCCATTTGAGCTTTCTCTTCCGGCATCTGGTCTCTGATTTTACACATAAGGCAATAACTTGTTAGCAAGGCCCAGCCTCTCCTACACACCCCTGCCAGTTCTTTCCTTGGTTCTATTGGTATTCCTTGCAAATATCTTTCTAAATTTCTTGCTTCTTCCTTCTGTAGCCTTGTTTCCAAGTTTTCAGAGTCATGTACTTTTAGCCCACTCTCTCACCAGGAAGGAATAAGATAAATACTCCCATCCTGGGATATCCATTTCTCTCTCTAAAGTCTTTCTGCCTCCAAATAGAGGTCTGGTATTTTGTGATCCCATCCTTGTCACCAAATGTAGTGCCAATGTGAAATTCACAGCAACTACGGTGGCTATGAATATGCTGGCATAATTCTGAATCACAAAAGAGAACTGAATTTCCACATGGAACACGGAACCAAAACATTTATTCAAACACCAGAAAGCCAAATCTGAACAGCAGAAAGTCAAGTCCATCATAGCAACAAAAGACTCTATACACAATAACCATGTGGGGGCACCATCATCACCTAGCCTTCCCCCCTCTAGGGCCTTCCCATAAATGAACACTAATAGCTCTGAGTGCCTGCTTCTTCTCTCTCCCTCAGCTCTAACTACTCTGACCAACTTCCTCTGGGCTCTGTTCCACCCTTCCTGCTCGACTCATTTGGCAAACTCCTCTCACCAGAGACTCATGTGACTCTGGTTTCTGGGTGACTGAAGCAGATCACACGGGCCTATTAATGGATGAGAAAGTTCTTCCCATTAAGCAAAAATACATTAATAATACACCATCCCATCTGAGGAAGGAGTTAGGGGAAGGAGTCCAGTGTAAGGCAGTCAGGGCAAAGTGAACTTTGTGAGTGAGAAGCTGCTGTGACACAATGGAGGAAAGCAATAATGAAGATGAGAGAGGAATAAAAACTGAGGTCACAAAGACCTAGGCTCAAATCCTTCCTAAAACACCAGATAGGGATAATAATGGCACATACCTCACAGGATTGTTATGAAGATCAAATTATGTGTAAAGTATGTGTCATTATTATCCCTATTTAACATATAACAAGAATATTCAACCTGTGACATCTTTGTGTACATATATGCATGTACTGAGTCTTCAAACAACTCTGTTGAGTAAGATTTGTTGCTTTATCTTCATTTTGATCTTGTCCTGAAACTAGACATAATAGAACTGTTTCTGTTATTTGAAACAGATGATGCAATTTTTGTTGCACTTTTTTAAACTTTATATGTCCTTTAAAAATATGTATGCTTGTTTAATGTCTTTTGTCATGTCACAAGTCATTTCTCAGACAAAAAGAAAGCTCACTACTGAGATGAACTGCCCCCTCTTACGAAAAAAGAAAAATAATTAAACCAGAATGCTCCATAAAGTGAATTTATCTAACAACATGGGATCTCAAAAGTCCCCTGACTTCTCCGGAGAGAAAAAATGTTTCCTCATCTGTTCTCTAGCATCATTATTACTATTTATTTTAAATACTTAGATTTCAGTTTCCTATTAATGACTTTTTTCATTAACAGCATTGACATTGCATGTAATATTTTTAGCACAGTACCTGTCACATAATCAGCATTAATAAATGTTTACTGATTGATTGATTGCTTCTCTTCATTCTGCTTATTTCACTGTGTGAATAAATTCATACAGATTGTCCCATGTTTCTCTGAATTCATCATATTTGTCATTTCTTAAATGCATTAATGTTCCATCATAATCATATGCCAGAGTTCTTTTTTAAAAACATTCCTCAAATGATGGGCATCCACTTTCTTTCTAGTTCTTTGCAACAATAAATACTATTTCTATTAATATTTTGGTGCATATTAGATATTTCTTTCATTGACTTCCTTGGCTTTCATGCCTGGAAGAAGGATTGTCAGGCAAAAGGCTTTACAGTTTGGAAACTTGCCTTGCATAATTCCAAATTATTTTCCACAATGCTTGGAGCACTTCATAGGTACATACGTCCATATGTCCATATCTATGTATAGCTGAGCCTATCTTCCTTTTCTCCTTCCAACATTGAATATTCAATGTTTTTTGTTTTTGTTTGTGTTTTTCTCATCTCTCTCTCTATATTTGCAAAGTATGAGCTAAAACCTTAATTGTTTGTATTTTTCCCACAATTAGTGATGAAATATTCCCAATAAATTTAAAATACAAAGATCACGGTATGCTAGTTAGCAACAATATCAAAAATGACAAAAATGGATAGTCCTTTACTTTTATCAATTACTATGGATCAATTCTAGGGAAGCTAAATGGTGAAGTGAATAAAATACTGGGCCTGGAGACAGGAAGACATCTTCCAGGGTTTGAATCTGGCTTCAGATAACTTACTAACTGTGTGACCCTGGGCAAGTTACTTAACCCCATTTGCCTCAGTTTCCTTATCTGTAAAATTAGTTGGAGAAAGAAATGGCAAACCATTCCAATATCTCTAACAAGGAAATCCTGAATGGGGTCACAGAGGGTCAAACACAACAGAAAAAAGATTGAATAACAAACACTTCAATTCTACCCTAAAACATCATGGAGGGTAGACAAAAGGACCAAACAACAATATAACACTGACATTGAACCAAAGTGGCCCCTGACACTCATAATAAATTATGTATCAGCAGTGAGATTCTAGCTATCAAATATACTTATTATTTTAATTAATGAAAAATGAGGGCTTCTCAATATTCACATTTGATTCAGGTTTATAAAATATATTACTTGGGATTTTTTCCCCATTTTTCTGTGCTTTGGGGGATATCCATTTTCTTTAGGCAGGCAAAGATCTAAATCGTCACTTCACAAGGAAACTTACATGCAGCTAAATAGGTTACCTAGGCACAGTTCAGGAGGTTTTGCTTGTTTGGTTGGGTTTGGTTTAGATTTTGAGAGTTTTGTTTTGTTTCCTAAAGATTTGCTGTTTTCATTTAACAGTGTTTTAATCATCAGAGAATGCTCAGTTTTTATGTTACCCGGCAGGGCTGTACAATGAGCCTTTGGAATTTTCCAAAGGACTTAAAAGTAAAGGACAAAAAATATTAACCACCAAGGAATAGGAAAGATTTTAAATAGTAGATAGAGCCGTTGGCTGCAACACTCAAGTAGAAAATAACATTCTACCAAGATGCTGTGATATTTTGTGCTAATATTTTCACACCTAAGGTGTTGTTTGCTTCGTGCAGAGGCAGCAATGAGCTGGAAAATAGAGATAACACCAACTTTGCACACTTTTTTATCTTAAGCCTTAAGCTAATTTTCCAATGATTAATGATTTAATCAAGTTCAGAAGTTTGAGATTTAATCAAAACTCCATGAATTTGGGTGGGGGGGAAATAATTGCTACAAATCCAAAATAGAGAATAAAATTGAAGAGAATCAAATAACCTTATAGGATTTTGGTTTTAGCACGATCACTTTAGTGATTCTTATCTTACTTTTTAGGGCTATTTCTATATAACCAAAATGAATCAATTATTTTGCAATTTTAACAAATGCCCTTGGAGTAATACCTGGCTCCTTTTCTCTACTGTCTAGTAATTGCCTATTAGTTTGGTACTAATGTGCATATGTATAAGCAGGATTTTGAAGAAGGGAAGACATCAATTAATTGTTAGATGGTTAATTCAGGGGTTGAAAAAACATAAGGCATGCCATATCCTTTTCATTTCTGCCTGTAGGTAGAATATTATTCACTATGTTTTCATGAGTTATAAAATGCTCTGACATTTTCATTTCAATGTTGTAGCATTATTATAATTATTAATTATTTAATTAGTGTTATTACAATTATTAATTACTAGAAAAATCCTTCAAGTCTGTGCCTAAGCTAAAGTTTGCATCTTCCTAAACAGCTAGAAGCAGTTCTCTGCTCACAGAAGGTGTTCAGTAGATGCTTGTTGTATATTGTTCTATTACCACACCTTGTGTTTTGGTAGAAGTGTTTGAAAATAAAATGTTTGGTAAGAAAACCAATATATAATTGGTGATCTATCTGAACCCTTCTTGACCCTGTGATAATGGAATGGGAAAAACTAGGTTCCTGAATCTAACCTTTTTATGTTAAGTCTAGTCATTGAATCATTTCTGTTAATATTACATACTTCTTTACATTGAAAACTGTCTTCTCTGCTGCCATTATACTTTCTCTACTGCCCATTTCCCTTTAATGTTCAGAACATTTTTTCCCTTTAATCTATATTACTTTTCTTTACCTTAGCTTTAGGGCAATCCTCCTTGTCCTACTGTCTTCAGAGACTTCAGATAATTCTCTTCCTTCATTTATATTGTTACCTTGAAGGTATAGTTCTTGCACACTGTGATCATATCTCCTCTGAGCATTCTCTTTTTTAGACTACACGAATTTGTTTCCCTTAGTCTCTTCCACTGTCTTAACCTCTGATAAGACATAGATCTATTGCCTTTCTTTTCATTTGTATTATTTTTTCTATATTTCCCTAAAATATAGAGTGGCAGCCCACATACTGGATTCTAAATATAGGGGCATTAAAACACCAATGATGCCTGGATTTGAGTATATACATTTTAGTATGTATATAAGATATTCCTTATTTTAAAGATTGACTGAATCTGTATTTCTTAAACTAGGAAATTAATTGACATAAGCCAGATTTTTTTTAAAAAATTGGAGAATTAATGAATATAATCTATTTTCTTAGTACATATAAAATAATTCGATATTCCAATGGATCCATGGCCAAGAAATCAATCTATCATCAAGCATTTATTAAGCACTTACTATGTGCTAGGCACTGTAGAAACAAAACTAAAAATTAAATAATCCATGCCCTTAAGAAGCTTTCATTCTGATGTCTCCCTTGGCATGTCCCAAGTCATCCACACCTTTTCATCCCTTCTCTTCCTGTGAGATTCTCTTTCATGTTCTACTATCAAGTTCTCACAGAAGACCTAACCAACATGCTGGAAGTCCTCCTCTGGTTGTTTTTTCAATTTTTTTAGGTTATAGTGCAGCCTATATCCTGTCCTTTAGTCTCATTTTATAACTTATGTACACTTTGTAACCATGCTTAGATAACATCCTTTATACCAAGTACACACAGGATATCATATATAGATAATAAAGAGACAGAGAGATAGATACTGCAGCCCCATATATCCTCTATGCATCTTTCCATTGTGTTTTAGGTCACCCATAATTTTGATTCTTTAGATACTATATTGTACTCAGATTTGAAGACACACAAGAGAATATCATCAGGAAAACATTGGCACTAAGAAGACGAGTCAAGGAACACAGTGGGGACTGTTAAAAAACCTCACACACTTTCAAAATAAAATCTAGTCTCCTTTATTCCTCCAATTTTATTCTGGGCTTAACACAATATCCCTTACTAGTAAAATCAATGAACTGAACATCCAACTGCATATCATAATTTGAACAATGGCCATTTTATTTAATTCCAGCATAAACTGTTAGGCTAATGTCTTTTGAGCAGTCAGAGAATCATAGGACCACAGATATAGAGGTGGAAGGAATTAAGTTATCTAGTCCAATCTTCTCACTATACAAGTAAGGAAACTGAGACCCAGAGAGTTGAAGGGATTTGTCCAATTTATCTTATTAAGAAGACTTGTAGTGTTATGGGGCTTGTGGTGATCAGGATAATGTAATACAAGAACAGAAATTACTTCACCACCTATAAAGAACCCCTCTACTATTTGCACCGTGGGCGCTAGATTGACTATGAGAGTGCCAAGCACCTTTGTTAAGTATATGTCTCATCCTACTGTCATGCCTCACTGGATGTTAATGATCAGAGAGGAATTTTTTAATTATCTCCTTTTTTAAAATTAATTAATTAATTAATTTGCTTTTAGTTTACAACATTCAATTCCATAATCCCTTGAGTTTCAAATTTTCTCCCCCTCTCCCACCATGGTGGCATGCAATCTATATATAGGATCTGCAAATACCTTCGCATTAAACATTAGTCAGGTTGTGAAGAGGGATTATAACCAATGGAATGAGCAATGGGAAAGAGGAAACAAAACATAACAAGAAAAAGAAAGAGAGGAAGAAGTTTGCTTAAATCTGCATTCAGACTCCATAGTTCTTTCTCTGGATGTGGATATCTCTTTCCATCATGAGTCTTTTGGAGTTGTCTTATAACTTTACATTGCTGAGAGGAGCCCAGTCTATCAAAGTTAGTCATCACGCATATGTCGTATCTGTAATTGTGTACACATTTCACCTGGGTCTGCTCTTCTCACTCAATATCAGTTTATTTATGTCTCTCCAGGTTATTATGAAGCCTGTCTGCTCCTCATTTCTTATAGCAAAATAGTATTCCATTACATTCATATACCACAACTTATTCAGCCATTCCCCAATTAATGGGCATCTCCCTGATTTCCAATTCTTTTCCACCACAAAAAGAGGTGCTACAAACATTTTTGTACATGCGGATCCTCTTCCTACTTCTGTGATTTCTTTGGGATACAACCCTAGAAGTGGTACTGATGTCAATTTTTATTTATTTATTAATTTTTGCCTACATGTGTTTTTTGCTAACTAAAAAGCCTACCCTTACACTCATACTTTTGTCACCTCAGGCAGAGTAGCATGTCCTGATCTCTCTGACCATCTCCTGATTGATAACTATTCTATTAAAATTGTTATATGTTGCTATACATGCTAGTTAGTGGTCATGATCCTGGCACCAGAATGGCTCAATGACTGATGTTCCATATTTTCTTGCCTTAAATCCCTAACCTGATAAATAGCTTGAATTAAGCTATTTCTAGTGGTAAATTTGAGATTATCTTTCTGTGCTCAAATCCTGAGAGAATTAGATCCATCAATGACATTTTGCCCTAGCAAGTAATGTTTTAAATTTTTAATCAACAAACAATGCACAGAAATGGATTTTGAATTTTCTTCACCTTTCAGTCATTTGTATTATTATACAGAAGGGATCTGTGTCCATGGGGTGTATTTGATAATTATGTGGAACATTCTCCTAAATTTATTCTAAGAATAAGATTTTCTTTGGGACAGGATGGAGGGAAATTCAGTTAGCAATAGTAACTATGGACAAAATTTTGATGCAAATTTCTCTGATAAAGGCCTCATTTTTCAAACACATAGAGAACTCTCTCAAATGTATAAAAATAAGGGCTGTTCTTCAAATGACAAATTATCAGAAGATATGATCTGTTTTCAGGTGAAGTAATCAAATCAATCTATAGCCATATTAAAAAATACTCTCACTATTGACAGGAGAAATGCAAATTAAAACAATTTCACAGTACTATCTCATACCTATTACACTGACTGATAGGATAGAAAAGGAAAATGACAAATATTGGAGGTGATGTGGGAAAAATGAGGCATTAATGCATTGTTAGTAGAGTTGTGAACTGATTGAACCATTGTGGAGAGCAATTTGGAACTATGCCCAAAGGGCTATAAAATCTTTGGCCTAGGAATACCACTACTAGGTCTGCACCCCAAAAGGGATTTTAAAAAAAGGAAAAGGACCTATATGTACAAAAATATTTGTAGCAGCTCATTTCTTGGGGGAAAGAATTGGAAGTTAAGGTGATGCCAATTAGTTGGGGAATGTCTGAACAAATTGCAGTATGTGATTATGATGGAATTCTATTGTGTGTTTAAAAAATGATAAGCAGAATGCTCTCAGAAAAGAGTTACATAAAGAAAAAAAAGATTTACATGAGCTGATCCAAAGTGAAATGCACTGTGTGCAAAGTTATAACAGTATTATAAAATGATTAGCTGGGAATGATTTAGTTCTCAGCAATACAATGATCCAAGACAATTCTGAAGGTCTATGATGAAAAATGCTATCCATCCCCAGAGAAAGAACTGACAGTGTCTTAATACATGTTGAAGAATACATTTTTTAACTTTATTTTTCTTAAGGGTTTTTTTGGTCCATGTTTTTATAAACATTATGAATTGCATGACAACACACATACAACCTATACTGAATTGCTTGCCTTTCTCAGTGAGAGAAAGTGAGGAGGGAGAAAGAGGGAGAACTGGAGCTCAAAGTTTGAAAAATGAATGTTAAAGCTGTTTTGACATGTAACTGGGGAAAAATAAAATACTAAATAAAATTTTAAAAGCAAACATTAAAACTTAAGAATGTTAAAATTTCTTTGGGGAAAAATGGGCAAATACTGAGATCTTTTTAAAAAAAAATAGTTTAATTGATGCTGCATTTTTACATCATACTTCCACCCAAGATTGCACCTTCCTTTATAACAAAGAAAAACAATTAAGTCAAAATACCTAATATAGTAATCAACCAATCCATCAATCAATAAACATTTATTAAGTGTCTACTGTGTGTTGGGCCCTGTACTGAGCTCTAGAAGCTCTCAGGAAGCTTACAATCCAATGGGAGAGACAGCATACAAAAATTATTTACAAATCCACCTCTAAGAATATAGAGAAAATATTCTATTCCAATAATGCCCCAACTATCTGCCATAAGGAAGGAATATGTTTCATTCTGTTTTCCAGAAATATCCTTTGATTTGGTTTTCTGTTTACAATTTCTCAGAGTTCAGCTTCCTTTTAGGGATCTTATTCAGTTTTAAACATTGTACATATTGTTCTCTTGCTTTTGTTTATTTCCCTCTTTCAATTCATGTGAACCTTTCCACATTTCCCTAAATTTGAAACATTTGGATTTTCTTTCTGCAAAGTATTCCATTATATTTATATTCCAGTTTTTTATCAGCCATTCATTGATGAGCAGCCATTGTTTTTAGTTCATTGCTAGTACAAAGACCACATTAAGACTGTGCTATATATTGAATATTTGTTTCTATTTTTGATCTCCTTGGGATATTTTTAATATTCATTACAATTACATACATGTTTTACATGCCATGACTGTTAAAAGTGTCACATTCCTAAAATATCAGAGTATCAGAGAAAATACCTTTCCCAAATGAGGCCACAGAGAAAATGCAAACAAGCATTGAAGAGATCATAAAATTACCAAACAATTTTGATCATAAAAAATTAAAAACAAAAGGTTTTGTGCAAACAGCATCAACAAACATAGGATAGAGAGGAAATTTTCAAGTAGGAAAAATAATGCCATTGGATCTCATGGATAAAAGTGATAATCAGAATATGTATGAGGAAATTACATAACTATATAATTCCAAAAAAAATTCACTCAGGCTGTTTGTCCATGTTGATCTTATTGTAGCATGGATTACAAGATATTGTTCTAAACCTAATTTCTGCCCAACTCTTTTAGTCATTCATGTCAAAAAAGGGAGTCTTTCTTCAAATAAATCATGTTCTTGAATTTATTAAAGGCCAGACTCCTATTTTCCATTGTTTTTGTTTCTTGTTTTCTTTTTCAATTATTGATATCCTCTTTATCATCTTTTTATATTATTATCATGTGTGACTGTTTTGCATATTTTAAAATCTTCTATTCTCTGAGTCACTTTGCAAAATGATCCCTCAATGTTTCCAAAAATCATCTTGCCTCCCACATGGATTTGTTTTGTCAGTGCAGGCTTGATCTGATACAGCTCTCTTACTAATGACATGTTCTCAAATGTCATTGATTTTTAACCTCTGCTTCAACTAGACAATGATCTAACTTGGGCTCAGAAACTCTTTCTGAAATTACTCCTACATCATTAACTAGTCTGTTCAAATATGGTGAATTTCCTTTTTTTGCACGTGGTATTGCATCCCACACAGTCCAAAGTACTTAATCCCCTTCTTGAAAAATGGATTCATGATATATTTGTTACAACCTTCTGAGTATACTACCTCTCATTAGCTTCTTTCATTTCCCTAAAACAGAACCATATTTTTACACGGTACTTTTCATCAACATCTGTAAAATTAGTTAGAGAAGGTAATGGCAAACCAGTCCAATTTCTTTAGCAAGAAAACCCCAAATGGAATCAAATGTGGCTGAAAATGACTGAAAAACAACAATAAGTTTCATCAGTTTCTCCCATACCCAACTCTGATAGGAAGTAAGAAGAATTTCAATATTGATGCTATTGAGGTTTTTTATGACAATTAGTTTCTCATTGTACAGACACAATTAGGGTCCCAGATTGCATTAGACCACAGAACTAGAAGGGTCCTTTCAGAAGCCATCTTGCTCAACCATCTTCTTTAAGATCAATGGGAAATAAAGCCCAGGGAGGTTAAGTGATTTGTTTGGTCTCACAGGTAGTAATCGCCAAAGGCAAGATTTGAAACCAAGTCATCTGTCTTCAGGACCAGTGTTGTTTTCACTGTATTAGGCTGCCAACCAATTAGATTACCAATAATTAAGTTAATGTTTACAGAGGTTTTAAAAATGTTTATTCTCAGCACATGCCTCTTGTTTTTTTTAGCACTTCACCGCTATCACTCTTAAACAGAAAATTTCTGTCAAAGACTGACATCTATTTTGAATTTTTTTATGTGTGTCACATGTTGCCATAGATAAAGAATTCATCACCTAATGGCCATATGGTAATGGCCTTCCCTGAACTTAGTTTGATGCTTGCACATCCATCTCAATCAGTTTTTTTTTAAAACATAAAGTTTTTTTTCAACTTAGCAAAATCAAACATGTGTTATGTGCCTTAAGTATAACCTATAGAAGCCCAAGGCCACCTCCACACCATAAGGAGGCATTAAAGTAAGATATAATTAATGGATGAGATATTTTATGTAATTAAGACACATGTTAGTTAATTTAAAAATAGGCTACATCTACTTCAACTCTTGCATCATCAATTTGTACAAAATGTTTAGTTACTAAAAGATTAACTATTAATTACCAAAAAGCTAAATCCACTTAAAGACCTACACCAACCCTTCATTATGGCCTGGTAAAGACCATATGCCTTACAAATTATTCCACTAGAGTTTTAATCTCCCAAGATGGAAATGCTTTGAATAAAGATCTGATGTATGTGTATTATCCAAAGGTCAGTCCAGGGGCAGCTAGGTGGCACAGTGAATAGAGCACCAGCCCTGGAGTCAGGAGTACCTGAGTTCAAATTCGGCCTCAGACATTTACTACACACACAAAAAAACTAACTGTGAGACCTTAGGCAAGTCACTTAACCCCAACTGCCCTCCCAAAAAAAGTAAAACAAAGGTCAGTCCAATTATGTTTGTAGAGACTGATTGATAGGTTTTGTTATAGAGCAGTGATTTATTTTGCTCACAACAGTTCTCAAAGACTACTTATTGCATTTTATTTTAGAGTGCTTGGATATGTAATATGCACCTAGAAAAAAATCCCCTAGAAGCATTGAAAAGTTTTTCTTTCTAACTAGAAAGTAAGATTTATGAAGATAGGAATCATAACTTTTCTCTACCTGCAGATGCTCTGAACCTAGTAAATATATAACTTTTTTCTATTTACTGTTTTTCAATCAATATATCTGTGGGAATCTGTCATATAAAGATACAATACACATGTATGTGTATATATACACATATGCATACAAATATACACACACAGATATGTGTACACATAGACATATGTGCGCATATAAATATATAATATACCTACCTAACATAGGAAATATAAGTGTAGAGATTCATTATGTGTGTATATATGTATGAATATATATTCATACAGCCAAAAATCTAAGATCTGTCTTGTTAAGACCAGTTATTTGCAGCAGATAAAAAATTAGTGTCAGGTCTATTGTTGAATTGCTCGAAAAATTGCTTATATAATTCAGTAACTCAGTGATTTAGAAACATACACAGGTATAAAATAGGTTTTTTACAGAGGTTCAATCAATAATAAATGAAATGATATCAACTATTCTATAAAGCCATGAACTGGATTTATTTTTTTTATTTTTTTTATTTTTTTTAATTTATTTTTTATTTGTTTTCTTGTTTACATTATTCATTTTCATTACATTTTTGAACTACGAATTTTCTCCCCGTCTTGCCCCTGCCCCAACCCTAAAACAGCAATCCCACTGTAAAGCCCCTCCCC
>CM053599.1:88381138-88405063 GCA_028646575.1 Pseudocheirus occidentalis
ATTTGGTTTTCAAAGTCCTTTTTCAGTTGATGTATAGCTAGTAGGCGTTCTTCCAGTGTCTTGGAAGCATTTGATGAGGGAGTTTAGACTGAGCTGTCTTCCTCCTGCTCCATGCTTTGGTCTTTTTTGTCCATAAAAAAGGATTCTAGAGTTTTACTGCTGTTCCTAGCTTGCTTCCTTTTTCTCATGTTGGCCAGTCTATTAATTGCTTGGTTTTTTAGCTCTGTGGAACTCTGCTTCCTGGAAGGGGAAAGCTCTGTCCCAAATCGCTGGGGCCCTCACAGCTGCCAGAGATCTGAGTGGGGTGCTGCAGCCCCACCTCCCAGCCTTGGCTCACTGAAAGCGCACCCCAGGACCACCACTCAAGACTACGATCCAGATCCAGGCCACTGAAAGCAAGAGCCCTTGGCCCCGATGGATCGCGTCAACCCCGCTGCTATCTGCAGGCTGAGGGCTCTGAAGCAGCCCAGTGGGGGCCGCTGTGGCTCTCAGACATTCCTGCTGCTACAGCCACCTCCCGCTGCTTCCTTGCCCTGGGAGCAGTTTGGTTGGACCTGCTCTTCTCCTCCCGAGTTAGCAAAATCCACTGACCTTTCTCTTAGCCTTTTTTCCTTCTGGCCTGATAGATGTGGTAATTGTGCCTCCAGTGCAGTCGATCTGCTGTCCTATAGACGTGGTTCCCCACCCAATGCCCCAGGGCTTGACCTGGCTGGGGTTGCGGTCCTGGTCCCGGGTCCCAGACTGCTGGGAAGAGCCCCACCTGCTGTGCTTCCTATAGCAACAGATGTGCTTTCTGTCTTTTGGAGAGTTTTGGAGCTTGAAAATATGTTTAGCATCCCATTTTATGAGTTTTTTAGCATGTTTGTGTGGGAGCTGTGATGCTTTGCTGCTTCTCTGCCGGCATCTTGGCTCTGCCCCCCTGTATATTGTCTTAAAGTTCAGTTGTCTTAAAGTTCAGTTTCAAAGCCTCCTACACTTCTGTAGTTGATGTCCTACATCTATAATCCTATGATCCTACAATTCTATATATCAAGTCACAAGCAACAAGCAATTTTAAATGCCTAATCTTTGTCAGTCAAGGTACTAATAATATGTAGCTTTCTAAAAATAGCTTTCTCTTTCAGATTCCATAGAGCTAGTGGGAACCACATCAATTTCTAATTGTTTACCATTATAATAGCAGCTTCAATAAATATGCTTACAAATGTGGGTTCTGTTCTATTTCTTTAAAATCTTTGAGCACAGACCAAGCAGTTATATCACTGGCCCAAAAGGTATGCACAGTTTGATAGCTTTTTGAGCATAGTTCCAAACTGCTTTCTGAAAAAGCTGCACCAGTTTGCAACTCCAATACAGCAGAAATGTATATATTTTTTCCATAAACCTTTAAACTTTTATCATTTTCTTTTAGAATTTTTGCAGGTATGTCAACTTAGTCAATATAATATGTGTGAAGTAGAATCTCAAAGATGTTTTAATTTGCAGTTCTCTATATATTGGTGATTTGGAACATTTTATGTGAATGTTGATAGTTTGGAATTCTTAATCTGAATACTCCCTATTTATATCCTTTGACCATTTCTCAACCAAAAAATTGGTCTTATTCTTATAAAATTATATAAGTTGGCTAAATATTTTTAAATGAAACATTTAAGAGACAAACATGCTGCAAATATTTTCCAATTTACTTTCTTCTCTTCAAATTTTAGCTGCATTAATTTTGTTTGTGAATTTTTTAAATTTATGTGATCAAAATTGTCCATTTTATTTTCTGTGATCTTCACAGAAAATCTTTCAAGAGAAAGATTGTTCAGTCATGACAACTAAATGTAGATCTGATAAATAACTTCTTTGTTCCTTAAATTGTTCATATCATCCTTTTATGTGTAAACCATGCACCCATTTGGAGCTGATCTTAGTATACCACATAAGAAGTTGGTTTATACCTAATTTATGCCAGACAGCTATCTATTTTTCTTGGGGAAACTCACTTAACCACCTTGTCCTCTAGGTTTGGTTTTGTTTTTCAAATATGAAAAATGAGGAGGTATTACTTGATGACCTCTGATGTTCCTTCAAATTTTGTTTATGATACTATCATCCTTTCCGTTTTATATCTAATATCCTTTGATAATACAATTCTATATCTCAAATCAAGTCAACAAGTGTTTTTTAGGTGCACATTATTTTTCAGTCAATGTCCTAAGTGCTGGTCATACAAAAAAAAACAAAACAAACAACTAGTTCATGCTTTCAGATATCTCAAAGTCTAATTGAGGACACATTATTCAAAAATCCAAAAATATACAAACAAAAATTATTCAAGGTAAATTGAATATAATCTCAGAAGGAAAGCACTAAGATGAAGGATTAGTAAAAACTCTTTGTAGAAAACTGTACTTTAGGAGAGACCTAAAGAAAACCAGGAGGTAGAAACAAGGAGGTATGAGGAAAAGTTAATGAAAATGCTGGGATTCCAAAGATGGAGCATCCATTTCATGGAAAAATAAGAAGGCTAATATCACTGGATTGAAGGCAACATTGAAGGGAGTAAGGTAGAAGAAGACTGGAAAAGTAGGATAGGTCCAGTTTACAAAGTGCTTTAAAATCAAAATAATTTTATATTTCACCCCAGAGGTAATAGGAAGACCTTGGAGTTTATTTTAAAAGATGGCAAATAGTATGAAATATGCTTTAGAAAGATCACTTTGAAGGTTGAGTGGAGGACGGCCTGGAGTGAGGAAAAACCTGAGGTAGGCTGATGAATCAGCAGGATATTACAGTGGTTCAGATGTGAGGTGATGAGAGCCTGCCCCAGGGTGGTAACAGTGTCAGAGGAGAGGATGGGGAATAGGCCAAAGAACTTACAGAGGTAAAATCAATAGGCTTTGGCAACAAATTGAATGTGGGATGAGTGAGGAGTCAAGCATGATGCCAAGGTTCTAGGCTGAATGAATAGGATAACTGGTGACCTTAGTAGTAACAGGGAAGCAGAGAAAAGGAGTTTGGGGATCAGGGACAGATAGTGAGTTCAGTTTTGAACATACTGGGTTTAAGATATCTGCAAATTAAAGATGTTGAATTGGAGGCAGTTCAAGATGTAAGAGTAGAAATTAGTATGAAAAGTTCTGAGAATAATTAGCATGGGGGTGATTATTAAATCCGTTAGGGCTAAGACCACCAAGTATAGAAGTATAGAGGGAGAAGAGAAGATGGTCCAGGACAGAGTTTTGGGGGACAGCCAATATTAGTAAGTATGTGACACAGTTGAAGTTCTAGCAAAGAGGTAACTACCATGTGAGATCCATAGCAAAGTCTGTTATTACAATGTGTTGATATGAATGTTTCACAAAGGACTAAAAGCACATTTTTCCAGACTCTTAACCATCTTCCCCCATTTGACTTTTTTTGAGATATACCCCTTTCACAAGACCTCTTCTAAACTACACAATCATTTTACAAATTAATTCCTATTTTTTGAGCCACTCCTGTGAATTTGACACAATGTTAGTAATGATAGCTGGAACTCCACTAGGACCTCCATGTCTCTAGCTCATCACTCTAAGAATTAAAATCATTGTGGTGAGATAATGACATTTCTTAAAGGATTCTGAAAGGAGAATGATTTTTCTTCAGTTCATTTACCCAAGTACATGATTTGTTATTTACTGCCACACAAAGGTGATGAATATTGTGCTTGTGTACTGCCTTCAAATATCAGAATGCCTTTCTATAAACGTATGCTTGACTGGCAATGTCTCCCACCGATGCTTCCATTTTTGTCTTTTCTTTTAATAGTGCAAATGATTACTATTGTTTTTATGTGTATGTGCATTATTGGCCTTTCCACTAGGAAGAAGGCAAAAGAACTGGTTCAAATTTCATTAGGAGAATTTAGACTAAATGTTGAAATCAATGCCCCTACCCAAAATAACTAAAATTTCGGCCTGCTTGGAAGACAGATGAAATTAATTCTTAGATTCACAGAATCTGGGAAGGACCTAAGGTGTCGTCCACCCTAAACCACCCAGTAAATGATTAATAATATCTTCCACAAATTTCTCCCATTCCCATTCAGTTATTCATTCATTCAACAAACAGAATTTATTCAACCAATTATTAAAGTCCAATAACCTGTAGAACATCAAGGATGTTGGGGAATATAAAATGATTAATAACAAATTATTCTTTTCCTCAATGGGAAGATTAACTAAATCCATTCTCCAAACCAAATGAAAAAAACATTTGACTCAGTAATTTTCTTCAGTATAAACCTAACTGGAGTTATTACATATTTTATTATCATTACGCATTTTGTTGCTTTAATATATTATTCTATCATCTAATTAACTGGATCTCATGCTAGTTGAGTCTTGTTTCAGAATTTAGAAATTTCAGAATCTAGTACAGATTTATGTAGCCTCACTGTGCTCAGTTATTATTCAATCATTGGCTTGTTGATTGTTGCCATAACAAGAGCTGGAAGGGATCTCAGGACATATCTAGGGTAATGCTTCCACTTTTTAAATGAGGAAACTGAGGCACAAGAATGTTAAGAAGACTAAATTGCCTATTGGTCATATAGGTGATATGCATTAGAAGTAGAATTTGAAAGCAGAGCCTCTGAACCCAGAGCCAGGGCTCTCCATTGTGTCATGTTCCCTAGTTTGTTATATAAAACCTGGGCTCAGTCAAAAGCCTGCACCCAGGAATCTAGGAGGTCATATGTGGGCTTGAGGGCACAGGTTCCCCACTCTTGCTCCAAACTGATAATACAAGGCCAGACCTGTACAATATATGGCCCTCAAGCTGCTTGTGGGAAACCAAAGACTTTCAGGTGACTGTCATGTAAACTGTGGCCACCAATCTTCGTTGGTCTTTCTCTAGTCTAAGGTTATCTCAGACTGGAAGAAGTTTACCAAGCCATCAGTTGCTCTATCCTAGTTATAGCTGTGATGTTACCTACACGTGTTTCATATGGCTTTTAAAGGGTTTTGCTTTTTTCTTTGTTACCTTTTCTGTTTTGTTTTGTTGTCTCCTAAGTTAACATTTCATCACGTCTTAGAGAATAATGCTTTACACTGGGAGAAGGACATTTTAAATGAAACATAGACTTAGAATGGGTATTTCTGAGAAGTGAGACAGTATGGTATAGGGAAAGGAGTGGATTTGGAATGAAAAGACCTGGGTTTAAATCCCAGCCCTTCAATTTCCTGTGCCTGTGCTATTGGGCAAGGGACTTCACCAATCAGGTTTCAATTACCTCATCTTTAAAATGAGAGGATAAGACTAGATACTGGAGAGATCTTTTGCAATCTCCAGACATGTGAAACAATAGAAAATCATAAGAATGGAAAGAGTTCTGAGCTGACTTTTTGCAGTAAGAAGGATTTTCTAAGATGACTGGTTATGCCGTTGACAGTATGAAATAAATTTAATTTCTTCACCTCATAGTTTGAAAGTTAGTGCTTTAAGTTCTACATTCACTTACTTCTAAATCTAAAGCTCCATTCACTTTGTGAAGGCACTGAGGTGGGGTGGGGAAAATTTTATTCTCTCTCTGTCTCTGTCTCTCTGTCTCCTTCCCTCTGTCTCTCTGTCTCTCTGTCTCCCTCCCTCTGTCTGTCTGTCTGTCTATCTCTCTCTGTTTCTCTCTCTCTGTCTCATTCTCCTTCTCCTCCTTCTGTCCTCCCCCCTCTCATTCACTCTCCCTCTCCCCCTCCCTCCTATCTCACACTCTCTCCCTTTCTCCCTCTCTCTCAACATCCCAACTTCCACAAGGTCATTTCAGAGTGTGACTTTCAATGCAGGAATCAGTGAAGGTCCAAAAATTAAAAAAAGAAAGAAAGAAAAATCTACCTAAACAAACTGAAAGGAGCTTCATTGAACATAAAATTCAAGGTCATACAAGAGTCAGGGAATATTGGCCATTTTTCTTTATTACCCTTATTTTTATTTTTATTTTGTGTGTATAAGAGAGGACACGGGTATTAAACCAATACTGACTTTAAATTTAAAATGACTCTTCATGTTGTTGCTTTTATAATGACATTAACCATTTCTTTGTTTTCTTACTCTCTTCAGCTGGGTTCAGGTCTTGGGACTATCAGATTAATTCCTAAAATATGTACATGTGCATCAATACATAATATACCTCTGTCAACTCTACCAATTTCAAATAATGACTAAAAAAACTGTCCCTAGTGATTTTTCATCTATATTCCCATCATTAAAAATGTGTTGAAACTAAATAACTAAGAAACTTCCTCCTAAGATGATATCACTATTCTGTGGATACTTCCTTTCTTTGCCATTTTTAGCATATGGTGGGGGGAGTGATATTTTTTGGCACACTCATTAGTTTTAAATTAGATCAGCCTGCTGTTTGAAAAAGAAAATACTTGTGTACTCCATAGAAAATAGTAACATATATATATATATATATATATATATATATATATATATATATATATATCATTATCTTTTTTTAAGGTGTTGAATTCTAATCAAATGTTCCCCAAGTGACATGCCCTGGTCTGCTCCCTTATTCCCACCCAAAACCATTATAAACATTTGAAATCTTTTCCCAAAACCAATAATATGTGCCCTAGTAATAGGTTATGGTTATTCTTTATTAACCCATTAACCTATGAGTTCAACTTTTCCCAAAGACTTCAAGACTATGAATCTGGTGTTTAATAGCAGTAGCTGTATTTAATTATCACACATAATAGGTGCTTAATAAATGCTAGTGAACTCGACAAAATATGTTTTGGCTTCAGGTGCTGATCCTCGCCCCCAAATTTCTTTTTGTCTCATGAATCTAGGATGTTCTCAGGAAAAGGATAACTTTAAGAGTTGTTGTGTAGAAACATTAACCAGGGTTAGAAGTTACAGACAGGCAGATTTAAGTTTTATTTATGTTGTTGGAGGCAGGGAAGGGCAGGACAGTGATAATTAAGAAGAATGAGTTACCTTACAAAGTATTAAGGTCCTCAATAGTGAAGGTATTTAAGGGGGAAAAAAAGGATGACCATTTGTTACATGGTCGGGTATGAGTTGGATTAAGTGATCTCAGAAATTCTATCATACTAGGTAGCATTGCAGAAATTTGATATTATACCTCCTAACTCAAAAATGTGTGAAATTCCTTCCTACCACACCAGGAACCAAGTGACAACATTAATAGATTTCTTTTTCATGTAGCCTATTTTTCTCTGTACCCAGTTCTTTATTTTAATTTAGTTGATCTAGTTAATTTTAGCTCCTGAGCATGCCAATGGGGCTTTTCCCACATGAACTAGGCTTACTGTTCACTCAATAGTCTCATATTAAGTGAGCAATCACCAGACCTGCCTGGACAAATTTAGTGGTACTTCAGGTCCTTTAGACCATAAGCTATATAGGAATCCCTGATTTCATTTCTTGGGAGAATCTTTTGATTGACTCAGTTATTTATGGGAATCAATACTTTCTCATTCTTTAGAAAATAGTGAGAGGAAATATAAATATGTTTATTTTTCTAATCTTAGAATTCATCTAGACCAGCAGTCCCCAAATTTGTATCTCATGATTCCTTTATACTCTTACAATTACTGAGGACTCCAAAGAGATTTTGCTCATTTTGGTAATATCCACCAATATTTATTATTTTAGAAATTAAAACTGATAACATTTAAATATTTATTTGTTCATTTAAAATAGCAATCTGTTATGTATCAATAAATAAAATATTTTTATTAAAAATATTTCTACAGAAAATAAAACAAATACTAGTGAGAAGAGTAGGATTGCTCTACATTTTTTTCAAAACTCTTTAAAGTCTGATTTGATAGAAGACAGCTGGATTCTCATATCTACTTCTGCATTCAATATGTTGCGATATGTTTTTTTGGTTGAAAATCTAGCCTCATGCAAATACGTAGCTGGAAAATAGTTTTGATGTTGTGGACCTTCTGAAAGGTTCTCAGGGATCCACAGGGGCCCTTAGACTACAATTTGAGAAATACTGATGTAGACCAATCCCCACTGCCTTTTTTAAAGCTCAGAAACATTAAAAGTTACTTGCTCTAGTGTCATAGTTCGTCAACAAACTACTCAATAAATACTTATTAATCAGTTATTATATGCATTCCATTCTCCTAGGTGTTTGGAATATAAAGACCAAAAGAAAATATAGTTTCAGTCTTCAAAGAGCTTATGTACTGCCAGGGAGATCCAATGTACACATAGATATTATAAAGCAATCTGAGTGGTCTGAAGAGGAAGAGAGTAAGAGCACTTGGGTAAATCAGGAAAAGCTTCCTCTGAAACACGGAATACCACAGCCTATACTTCACTCTCACTGAAGAAAATATTTTAATAGACAGATTGTAGTCAGACAGTTAGATTTTTGATTTGGGAAGTGATATTGTCAGACCTGTGTATTAGGAAGATTATTTTGGCATACATGTGAAAAGTATTAAAAGTATTAAAAAGATTAAAGAAGGAAATCTGGAAACAGATAGATGAATTAGAAAGTATTTAACATGGTCCACTTGAGGGGTGATGAAAGTAGAGCAGTGGTTATTTAGGTTGGGAGACTGAAACAAATATGAGAGATCTTGAGGAAAATAGAATCAAATAGACTTCATAAATGACAAGGTCTGGGGAATGAAGGTAAGAGAAAAAGGAAAGTTATGCAGAAAACATTGGTTTCTATTTATGGAGTTTGATGGAGGGAAAAGTAATGAATTATTTTCAGTGAATGTAATCTATACAGGAATAATGGAACACAAGGAAACTGCTATGATTAACAAAGAAGGGAATAAAAGAATAGCAGTAAAGACAGCCCAGATCTGAGCCTTGAGGAGACATCAATTGTTTGTAAATGGTCCTTAATGATAATTCATGAAAGAAGCGAGGTACAAGCAGACAGGTAAGTGAAACACCAGGAGAGAGCAGTGTCGATGACTCCTAGAAGAGATACCACATTCAGGAAGGTGTAGGTTGAAGTAAAACTTATGGTTAAGCAGAGTCAAAAACTACAAAGTTGTCATGTATGATAAGGACTAAAAGTCATCAACTTTAGCAGTTAAGGGCTCCTCAAAACCATGAAGAGGACGTTTTTACTGAACTAATGGAATTACAAGCTAGATTTCAAGGCATTGAGAAATGATTAAGAGGTTATACAAAGGTAGATAGTAAGTAACAGAATCCAGATTTGAAACCAGAGCCTTTGGACCTAAATCTGCTGCTCTTTCCATTGTAACACTTTTAACTTTTGGTGCCTTTATGGACTGAAAGAGTGTCTTCAGTATACCCAAACCCATACTTCACTCTGAAAAGCTTTTGCAGCCAAAATAGAGGCAGTAAGGTTAAATTATTTTAAAAATCCTAACTCTGGAATCAATCTCAACTGTCATTTAAAAATGACAATTGGTCCAAATAATTCTCTGGTTCAAATACCATATATAAGAATTACACCTTTGTGATCCTGGACAAGTCATTCAGTCTCTCCGAGTCTCCATTTGCTCATCAAAAAATAAGATTTAAATGGACTTGTAAGGGCCCATCTAGCTCTAAACCTTGGATCCCATTTGGGAGAATCTGAAATAGCAGAGTAAACTTAACACCACAATACTAAAAATAAAGCCAGTTTCCGAGGAGTAAATCAAATAGACATCTCTGAGGGACACTTACAGACTTCACTGAGCTTGGGAGAAGAATTTGTTACTCTTCTGAAAACTGTTTATGCTAAGAAGGAGACAGTCCAAGTCACTATAATATCCATCTATAAGATTCTACCTAGTTTTGCTACAGAAGTGTTGGACTTTGAGCTTCAAGTTATGTTAAAAATAAGAATTTTTGTTTTATTTTGTTTTGTTTTTGCCAAACTTGGACACAAATGACAATGTGGCAGATTCAGTGGATGCTATTATTGGAAAAATAACTCGATTAGCCGTAGACACTTTAGTATTAATGAATTGGTCAATTTTGTTCTTCAGTTCTGGCTGACACTTGGTGACACAAGATGGGGTTTTCTTGGCAAAGATACTAGATTATTTTGCAATCCCCTTGCTCAGTGAAGTAAGCAAACAGAGGTTGATTGACTTGCCCAGTGTCCCACAGCTAGTGAGTGTCTGAAACTGGATTTGAACTCAGGTCTGCCTGGTCCCAAGCCTAGCATCCTATCCACTAAACCACTTGCTACCTCCAAGCAGCCACGGCGTAAGAGAAAATATATAAATATGTACTACAATTGTGATTCAGGAAGTCCAAGGTCATTTGTATTCCTTCTTCACCTCTGCTTCACAGAATCTCTCTCTTCCTTCAAGACACAGCTCAAATGCCACCTTCTATATAAAGTATTTTGTATTATTTTAAACTATTAGCAATTTCCCTCAATAGTTCTCTTGAAATTAACTACTTTGCATGTGTGTTTGTATTTTTTGCTTTATATTTAAGTGCAAGTTGCTTCTGTCTTATTTGTTTTAAATGGGAATTTATATTATTACAAACACTGATAAAATAAAGTTACTGTCCATAATAATTCTATACATTGGTTGTTGGACAAGAATCCAAGATTCAAAATACTAATAGCTGGTTTAAAGATTCTGTCCTGTCTAAAAATTCTTTAATTCTTAGCACCTTGTGCTCTCTTTTCTGATATACTACCATCATCATAGGGGAAAAATATATATGGGGATCACAATAGACTGAGAGTCAGATTGCATTTTACTCTTTTTCATTTCTTGCCATAGTTAAATAATTCATCACCTAGTGGCCAGTCCATGTGATAGATGGGCTTAGCTAGTCTGATTTTCTCCATGCTTAGCTAGTCTGATTTTCTTAAAGTATATACAGTCTGTTGCCAGGACCATATTACCTATGTCATAATGATTAAAAAACTTAATTTTGTATCACTTTAAGAAATAACTTCCTGGAAATCAATTGTATTGATCTGTTTTTATCATTAATAAATCATCCCCAAAGTATATGTTCCTTATGCTGCTTTCATTGAACCTGAACTGACTATCAAGATTTATGGCTCTGTTTGCAGCAGAGGGTAATAATATAATGAAAAATATCACCACATGACTGAATTATCTAAGTCCTACCCAATATTGTCCTAAAATATGGAATGTCTTCTAAATAAAGAGCAGAGAACTACTTAGGTTAAGAATTAAGAGAGGCTTCGCAATGACCAATCTCCACTCTCTTTCTCTATTGGAAGCCCCAATCCCATGTTGAACTTACCACCATTTTGACAGTTCTATTAAACAGGTGTATCAAGGGAAGACCAAGATTTCAGAAAAGCATTTGATAAAGTCTTTCATGCTATTCTTGTAGTAAAATTGAAATCAAGATAAATGATAAGGCAGAGAGGTAAGGACTTGGCATTATTTGTATGGCTGTATCCAATAAATCATTTTCCTTTCTTCTTTCCTTCCTTCCTTCTTGACTTCCTTCCTTCTTGTCTTCATTGTTTATTTCCTTCCTTCCTCCTTTCCCTCCCTCTGCTCACGAAGGGAATCTTACCCTTATCTGTGAGTGCTCTACCCAAAGGAATGGAACATTTGATCAATGAAACCTCTCAATAATCTTGGATTTATTGTCTGAATTTATTTTTTAAGGACCACATCTTAAACCCAAATCACTATGGCTCTCAGTGGCCAATAACAGATCCCAGCCCAAACCTCACTTGGTCATTGTTTGGGCTCTGATGGCTCAGAGTGTAAGTAGTGATTGTTTCTGTTTTGACCAGAAACCCTGAAGTTCTTCCCCTCAAAGACTGATTTTTTTTAAACTAGGTAAAAAAGGCCATCGTTTGGCTCATGTATTACCTAGCCTTAGTTACTGAACGGGTGTTGCCTCAGTCAAACTAAGAAATGGAAAAGATTTTAGCTTAAAAATGTCTCCCACTGCATCTGAGGCCATCTCCAGTCATTCTCATCTATATCTTGCCACTGCATCCAGACGGCTCAGGGGGAGACAGCAAGGCTGGTAACTTCATTTAGCCTTTTCTCAAATGAATCCAATTCACTCACAAGTCATAACATTACCTCCCAGATATCATGGTCTTCTTTGAGAACAAAAAACAAAAAAAATCTACTGGATATCCAGTTCATGATTTCTGAAAGACAGTTGAAGGTATGAGACAGGAGATTAGTATATATGCATTTCTCAACCTGTGGGTCACAACCCCTTTGGGGTCGAATGACCCTTTCACAGGGGTCATAGGGATTACCCAAAGCCATTGAAAAACACATATTTCCAATGTTCTTAGGAACCGAGACACTGATATCGTTCCTTTATCCATCTCCAGGTGGGTCCACCCACAATCAGATATGCCCACGTACAAGTAGTAAAGGGTCGCAGCATTAGGAAGGTTGAGAACCACTGGCATAGAGGTTAGGATAGGAGAGGTAGATTTGAGACTCTTCAATATAGAGGAGATAATTCCACCATGTTGATAGGCTCAAAAAGTAAAATATGGCAGAAGAGAAAAGGATCTAGGACAGACCACTGAGGGTCACTATAGTTAAAGTATTTGTCCTTTATGAGGATCTAGCAATAGAGACTAAGGACACGTGGTCAGACAGGAAGGAGGAGAAGCAGGAAACTATGTTGTCCCTAAAATGTAAAGAGAAGAAAGTATTAAAGAAAAGATAAGCAGTGTCATAGACTGTGAAGCGACCAAGGAGAATGAGGATTAAGAGAAAGGATGTTGCATTTGGCATTTAAGAAATCATTAGTAACTGTGGAGAAAACAGTTTCAGTGGAATGCTATACTTTTATGTTCAGTTCTGAGCACCAAAGTCTAAAGAAGACATAAGCTGGAGAGCATCCAGAGTAGGGCAACCAGTATGGTGAATGACTTCCTGTTGGTATCATATGAACATCAGCTGAGAGACTAGGAATATTTAGTGTAGCAAAGATAAAATAATAATAATAATAATAATAATAATAATAATAATAAACAATAATATATAATAATGTAACATTATGCTATTACATTATTGCATTAATATATTATATAATATATTAATATGTTGTATTAATATATAATAATATTATTATAATAAAGATTTGATGTTTTGATGGCGATGGTGGTGGTGGTGGTGGCTAGCATTTTGATAGCACTTTAAGGCTTATAAAGTGCTTTTCAAATATTATCTCATTTTATCCTCACAAGCCTGGAAGGTAGATACTGTTATTATCTCCACTTTATAGATGAGGAAACTGAGGTAGGTTAAGTGATTTTCTGAGGATCATACAGCAAGTAAATATCTGAGGATAGACTTGACCTCAAGTCTTTCTAACTCCAAATTTAGTACTCTTATCTTTTGTGGCACCTAGCTTTCTCAAGAGGAACATGATATTTCTTGTCAAGTATTTGAAGTGCTTTCATGTCACAGAGAGCTAAACTTCTTTCTGTTTGGCCTCTAACAGAGCTGAAGGAATTGGGGACAATGAATACAAGTTGCAAAGAAGCAGAACAATGTCTTAATAATTAGAGCTACTTCAAAATTTAATGACATACTTTGGGAAATTGGGCTTTGCCCTCAAAGCAGGTCTTTGGACATAAAGACTGATTTTCCTTTATTGGATATATTATAGAAAATATTCTTTTGGGGTGGCTAGGTGGTGCAGTGAATAGAGCACTAACCTGGGAGTCAGGAGGACTTGAGTTCAAATCTGCTTCAGACACTTAACACAAAACTAGCCATGCAACCTTGGGTAAGTCACTTAACTCCAATTGCCCTACCTTCCCCCCTCCAAAAAAGAAAAGAAAATATACTTTCAATTTAAAAAGATCTATTTTAGTTGTATTAAAATGTATAATAAATTCAACATGTAACCTTCAAATATGACCATATTTGTATTTCTTCCTGATCTTTTTTTTGTGTATTTTATATGCTTCAATGATCCTTTTCAACTTCCTTTCTGTTTATTTTCTTTTGCTACTCTATTCCTACTCCTCTTCCTCTCCCATATCTCCTGAAATGAAAGAAAAAAAAACCAAAACCCTTGTAATAAATATGTAGTTAAGCAAACTAAACTTCCTCATTGACCATATTCAAAAATCCATGTCTTATTCTGTGGCTTGAGTCCATCAACTGGCTGTGTTTCATCATCGGTGAAGGTATTCTTTTTCAAGTATAGGTTAGGGGAGATAGATGAAATTCCATATAACTCTGTAATCCTATGATTCTGTGATTCTAGGAGCACCAAAGGACTGTGTAAGCATATAGAATAAAACACCAGTATTTTAAACTTGATTTTAAACTCTAGGGTCAACTCATTCCTAAGTCAAAGTTCTGTTGACCAAGTGAGCACACTGTGCCAAGTTTCCACCCAGTTTACTAGATGAAATATCCCTAAAGTTTCCTCTTACTGTAATCCTATGACCTTATGATTCTACCTCTCCAGCTCTTTTTTTCCCTTCATGACTTCTACAATCCAAATTGAGGTATAGCCATATCTCTATGTCAAATGGAGGAGGATTTTAGATTTGATCTTGGAAATTAAAGAGAAGCATTGGAGTTTGTTGAGGAGGGTGGTAGGTGAAACCTGTGCTTTAAAAAAAAAGATCACTTTGACAGTTGAGTAGAGGATAGAATGGAGAGGGGAGAGATTTTTCGGAAGGCAAGCTAATCAATAGGTTACTGCAATCATCCAGGTGTGTGAGGAGATTAGGGACTACAATGTAGTGGTAAGGCAGTGTCACAAAAGAGAAAATGGAAAATGTATGTGAGATATTATGAAAGTTTGGATATGTCAAGGGGGTGGCATAAGAGGGGGTGAAAATCTAGAATAATACCTTAGGTTTCTGGCATTAATGACAATTGAATCCATAGAAGCTAATTAGATACTAAGGGAAATAATATAGAGGGAGAAAAATAGGGATCAGAACAAAACCCTATAAGATATCCATGAGTATACAGCATGACTTAGAAGAAGAACTAGCAAAGGAGACTGAAAAGGCATAGTTAGATAGATGGGAAGAGAACCAGGAAAAAGTAATGTCATGAAAGCCTAGAGAGAAAAGAATGTCATGGTGAAGAGTCAACAGTGTCAAAAGACTGAAGAAGGAAAAATATCCTACCTCAAATTTCAAATTTTTATGCCAGAACTAAGAGTGATAATCTAAAGGAATATGAATTTCTGACAATTCATCTGAATTTCAATTTTTTTCTGCACACATCTATATTTAATATCCAAAAAGAGTCACAAATGTGTAGTATTTCTGACTTCATATTAGCAACAACAGTCTTCTGTAACAGCTGTACAGGGCAAGCCATCAGGTAATGCTCCAAATCTTAGGCTTCAAGATCAAATAGGCATGAACAGGACTTAGTGCACTAAGTCCCAAGGCTCTTTAAACATGTGTTCTTAGCATTTTCTGAATACTGTGACTCCTGGTCCTTTCTTTTAGGGAAACTCAGGAGTATGAATGATTGTACTAACTCACAAATCTCAAATGGTTCAGCTGTCATCCCATTAAAAATCTAGCTTCTTTCCCAGCTTCATATGACTCAAAAGGATTACTTGTTCACACAAAGATTAGTGTAATTTTTACTAAAGTACAAGATTAGTAGTCTGGAGAATTGGGACTTCTCCTGGATAGATTCTGACATTTCAACTCCAAGAACTTTTTCTAATGAAAAGAAAAATGAATAATTTTGACTTTAAAACTCCCAAATGGCAAAACCATTTGACACAGAATGAGATTTGCAATCTCATATCTTTGACCTATTCTTATGTATCTGCTGCTTCCTAAGAATTTCTGCATGGCTTTTTAGGGAATCACTCCCTACTATCCTGTTCTCAATGCTTCATGAGGAAAAGAAGCAACCATCTTGCATTTGCCCTACTCTTGACCACCAACCTACATGGAAGCTTTCCACTTTGGTTTATCAACAGAATGATCATTGGAGGTCTTGAGGTCACATAAGGCCCAAGTCATCTACTTCCACAGAGTTCCAAAGTGTTTCTCTGAAACTACTATTCACTTGATGTTATCTCTTGTCTTAGGGTGGAGCAGAAAGGGAGGTGGTTTGAAAACAAATTAAAAGATTCACCTCCAAGCTAATAAACACCCTCTCTTTAGCTCATCACTTTGTGAGTCACTCTATCAAAGCACAGAATCTTTCTATTCAAATATGTCCCTCATATTTAGTGGAGCTTAGGCAATAGGCTTCATATTATATCCTGTGTTCAGTTTGGCTATATATTTTCTGCTCTTTTCTGGGCTTAGAAAAGACAAGAAAAAGTTAGCTAAGCAGGGATAACAAATATTTAGCTAGAATCAAATGAATCCCAGTAAAAGAAATTTAAATATACTATACTGCTTTCATCTAAGGTTTATAGCTACATCTCCCCCTACCCCCATCACAAGGCCATTATTTTATCTGATTTCTGAAATACCCAAATATAGTTAGCTCCTTGGAACTTAAACCATTAGGTAGTAAGGAGGTTTGATTCTGATGGTTTCATTCAATTTGATTTATTTGTCTACACTTTTAAAGGTTTCTATTAGGAAAAAGAACCCTATATTGTTTCATCTTGTTTTTTGAATTTTACCAGTACCAGGAAAGTGCTCTCTTAAAGAATGATTGCCCAACTTCAGAAAAACCTGGGAAGACTTATATGAACTCATAGTGTTTGAAGTAAACAGAACCAGAAGAACATTGTACACAGTAACAACCTCTTTGTGTGATGACTAATTTTGATAGACTTAGGTCTTCTCAGCAATGCAAGAATCTAAGACAACTCCAAAAGACTCATGATGGAAAATGCTATCAAGATCCAAAGAAAGAACAATGGAGACTGAATGCAGATTGAAGGATACTATCTGCTCTCTTCTCTGCTTTGTTTTGTTTTGTTTCTTCTTTTTCATGATTTGTCCCATTGTTTCTGATTCTCCTTTACAATGTGACTAAGGTGAAAATATGTTCAATATGAATGTAATTATAAGACCTGTATCAGATTGCATTGTCTAGGGGGTGGGGGAAGGAAAGAAGGCAGAGAAAATTTAAAACTCAAAAGTTTATGGAAGTGAATGTTGAAAACAAAAAATAATTAATTTAAAAATTTTTAAAAGAATGATGACCTGGGCAATTTATTAGACCCATTACTGTAGTCTGTTCAGAAGACTATGGCAGCATTTGAACTATCAGAAGCTTTTTGATGACAGTCTATGAGAGTCATGATATTTTCTTCCAGATTTAGATTCTTCAAACAATACATTTGCTAGCAAATAATATATTTTCTACCATGAGTTATCTTTAAGATGACTTTGCTGCCACCAATTTACACAGACTTGCATTCCTTAAATTTCCTCTAATATATTTCCTTAAAAGCATTATGCATTTTGGAATTAAATTCTGTGATATTCCTAACAATATTCATTGAATAAAGAAAGTCTGACTTTAACCAAATTGAAATCCTCAGCAATTTCACTTGGGCCTATGTCCTATCTCATTAGCTAAGTCATACATCAGCATATAGAATCTTCCTTGTTCTCTATATAGAACAGTCATAAATCAGTATGTAGAATCTTCTCAAGAAGTATATATATATGCTTTTTGAGAAGAGCAACCCCTTAGGTAAAAAAATAAAATGCAAAATCTCTCAGGGTAAATTCTGTCTTGAAATGATTTTCAGAAGTATGAGATTGTACGGTGTTACAATCTAAATAATATCAAATTGCAAAAGGTTAATTTAAATGTAACATCTCTTTCTGCTCTTTGAAATGCTTGTCTTTTAAATTCTAACTCTATAAATCTCTTCTCAATATTACTATTGGTTCCTCCCTCTCCATTGCACTACATAATCAATCAGTTGCCAAATTTTGTCATTCCTACTATAAGATCTCTCAAATGTTACCCCTTCTCCCTACAAACACAGCCATTCCCTTAGTTCAAATTCTTATCACCTCTCATCTCTTCTTCATGGCCTCCTGAGTAGTCTCCAGGCTTTAAGTACTTCCCTACTCCAGCCTGTCCTCCACAGAGCTGTACTTCCTAAAGTTCAAATCTGATTATGTTGCTCTTATTTTTTCAATAAACCCCTAAGAACTCTTATTACCTATTGGATAAAATATAAGCTTTTCCCCCTCACTTTTAAAGCTTTTTGCAATTTGACCCGAACCTATCTTCCCAGCCTGATTGTACATCTCTCCACTTCCCACATTCTGCCAACCTGCTGAAATGGCCTTTCTCTGGTCCTCACAGATTGCATTCTAACTCCCATCTCAAGTTTATGTGTATCCCCCTCCTTCCAGCTCCACCCCGGCTTCTCCCCATCCCTAAAGTACATTCTCTGGTCCCTTTTACCTCATCCCTTTCTTCAAGATATACCTCAGGTATTCCTTCTATATGAAACCTTTGCTGATCCTTCTCAATTGCTGGTTACCTCCTTACAAGGTGGTGTCCTTGTATTTAACTCAAGTGTTCATTTTAAACAGTGAAATCACCAACAACAACCAAAAAAAGCTACAAATATATGAAAAACATAGTTATAAATAGATCACAAAAGAACACTTGTTTACAGTGTGAGAGCTGAAATGACATCTTAGTTGGTAATGTGCAAGTCAAGCAATAGATCTTTTTGCTTCACTTTGTGTATCCGCAAACAACTGTAAAAGCACCACAACTATTGATTTGGGGGTTAAAAAAACTTTAATGAGTTGACAAAGTTATATATATAGAATCCACAAAAAAGGAAGATTGTCTGGAGAGAGACTATATACATACATACATATAGCTATACACATTTTATAAAAACAACTGTTTTCCAAAACATATATATGTTAAGAATAGAATTGTTTATATATTTTTTAAATCTTTTTATTATACTTCTAAAAAGAAGACAGTTTGATTCTCATATCTACTTCTGTTTTCAATCTTTTAGAATATGTTATTTTGGTTGAAGTACATGCAGAAAATTCCATTCTCATACAGGTATGTAAGTAGACAATGAAGAGAATCTTAATAGACAAATGTCTTAGTATTGTTACAAAAATAGTTTTGATCTCGTGAACCCCCTGAAAAGGTCTGTAAGACCCCCAGGGCTCAGTGGACCACATTTTGAGAACCATTAATCTAACGTCCTGAAGTTGCTTAAGCATTTTGGTTTAACATAAGTAAAGCCTCACAGATCTAGAGATGGAAAAGAACTACCAGTGGTTCTTAATTTAGGATTCCCAGACTCCCAATAGATACATGGACAGATTTCAATAGTTCCATGAATGTGCAACCTTTAATATTTTGACTGTTTTTCAATTGATTTCCTCAGTAATCCCATATATTTTTATTCATTTAAAAATATTTAAATATTTTTTTAGGCTTCACAAGCAGTCTAAAGGGGTTCATGACACAAAATAAGAGACTAAGAACCCCTGATTTAGTCCAATCCCCTTATTTAATAGCTGAGGAAACTGAGGCCCAGGGACATTAAGTGACTTGTGTGTTGTATATAACATTCTTGTATAGCATGTGTAAAGAAGCTGTAGGTAAAAATCTATTGATAATATCCTTGCCACTCTGCAGGGATCCACCTCTTAATCTGTTGGTTCAGGCAACAGAATACTTTTCAAATCCCAATATGCCACAGGAAGCTAGCCCTGGGCCATGTAGAGTTGCCTTTGGCATTCTTGTGACCAGATGGAGGTGACAACCTTTGTTTTACAACAATTAAACCAAGCACAGGGCCTTACATATATGTGATTTTATTATTTCTAGAGCATTTTATAAAAATATTAAGATCACTTCACAGAAGCACTGTTTCATTTTCTCACATGCACAGAATTCTTGAAAGATAAAAAATGTATTTTATATTACTACCACATTAGAAATATAAAACTTGAATCATTGTTAAGAGAAGTCTAAATTAAAACCAAGATTTTAAGTCATTTAACATTCAAAGCAAAAAGTTATAGTGGATATTGTAACATTAAGGTAGGAAAATCTCATTAATGTAACTATGGTTTAACTAATTCCTCTCATACGTTCTGGGATTTTGATACTGAACCTTTAAGGATAGGATAGAAGCATGAGGGAAAAAATTACTTAAGTGCCATTTTTTGAGGAATAATATGAGAGATTGAGACTGTTTGTCATTCTATTGAAAAGTAACTGTCATCTTTGAAAAGTGTGTGAGGATCCTAAAAGTTAACTATGATATTTCTAGGAACTAAGACTGAGGAGTAAACTGCCATCATTGAGGGACTGTGCAGCACACATCTTATGGAGAAGAAATCCTGAGGAGAATTTTTGAAAGGCTTTGACTATTATCCTGAGAAAGCTCAATGGTAAGGTCGTACTTTCAGCATCTGTATTGGATTTAGGAGCTGAATCTGATGGACTCTGGCTGTGATCATAGTCACCTCTGATACGCTGTTGAAATACTTAAAATGTTTTTTTTTTTAGTATTGTTTGCTACACTAATAATGAATTAGACAGCCAGTGATATTACTGGCCTAAGCATATGAGACTCTTTTGAGGAAAATAAATTCCTCTATGATTGTTCTTTTCTGTCTCTTTAATAATATGGAGTGGGAGAAAGGTAGAAAATAATTAATTAAATATGTGCATTTTTATCATTCATGAGGAAACACCAGCACATTTCCCTTAATTGACTTTAACCCAATGAGAGATAATTAATAATATAACAAATCAAGTAGCAGGCTAAAAAGCTGATGTTTAGAGTCTTTGTACTCAAGCACACCACAGAAGTATTGCTGTCAGCTTGCAAAAAAAGCACCCACCCTCTTCTCTATGGGACTGATATACGAAATATATGATATATGATATATGAAGCACTGAGAACCTAGGTCTAAACTTGATACGTGCACAGAAGTGAGATACATATTTTCTTGTTGTTTTTTTTTAACAGAGTCTCATTCATGGGTTCTCTACATAATAGGTTAGTTTTATCTGATTTTTACAAAACTTTGGGAGTATTCAGTTTTACTGAATCTGTTTTACAAATGAGGAAACAGACTGAGAAAGCTAATACATAGGCAATGTTGTACATTGTTAAGAGTATCAGATTTGAGGTCAGAGGCTCTTAGTTCAGATACATCTCTACCACTTAGTATTTGTGTGACCCTCAGCAAATCATATCTCTAAGCCTTAGTTTTCTCATTTGGGAAATAAGGGGGATTGAATTAGGTCATCTCTAAGCTTCATTATAGTTCTATAAGTGTAATGCTGTGATTTGCCTATTGTCACATAGTTAGTGAGCACCCAAGTGGTCTTTGAATCTTGGTCTCACATGATTCTAAGTCTGTGATTTCCACTAATCCATGCTGCCCTTTTTTATATCTAAGCGATCTTTCTTGAAGAAAAACTGCTCCTTCTGTGTATCCTTTGCTTAACCATCCTCCATATTATGCCCTCTTGCTAATGAGTTTATGTCAAACCTGTCCTGGGTCTTCCCTATATAGTATATACCCTTGGTGACCTAATTGACTCCCATTAATTTAATTATCATCCGTATGGAGATGACTCCCAAATCTATATATTCCAACCAATTATCTCTCCTAAGCACCCATCTCATATCAAAAACTTCTTTTTGGCTTTTTGAATTAAATATTTTAAAAGCGTCTCAAACTCAACATGACCAAAACAGAGCTCACTATTTTTCCTTCCAAAATGCATTCTTTCTGTCAAAGTATCACCTTTATTCCAGGTACATACTTCAGAGTCATAGTTAAACCTTCACCTTTTCTCACCATACCAATCCAATCAGTTGTTGGGTTGTGTTCATTCTACCTCTATAGCAACTCTCACAACTACTCTCCTCTCTATTCACATGGACACCCCCATAAAGTTATTGTAGTTTCCTCCAAATTTGGCCCTGCATCCATCTTTCCATTCTTGAGTTCATTTTCTATTTAGCTGCAGAAATGTTATTCCTAAATCACAAGCTTACTATGCACAATAACTCTTCTCATCACACTCCAGTGACTCTCTTTTCTTCTCAAATCAAAACAGAGACTCCTCTCTATGACATTTAAACCTCTATAGACTGTAACCCCAGTTTACATATCTGACCTTATTTTACATCCTCCCCTTCACGCACTCTATGCTTTGCTGTAACTGGCTTCTCTGCTGTTTCTCACATAAAATATTGTACCTTTCATCTCCATGCCTTTGCACAGGCTTTCCCCTCTTCTGCATATAAATCTTCTTCTCACCTCTGTTTCTTTCAAATTCTTTTGTTATTGCTGTTGTTCAGTTATATCTGATTCTTCATAACTCCATTTAGGGTTTTCTTGGCAAAGATAGTGTAGTGGTTTTCTTTTCTTTTCTAGATAATTTTACAGAAAAGGAACTGAGGCAAATAGAGTTAAGGGACTTGCCCAGGGTAACACATCTAGCAAGTCTCTGAGGATGGATTGAATTCCAATCTTCTTGACTCTACTGCATTATTTAACTGCCTTTAAGATTAACTGTAAATACCATCTTATATATAATGCCTTTTCTGTCCTCCCTAGCTATAAGTGGCTCTAAAATGTATAAGTACTTTGTCTTTATTTTGTATCTATTATGACCCAACTTTTATATGTACATTTATATATATGTATATCCTCTCTGTTGATAAGCTACTGCCTTGAGAGCAAGGATTATCTCATTTTTGCTTTTGTATTCACTACACCTAGCACAGTGCCTGGAACATAGTAATATGGATTAAATGCTTGGGAATTTACCATGTCAATAATATCAATCATTAATATTATAGCTATTTCTGCTACATCAAATTAGGCTTTATTGAACCATTTCATAGCATTAGTTTGGTCTGTAATTCTCACATGATATACAATGATCCTCAGATAAAGGAAATCTACAATCAGAACAAATTCCCTTAATTTGGACAACTAAAATAGCTCAAAATCATAGGATAGAGGTAGAAAAAGATTACTTGAGGAGTCTTGAATTGACAGATTTAGTTTACTTTTATATAATGACAACATTTTACATGGAATGTTGTATAGTAAGATAATGGGGGGGTGGGGCAGAGTCAAAATGGTGGTATAGAAGCAGGAGAACTCCACAGTTCCCCTCATAACCACCTCAAATACCTATAAAATATGACTCTAAACAAATTTTAGATCCCCAGAATCCACAAAATTACAGAAAAACACATCTCCCACTGAAGGCAGCCTGGCAGGTGGACAGGAAGAACTTATCACAAAGAACTGGGAACCAAAAACAGCCCAGACTGAAACCGTAGCTTAGCCACATGGTGGCCAGGATGGGCCGTGGCTGGAGCACTGGAGAGAGTAGATGACTGGCAGCTGTGGCAGTTTCCAGAATTATCAACCCATAAGAGCCAAGGATGAGGTGAAAAGTCGGTGAAACTTGGCTAAACTTGGGGGAGAGGAGTGGGTCCAGTCGCCAGCCCCCAGGGCAAGAAAGCAGTGGAAGTGGCCCCTGCAGGCACCTCCAAGGGGCTGCTTCAGAGCTCTCAGCCTGCAGATTGCAGAGGGGCCAAACAATCATTCAGAGGCTAAGTGTTCTTGCCTTAGCCTGCCTGGATCATGATCATGGTCTTGGGTGGTGGTCTTGAAGTACATGGCCAGTAAGCAAATGCTGGTGGGGGCTGCAGAGATGGCGGCCTCCTAATAGCTCTGGCAGCTGCAAAAACCCCACCGCTTTGGGACAAAGCTCTCCCTCAGGGAAGCAGAGATCCACCATGGCTCAAAACTCAAGTTAATTGACTGCCAACATGAGCAGGCAAAGGAAGCAAACCAAGCTCAGCAATGCAACTTTAGATTCCTTTTGGGGGGACAAAAAGGATCAAAGTATGGAATGGGAGGAAGACAACATAGTCAGAACTCCCACACCAAAAGCTTCCAAGAAGAATGTAAACAAATTACAAGCCATAGAGGAGCTTAAGAAGGATTTTGAAAACCAAATAAGAGAAGTGGAG
>CM053599.1:88405563-88430496 GCA_028646575.1 Pseudocheirus occidentalis
ATGGTTACCCCAGGAGTGGCAGATCAGTATATTGTGAATTGTTGATTGAATCAACTCCCTTGTAGGGAAACTAGGTCATTCCTTTGTTAAGTGATTGATTGGATCTCTCATTTGATTGATTGAATCTTTAAGTGTTAAGCTGGTTTCTCCCTTAGGGAAACCAGCTGATTCTTCTTTCGTTCCTTGTTCTAAATATTATGTCTTTTTGAAATAAGATATAATATAGAGACTTTCCTTGTTCTGAAGATTGTATATAATATTTTGAGCTGTTGAAACTGTGAATATTGTACTGAATAAAGATTTGTAATGGAATAAACAGAGTGTTCACTAATACTGTGTAATCCAAATCTTAAAAGCTCCTCACAGTAGCATTCTCTCAGAAATCTACTGCTGATTGGCTTTACATTAATATAGCTGTTCCCTTACAGCTAAATTCACACTCTCAGCTATATCACATAAGGTTATCTGATAAATGAAGAAATCTGTGCAGAAGGGGGTACTGTTGGATGGATAAACTTAAAATACCTTGACCCACAGGGGATTACTTTCCTTCGAAAGTATTGAAAAAGTCTCGCAAGGAACAGACTAGTTTCTGAACACCAAGAAATGACTAAACTATGCCAGGGAAATAAATTATTTTTGCCATTAAAAGAAAGACATATTTCATTTTTAAGGATCATGAGATTTACCATTGGTAGGCATCTTAGAGAACATTTAGTAATCGAGAAATGGTTTCTTTCATATTCTCAGCATGGTAGAATCTTGCTTCAAATGACTTCATAAAATGGCTTATTACTTAATGTAGGTACATGATGAACCATGTTGAAGGCAATTTATTACTGATGCTACCAGGAGGACGTTCTAATAACAGCATGTAATATACAAATTTGTCCCGTTGCATGATGATAGTCTTTCCATAAGTGAATTCTCCAATTCTTTCTATAAAGTTTTACATCAATGCCTCATCATGGGATGGAGATCACCCTTACTACCCAAACTCTACAACAGAAGTATGACATTTTCAGATGTCAAGTAGGTCTTTTATTTATTTTTTTTATTTTTGTAGTTGAGGTGAGCTTTTTATTTAGTGTTACAAAAAGTATTTAGTCAAACAGACCAAACCTATGTCATCATCAGACTCCTCAGATTCTACTTTTTTTGTTTCTTCTTTCTTCTTCTCCTCTGCTGGGGCAGCTGTGCTAGCAGGAGCAGCCCCTCCAGCAGGGGCAGCACCACCAGCTGCTGGGGCAGGTCTACCAACTCATACATTGTAGATGAGACTTGCAATGTTTACATTGGACAGGGCCTTGGCAAATAATCCAGGCCAGAATGGTTCAACATTTATACCTGCTACTTTAATGAGGGCATTGAATTTATCTCCATGACTGTAACCTCATCATTGTGAAGGATGAGGGCAGAGTAAGATGCAGGCAAGCTCGGAGAGAGCCATTTCAGCAGATGGATGAGAAGCTTGTTTGTAGTGGTGCTAGTTGCTGGTTGAAGTGAGGATTCACCCCCAACATGGCCTTAGCTTCTGAAGAAGAACCAAGCACCTTACAGACAACTGAAGAGAAAGCTCAAGTAGGTCTTATTGATCTAGAAAGGATAACTCCTATGTAATTTGAGGACCAGCCTAAGTATAGATAATTTCTTCACTTTCATTCTTTCAATCAGCCAACAAGCTCAGATATCTGATCTGTATCAGGCTCTGGGCTACGAGATTTATACAAAGACAACAAAAAAACATTCTCTTTCCATCAAGATTTGGGTGATGAATACATCAGCTCTGGCAAGCTCACAAAATATAGAGAGGCTACAATTTTCATTAGTAGAAATAAAACCTGCATTTACAATACCCTAGATTTTCAAATTCCCATTCACCGCCCCCCAGACCACTGAGTTCTTTGGCACAGGGTACACTCTTCAAGGGAATTCCTTCTATGAATATGGAGTTTTCAACTTAGAGAGTTGACTTAGGGCAATGAGAATTTAAGAGACTTGCCCAGGGTCACATATCTAATAAGTATCTGAGACTGACTTTTAATTCAAATCTTTATGACTCTAGGCCTTGCACTCTATCCACTGTACCACCAACTATCTCAACAAGAAGCAACAGGTGATGCTATACATGTATAATATATTTTTGGAACATATTAGGGAAGATTTGTTACTTTGCAAAACTGTGGTTGACAAGAACATATTTTAAAGCTTTAAATATAATTAATAGACTTTTAATAAAAATTGTATAATGTGGGAGAACTGCATTTACTCAGCACTAGCAGATCTCAATATCAGGAGAATGCACAAATCTACAGCACTAGTTACAGATATGGCTCTTTGTGAAATTTAGAAGCCGTAATTCTTCATAGAATATAATTTATATTTAAAAGGTTTGAGTAGTTACAACTTTCAAAGTTATTACAAGAGTAACTAACTTTGTAAAAAACAGTCCACTGAAAAGAAGTTTCCTCACAAAATTGGTTTATAATTTAGTGATATGTTCATCTCTATTTTTGTGAAGCACACTGGCTTTCTCATGCAAAAATACTTCTAAAAGTGTTTAAGCTAAAGAAATTGCCATTCTTAGTGATAATAATTAAGATGAAATAAATTCATTTCATAATTTAAAAATTATCTTATAACTTGAATATTTGGTAAATATGCTTAGAAAAATGATTTTTTTCAAAACAAACCAGACAATTATCCTCATAGTCCTCCCATGATCAGAAATATAATGTGTTCCCATTTATTAAAATGTTAGAGATACAGGTAATAAATTTTACAATGTAATTTTGACATGTTTGTAAATTTTTAACATGTATACCATCCAGACCAAATGGAAAAAAATAAAGACTTATTTTTCCTATTAAAAAATCAATTGTCTTTTTATTTTAAAGCCCTACATATTTTTAACTGTATGAATAAGGAACATCATATGTCACAGAAAATAATGATACATTTAGCATTTTTCCTTTAGAACAAGAATTAGTTAATCAACAAAGATTTCTTAAATATCCACTATATACCATCACTGTTCTAGGCACTGGAGGTATAAATATTAAATATTAAACAAACTTTGATCTTAAGGAATTATACTTGTTTTGTGAGAGTACATTGAAACAAGGTTTGAACCTAATAATCCATTGTGTTAGGCCATGAGCAAGAGTGCTCTGGTCTACAAAAGTTATATAAATTCAATGTCATTTTAATATTTTTCATCACATCATCAGGGAAGGTAGAATGCCAGTTTCAGAGATCATTTTAGGATAAAATACTGTATCTGAAATCTTTTCTAACATTAGTGAATACAAAGAAAAGAAAGACATATCTGTGGGGCCAAAAAAAACCCAATTTATGTAATTAAACAACTAATCAATTAAGTCAAATATTAATAGTATTTGGTAAAGCATGTTCATGTTCTGAAGGACTCAAAAAAACCGAAAGAATTTTTCTTTATTGTGAGCTGTGATACTAATTGAAAGAAGAAAAAATAATGACAATTTCAGCATTTTTTGTGTTATATTGGAAAAATGATTGAAGGACTTAAGCTGAGTGTTTCCATAACTAATTATTGGATAACTTCATCAAAAAGCTTAGAGTAGTGATGAGTGTTGGATTTATGTGATCAGATTGTTTTGTGAAGTAAATGGTTTCATTTTGTGCTCCTAAATGCTTCTGTGTTAGAACGAGTATATGCCAGACTTAACAAAGGATTAGCCTTGATCAATACTCTTGGAGTATGGGGAAGATTGGTCTGGTGATTAATTTTATGTTAGACTCATAGGAACAAAACAGCTGAGTATATTTGTCTCCATAATCCCTTTTCCCAAATGTAATTACAAATGGAATTGATCAACTCATGTGTTTCTACTAAGGCAAAAGCAGGAATATTAGAATTGCTAGGGTGTGTAATAACTTAGTACAGATCATCAGTCCTTGGAGCTAGAGGGAATTGAATATCAGAATCTTGTTTTAAAAGAAAACCTTTTATTTCTTCATGTTCTTTCATTCTAGTCAAGGTTAAACAACTTCCAGTTTTGACATCTTCATAGTTCCTTAAAATTGATTGTCCTTCTATTTCAGGAAGCAGCTCTTGTCACCAGAGAGTGCTAACAACATTTAGTTTTATTGAACAGAGAGAGTTAAGTAAAAATACCTTCTATAGCAATAGCCATTCCTATAAGGAATAGAATTTTGTGATGAATATGGATACCGTATAGTGTAATAGCAAAGCCTAAGACCTAAGAGGGTTTAGCCTGCAATCCATTGAGCTATCAATGAACTAAATGAAAAAAAAAAAGAACAACATTGAACAAATTCCTAGGTAGGGACAGATGTATTAGGTTTCTGAATGAAAAAAGAATTCTGAATGCTTAAAAGAAATTAAGGTCTGATGATTTATTAGAAATTAGAGGTCAAGATTTCATTCAATTCAACCTGAGGTTGGTAAGAAAAATATTATTCCCCAAAACCTCTTCTATCCAGTAAACATCTTTAACTAAAATAGGAATTTTGAAAATACATAACTACAATTCTTGGTGGATTGTAGATTTTCTTTCATTTTCAATGTAACATTAAGTGCAGCCTGATGAACAGATTTACACAGTTTTGTTTGTTAATAGTCCCCCTTTTCAGCTGTGGTCTTGATGATCAAGGTGAAACAAAGGACTAACATTTTAAAAAAAACAGAATTAGGCAGACAATCTTCACATTAGAATATACTTAGACTTTTTTTTCTGAAAATACAATGGCAACTTTCAAGGAAAAAATAACCTCCACCCTGCAAGAAACAAAATTCATTCATTAAACATTAATTAAAAATTATTAAATACATAATAAATGTGGTTATTTACCAAGTTAAGCATTTTGAGAGATGCAGGTTTTACCAATGATATGATCCATGATTTCATTGTTCCAATCTAGCTAGGAAATTGTCTTCTTCCATCTGCATCAGAACTGCAAGGTTTACAAAGTGCTTCGTATACCTTATCTCATGCAGTCCTTAAGATAATGCTGTGAGGTAGGTGCTATTATGATCCTTATTTTACTTGTGAGGATATTAAGGTAGATAGAGGTTAATTGACTCGCATTGGGTCACACAGTTAACATGTGAGGAGTGATCTGAACCCAGGCTTTACTGACTCCAAGTCTACAAGTATACCATATTGCCTCCTCATTCTGGAATGTCCTTCACTGCTTGCATCACCGAACTCTTACAAATCCCTTAAAACACAGCTCAGATATCATATTGGATGAAGACTTCTCTAGTCCTTACCAATCAGGTAGTGACTTTCCATGTATTTGTTCTACTTCATACAAAGCATTGCTTGCACTTTTCTTAAATACCTGTCATGAATTATTTTGTATTATACCTGTCTATGGGCAGGTAGTTAGGTGGCACAGTGAATAGAGTACTGGGCTTGAAATCAGGAGACTCATCTTCATGAGGCCAAATCCAGCCTCAGATACCAGGGCAAGTCACTTACCCCTGTTGTCTTAGTTCCTCTTCTGTAAAAATGAGCTGGAGAAAGAAATGCAAAGCAGTATAGTACCTTTATTTGCCAAGAAAACCCCAAATGGGGTCACAAAGAGTCAGACACAACTGAACAACACCAAAAATAGCTATGTGTGCACACATCCCTGTATGTGTCACATCTGTCATATAGCCCAAACTTTATAACTCCTCTACTACCTACAACCATTCTCTGCACACTATAGGTAATTATGAAATGTGGGATTGATTTTTTAAATGATAGTAAATAACATGAGCCTTTATTCATATTTAAATATGACTTTAAGATTCAAAAGGTTTCCAAAAATAAGTCTGGAATAAATTCTAGTACTTTGAAAGTATTAGAATTAGTCATTTAGTCATTTCATCAGTATTAGAATATATTTGCAAAACTATTAGAGAAAAAATTTTAAGGATTCAGTACTAAGATCAAGTGATACATATAATAAAGCCCTCATGGGACCTCACTGGAACTATAATTTTCTCTTCACTGGATATTTGTACTTTTTAGGGTACTTTGGGATTGGTAGTAGTGGTGGTAGTAGTAGTGGTAGTGGTGGTGGTGGTTTGGGGTTTAATTCAAACAATCAAAGCAAACAAGTTTGATATTGCTCCATGAAACCCTGCTATTTTTCAGGTACAATAAAATTCTTCTCAGTTCTCTGGTAGAGCTCAGACTAGGACAAGTCTAATAAGATTACATTAAATCTCACTGGACCTTGAGGTGTTTCCCCCCCTTGCTTTGAAATATGTAGTTTGTCTTTTTAGATTAATGGAAAGGGAGACATTTTTCTTGTTACTGTAATTTACCTGTGGTTTGAAGCAGAGAAATGGGTTTTCATTTGATGAAAGCTAAGATCATAGGCTGATATTTAATCTTCAAGGAAAACTTCAGGGCTAAGGGTAAATTTGCCAAGCATCCATTTCATTTTGTGAAAAATGGTAGTAGCAAACTGATACATTTTTTTAAAGAGAAAACATAAAGGTATATTTGAATCACTATGTCACTTGTTAATATGGATCCTGACACATATGAATATTTGTCTGAAACATTTGCTTATTAATATTTTGTGTATGTATATGTAAAAAAATATTAAATAAACATGACTAAAACTATATGACTACAAATGCACTTTACATATATCAAAAGTTACATCTTCTAAAATCCCAAAATTAACTTCTATTTCTTATGATGTTTTTTTGTTTTTAACTTAAGCAAAGGCTTGAAAGAAAGGGGATGTGTTATACAGAAGAAAAAAAGACTAATTAGCAACATAACATCTTAAAATCCTTTATCTAGATCTGAAGGAACTTCAGACACCATCTAGTCCAATTTCTTCATTTGACAGAGAAGAAAATCAAGACCTATAGAAGCTAAGTAACTTGCCAATGGTCAAGTATGTAGTAAATATCAAAATCATTATTTGAACTCATATCCTCACACTTCAAAGTTGTAGATGTCTTCAAATAATGAAAGGTCCATAATATTGAAGAGAAAACAATATCTGTACTTTTCTTTTTGGATGAAAGCTAGAGCAATTGGGGTTAAGTGAATTGCCCAAGGTCACATGGCTAGTAAGTGTTAAGTGTCTGAGGATGCATTTGAACTCAGGTCCTCCTTACTCAAGGGCTGATGCTCTATTCACTGCACCTCCTAGCCACCCCCAAAATCTGTACTTTTCCAAACGATAAAACCAGAACCAATTGTAAGATTTTATGAAGGGGCAAATTGCAGTTCAATATGAGGCATAACTATTTAATTTTTTTTACTTTATGTTTTTATTGAACAAAAAATATATTTTTTTTCTTTTCTCTATTCTCCAATTGAGAGAAAAACAAAATTTAAAAAACACTTATTTAACAAATATCCATAATCAAGCAAAACAAATTTCCACATTTCCAAAAATACATCTCATTCAGTATCTTTAGTTAAAGTATGACTTGTCCCATAATTATGGATCCCTCCCTCAGTGAAATGGGATTATTCTAGAGGTCATGTATTCTCCATTATTAGAGGTATTCAAGCAAACACTTCATCATCATCTGTCTGAAGTAGAAGGTAGAGTATAAAAGGGACTTTCACAATATGTGTGAGATGGATAATCCCTTCTGATTTGGAATTCTACCTTTTATCTTCCCATCATTCCACATTTTCCCATGTTTTATTTTTTCGTTCTGCTTTGTTTTTTTATTTCCCTTTTGCCCTTCATAAATGTCTCTACAAGTCTTTTTAATATCTTTTGCTGATTCGTTTGCTTATTCTCCCAGCATTACTTGAATTGGAACTTAGTGTTAGGTCTAGGCTCTTCACACTGAAGGGAATGCTTGACCCCTGTACAGTACTGTTCTCTATTCTTTAGAGGTCCTGCCACTGATTTCTCCAGGAATTGAGTGCAGTGTTCTTAAGGGATCCCAGAGGTAGATCAGGTAAAGGAGCCATAAAGTTTCAGTGGTTTGGTCAAAGGCACAATCTGATCACTGCTCTCATGGTTTGAGTATTCTTGATTCCTGATCCTACTTTAGTTCCAGACAACACAAATATAGATTTGCATCTTGTTGGATTTCCAGTAAACAACTACTGGTACCAGAATCTCTCAGGTAGTTGAAGATTCTGTCATTTCAGGGCAATAGAACTATAGTATAACTTCTAGTGAAAACTCCTTGTTCTGTCATTCACCTACAGATACCCAGCTAAAGATATTGGTTGAAACTGTGTCACTATTTATGCTTCAGAACAAGGATCTCTGCTTTGCAGTTCTTACCATGGTTATTCATTTTCAAGCCACCAGTTTGTGGCCCAAACCCTTGTTCCAGCTCCTTGCTTAAAGCAACAGATCTGTAAGTTCATCCTTGGTTTGTAGTTACATACCTAGTTATTCATCTAGTCTCAATCCATGCTGTACATAGGAACTTTTTTCATGGTCAGAACAAAAGAACTACAAACTCTCTTCTTCCTGTTTTCTGCCTATACATATTATGTCCCAACCCAAATCCCATGCAGGAAAATTCTCTGTGAGCTTCTCACTAGAACCTAGTACTGTGTATCTCCTTCTGCTGAAGCAAAGTTTTAAAAAGATATTGTATGAAAAGAGAGATAAGAATTTTTTAAAGAGCTCTAACAGAAAAAAAATTAATAACAAGCTTAATACAAGAATGGCAAAACAATATAACCAAGTCAATAAATTCCCACAAAATCAAAATGGGAAAAGTTAATATTGAAACAAGGTCCAAAGACTGAATCTCATATCACAAACAACTGACATGGAAAACAGGTCAAGGAGTAAAAACAAATCTGAAAGCCATGAGCAAAAATTAGCTTGAATATCACATTACAAGAAATCATGGGCAAAGTTGTCTGAGAAAAGGCAGGGACTTTCCTGAACTCTCCCAAATTCCCCTTCAAACAACTTTGAATAGCACTGCAAAATGAATAATACAGCTGCAGAACCACAAAATGATGGCATGAAACAATTTCCCAACCCAAGACAACTTAGAAGATCAACAGGAAATATCTGTCACATGAGGGTGAAAGTACAGCACAATCCACTACAGGCTATGCCAATACAAACCTTGTCCAAACAATCCAGCAACAGGTCTTGAGGGCAACTGAATCAGCCATGGTAGCAGGGCTTCTACAACTCTCAGCCCCCAAATGGTAAGGGAGGGTTAGACAATAAATAGGTCAGATTTACAGAAGTACTTTTGTTAGCACTAGGTGCAAGACTCTGATGTGTTGTCTAGAAGTGGATCCAGGTCACAGTTCTGGGTAACATTTACAGAGTGAAGAGGGGGAATAGCAAATCATATTCTGGCTACAGGGGAACAGGGGCGCTGATCATAGTTCTAAGATATAAAAGAGTTTTTGTGGTCTCTCACAGAATAGAGCACAGGACAAAGGCATGCACCTCACCTTAGATCATACCACTTTGCAATAACTGAAAACTTATAGAACTCTACAACTACCTTTGAAAGCAACTGCACAAATATCCTGAAACTTGGGAAAAATTCCCCTTCTACCTCAGTAGAAGAACCAAACTTAAACCTCAAGTTAAAAGTAAATGGACTGCAAAAATAAGCAAACAAACAAAGAATGTAATCATTAAAAGTCACTAGGGTGACAGAGAAGATCAAAACGCAATGAAGACAACAAAGTCAGAACTTTTACATCCAAAGTCTGAAAGAAAAATTTGAATTGGACTCAGGCCCAAAATTAATTCCCAGAAGAGTTCAAAAAGGATTTTAAAACTCAAATAAGAGTGGTAGAGGAAAAAATGGGAAAAGAAATGACAGTAATGCAAGAAAATCACAAAAAGAAATCAACAGTTTGGTAAAGGAGGAACAAAAAATACTGAAGAAAATAACACCTAAAAAACAGAATAGAACAAATGGTTTAAAAAAAATAAGCTACAAGAATCCAATGAAAAGACAAATGCCTTAAAAAAGCAGAATTGGACAGAGATATACAAAAATTCAGTGAAGAAAAGAACTACTCAAAAAGTAGAACTGGCCAAATAAAAAAAAGGAATATGAAAAATTACTGAAAATAATAATTCCCTATAGGTTAGAATTGGGGAAGTAGAAGCTAATGACTTTATGAGACATTAAGAAACAATGAAACAAGATCTAAGGACTGAAAACAAAAAGAAAATTTTAAATATCTCTTGGAAATAACAAGTGACCTGGAAAATAAATCAAGGAGATACAAGTTAAGATTTATTTGACTACCTGAAAGGCACAATAAAAAAAGAGCCTAGATATACCTTTTCAAGAAATTATCAAGAAAAATTGCCATGATACTTTAGAAGCAGAGGGTAAAATAAATACTGAAATAATGATATCCTCCTGAAAAAAAGATCCCAAAATGGAATCTCCCAGGGATATTATCCCAAATTCCATAGTTCCAAGGTCAAAGAGAAAATATTACAAAGAGCCAGGGAAAAAATCCGGATACTGTGAAGTCATAGTCTGAATCACACAAGATTTAGGAGATTCTAGATTAAAGGAGTAGAAGGCTTTGGATATGATACTCTGAAGGGCAAAGGAAATAGGGTAACAACCAAGAATCACCTACCCAGCAAAACCAATTATAATCGTTCACGTGAAAAAACAGATAGAGGACTTCCAAGCATTCCTGATGAAAAGAGCAGAGCTGAATAGAAAATCTGATGTTCAAATAAAAGATTAAAAAAAAACATAAAAAGGGAAAACAGGAAAGAGGAATCATAAGGGGTCCAATAAGGTAAACTGTTTGCATTCCTACATGAGGAGGAGACAATACTTATACTTCCTAAAAAACCTTCTCATAAGTAAGGCAGTTAGAAAGAGTATACATAGAGAGAGTGTACAGGTATGAGTTGAATATAATGGGATAGTATCTTTTTTTTAAAAAATCAGCAAAATTAAGGGATAAGAAAGAGAAATGCACTGGGAGAAGGGTGGAAAGTAGAGGTAGAGTGGGGTAAATTATTTCACATAAAAGAGGCAGAAAAGAGATTTTACAAGGGAGGGAAAGATAAGGGGAGCACGAGAACCATATTCTCATTGGAACTGGCTCAAAAAGAAAATAACGTAAACAGTTGTATAGGAGGGGAAGAGCATAAGAGAAGTGGCTGATAGAAGAGAGGGCAGATTGGTGGAAGTAGCAGTCAGAAGAAAAATATTTTTGAGGGTGGACAAGTTGAAATGAGATAAACAGGAAAATAATGTAATCATAACTGAAAAATACACTGTTACTCTGATAAAGGTTTCATTTTTTTCATATATGTAGAGAGCTGAGTTGAATTTATACAAATGAGAAGTATTCCCCAGTTGATAGTCAAAAGATATTTATAGGCAGTTTTCAGATGAAGAAATCAAATCTATAGTCATACACAAAAAATCACTCTAAATCACTACTGATTAGAGAAATGAAAATTAAAATAACTCTGAGGTAGCACTTCACATTTATCAAATTGATTAATATGATAGTCAAGGAAAATGATTAATGTTGCAAGGGACATAGGAAAATTGAGATAGTTATGCGTTTTCAGGGGAATTGTAAACTAATTCAACCATTCTTGAGAGTGATTTGGAACTATGTCCAAAGTATTATTTTTAAAAAAAGATGTGTATCTATGTGTACAAAAATATTTGCAGCAGATCTTTTTGTAGCTGGCAAAGAACTGGAAATTGAGGGGGTCCCCATCAATTGGGAAATGACTGAACAAGTCGTAGTTTATGAATGTGATGGAACACTATAATACTTTAAGAAATGGTGAGCAGGATGCTCTTAGAAAAACCTTGAAAGACTTACAACAACTGATATAAAGTGAAATGAGCAGAACCAAGAGAACATTACACATAGCAACAGCAGTATTGTATACACAATGATCAACTATGAATGACATAGGTATTCTCAGCAATACAATGATCCAAGACAATTCTGAGTGACTCATGGTGAAAAATGTTATTCATTCCAGAGAAAGAACTGATGGAGTATGAATGCAGATCCAAGCATACCTTATTTTTTTTTAATTTAATTTTCCTGGAGTTTTTTGTTCTTTGTTTTCTTTTACAGTATGATAATATGGAAATATGTTTTGTAGGACTGCATCTATATAACCTGCATCAAATTGTTTCCATTATCTAATGAAAGAGAAATAGGAGGAGAGAGAAAAAATGGGATGTGGGATACACCAATGGGGAATAATCACCATATGTTGAAATGACCTGGATAAAGAACCATCAAAGGAGACTAAGAAAAGTCAGACAGATAGGAGAACTGAAAGAGAACAGCATCATGAAAACATAGATAGGACAGAGAAGCTGGGAGAAGGTGATGGACAGTATCAAAAGTTGTTGAGAGGTTAATGACAAGCATTGAAAAAAGGTCATTAGATCTACCAATTAAGAGTTTACTGATTACTTTGCAAAAGGAACAGTTTCATTTTAGTACTGAGGTTCGAAGTCAGAAAGGAGAGGATTCTGGGGGGGGGGGAAGTGAGAGGAGAGAAGTAGAAGGCATCAATTTTAGACAAATTTCTTCAAGATTTAATATATAAAAAGGAGGCAGCAGAGAAACAGCCAGTAGTTAAGAAGATTTTGAAAAAATAGTGAAAGATGAGATGAAGTGAGTTCAACAGTACATAAAAGTGATTTGCCTAGGAAAGAAGAATGATTTCTTCGTGAGAGACAGGGATAAAGGAGAATATAGCAGGGATAGATATCTAATTGATGTGAGATGAGGGGAGAAGAGCCAACATTTGGCAAATGGCCTCAGTTTTTTTTTGCTGAAAAACAAGTCAAGGTCTTCAGCTGATAAGATGGGTTAAAGGTAAATAAAGGTAGTAAAGGAAAATGATAGTTCCTGTGGTGAATGGAATAGTAAATCAGATTGTCTTGTTGCAGCGAGGGCCCAGTTGAGATAATATAACATACATTTCTAATAGATCCAGTTAGCATGGCATGATGATGTTCTCCAGATCCATTCAGCAACATGTAAACAGTGGGGGGGGGGGGGGGAAAGGCAATGGATGGTGGCAATAATCCAAGACTGGGGCTTGACAAAACATAATCAGCGATCAGACAAGGGGACAAAGAATTCAAATGTAAAGGAGAGCAAACCACGGAAATGATTCAATGAGGGTTTGAGCAAAGGAAAGAGTGTAGCTAGCCTAGGAGTGATTGTGTAAGAAAGAAATGAGCAGTAGAGGGATTGTAGGTCATATGAGGACAAAAAACATGTTAGAAGTCATAAGCAGAAGGAAAGACAGAATTATAAAATATTATGATCAGGTAAAGGTATTTTAGAGTTCATAAACTTTGAAGGAGAACATGTGTGTGTGATGGTAAGATCAAGGGCAAGACTATCTCTAAATACAGCTGAGGTAGAATACCAGAATGGATCACAGGAATTGGGTAGGTTGAGGTACTACGAAGATGTAATATTTGAGGGAGTATCAATGTGTATTTTGAAGTCACCTAGTATTAGGACAAGAGTTGGACTACAAAAACTATGTACAAGGCACTGAACTCTTTGAGGAAAGAAGTACAGTGTCAAGAGTGTAAGTGGCATAAATTTAGATTGATTAAACCTTAAAGGAGAACTTACTGAGTGATGATAGTAGAGAGAGAGTCGAAAAGTATCAATGATTATCAAAGAGTATTCAGAGACCTGCACAACAAACAACAAATTGAGGGATATAAGTGAAAGGACAATCAGTACTGGATAAGGCAGCCAGAGATATGATGTCATTAGGATGTAGCCAGGGCCCAGAGCCAAAAGATGGTGGGAATGGAGAAGAGAAAATCTTAAGATGGAAGTAAATTCTCTAAGTATGAGGCAGAAATTCCATTATGGAAGGGGCAGGGAGATTCAGGATGGGACACTTCAGAGGTAGGATTGAGAGGGACTGGAGTAAGGAAGGAAATAAGTTTTGCAAAATTCAGGATTTAGAATCACTGAGATGAGAAGAGTATTTATTAGGGGGTAGGAAAATGCTAAACATTATGTGATGAATCAAGTCAAGTCAACAAGCATTTACTAAGGATTTACTCTGTGCCAGGCATTGTGGTAAATAATGGAAATACAAAGGGAGGGCATTAGTATTAAGGGGGAACAAGAAGAGTATTGGTGGCTAGAGAGAGACACATTGAGGAAGGAAGGTGATTACTGTTCTGGGCCTCATTCAAGGTCAAAACTTGTGGCAAAGGGATGTAGCTATGCAAATGATTTTTGACCTGTGCAGGTATATATAAATATATGTGTGTGCATATATCCCAATTAAATTTAATAATGTTAAAATCTGGCCTATCATCCCTCTGTTTCTACCTCATGATTCTACCATCAAATGTTTTAACTATCTCTTCCTGATTCATGTCATCTACAGAGCTGATAAGCACATCCTTTCTGCCTTATTCAACCTTTGAACAGCCTAGGGCTAAGGACATACCTTAGTGATTGAAGACTTCACTCCAAATTGGCATCAATATCTTACTAGGGGTGGGCAACACGAGGCCTCAAGACCACATGTGAGCTTCTAGGTCCTTATATTCAGCCTTTTGACTTTTTTACAAGACAAATCCTTTTATTAAGGAGATTTGTTCTGTGAAGTTTGGGTTCAGTCAAAGGCCTACCTGAGGACCTAATGGGTAACACGTGACCTCAAAGATGCAGGTTCCCCACCCTGTATCCTAAACCTTTGAGAATAACCAGTTCTGGCCTATCAAAATGTCCTGTAATTTTGCTATGTATCTCCATCTCAATCATAGCAACAATACGAGAGATTTTGTCAAACATTTTTCATTATATTCTCTTTTTAGCATTCCCCTAATCTACCAGTGTGGTAGCACTATCACAAAAAAATAAATAAATAAAATTAGCTTTACATGTCTGTTTTTTAAAAAGCCGTACTGGCTCTTAGTGGTCATTAATTTCCTTTATAAATGCTTAATAAGAATAAGAGCAACTAACATTTATTGAGTATTTTAAAATTTGCAAAATGTTTTACAAGTGTGAAGTCATTCTAGACTCACAAAAATTCTGAGTCAGGTATTATTATTGTCTCTGTTTTATAGATAAGGAAACAGAGACCAGGATAGATTGTTATTAGCTAGGGTCATTCATCTTCACTCTGAATTCAGATCTTTGTGACTACAAACCCAGAAGTCTAGCCATTATATTATCTAACCACCATCATAAGTTTGATAATATATTCTAATATTTTGTCAGGATCAAAGCCAGCCTCAACATTGCTCACCTTAGGATATTTTCTCCTCCTTAAGGCTTCAGCATTCTCCATGATTTTTCAAAGTTCACTGAGAGTGACTCAGCAGTCATATCGACTTGTTCTTTCTGTATCAGGGGATGTAACTCATTCAGCTGAGCTTATTAATTGATGCTAGCTTTTAGTTTATCATTTCTTCATTTATCTTGGTGTTTGACTGTCTATATTAATCATTTTTGTCCTCTCCTAGTCAAAAGATCATTCTCGCTGACAGAAAAAGAAGTAAAATAAGAATTTAATACCTCTGCCTTCTCCCCCATCAACCTTTAATACTAATAATTCCACACTGCTCCCAACTTCTTTGCAGAGATTACATTTAAAATGCCAGACATTTTGGATATGTTAGTTTTTTCAAACTTTTTTTCCCCTCCCTACCTACTAATTGCTTCTGACTACAAACATGCCCATGTCTTCCCCAACCTCATAAAAGAAAGAAAATCTTACGCGATTCTCTTCTCTCCACTAGCTATCACCCTATATCTTCCCCCCTTTTGTAGTTCAGATTCTAGATAACAAATCTAAAATTAATGCTTTGGTCTCCTTTCCTGTCACTATTCTTAATTCTCTACAGTCTTGACCTCATTGTTTGCTGAAAATTCCCTATCCATTGAGATATTTTAATTGCCAGCTCTAATAACCTTTTCTCAGTTCTCTTCCTTCTCTTTGTGCAGCCTTTGACCCTATCAGTCATCTTCTTTCCAGTCATATTCTTTCTCAGTTTTCATGAACCTTCTCTTTCCTTGTTCTCCTACTACCTGCTATGACTCTAACTTCTCCTTTTTTGTCTCTTTTGATCACCCTTCATCCAGGGCACAATCACTAGCTGTGGTAGTCTCCCATGGCTCTTTTCTAAGCCCTCTTTTCTTCTCCTTCTATACTATTTCACATGATGACTTTATCTTCTCCCATGGATTCGATTATCATCTCTGTGTTGATGGTTCTCAGATCTATTTGACCAGTCCTAACTTTTTGTCTGACCTACCACTGACCATCATATCTCCTATTAGACTTCTTGAACTGAATGTCCCATTGCAAACTGAAACTGAACGTATCTGAAACTGAAGTCAGTATCCTTTCCCCAAAACTATCTATCCCCCTCTTCCTAACTTCTTTGTCAAGGTTACTATCATCTTCCCATCAAGCTAACAATTAAGGTGTCATTATTTATTCCTCACTCTCGACTCCCATATTCTATCTGTTGTCAAGTCCTGTGCTTTCTACTTCCAGAACTTCTCTCTGGGGCCCTGAAAAGACCTGGGCCCAGGCCCTCATCACCTCAAATATGAACTGATAGAACTTTTTGCTCTTTGATCTTCTTGTTTCAAGTCTCTCACCAGTTCAATCCATCTTCCGCTAAGTACTAAATCCTAAAATGTAAATCTGATCATAACAGTCCTTTATTCAATAAACTTCCATGTTCCCTCTTGCCTACCATGTAGCTATATGAATAGGTCTGGAAGACTGTAGTTCAGATCTATCCTCAGATATTTATTAAAAGTGTTGCCCTGCCCAAGTAATAAGTACCTCTGTCTGACAACTTTTTCATCTCTAAAATGGTGTTAATGATAACATCTATTCACAAGCATGTTTCCAGGATAAAATGAAAATATTTGGGTTTTGGTGTTGTCCTTTGTTCTGAAGAGGACCAAAATGTTATCACTATGTTGGAATCAAGGTACAGTATGTCCAACTGTGGCTGATCAGAGCAATTTGAGCTTGGAAGGCTCTACCACAGTTTGGATACAAATAATCCATATGAACAGTTAGAGTAGAAATGTCTCTAAATTTGCATATTTCATGCTTCTATTTGTAAATAAAATATTTATAAAGTGTTTTGGAAATGTTTAGAAAGCTTAAAGTGCTATAATCCATTATTATTAGCTATTATCCAGGATCAAATATAAAATCTTATCCTTCCTATGTTTCAGTCCTCATATATCTTACTCCCCTCCACATACTATTGTCCAATGCCATTTGTCTCTTTTTTTTTTTTGGAGGGCAGTTGGGGTTAAGTGACTTGCCCAAGGTCACATGGCTAGTTTTTTGTGTTAAGTGTCTGAGGCCGGATTTGAACTCAGGTACTCCTGACTTCAGGGCTGGTGCTCTATTCACTGCGCCACCTAGCCGCCCCCATTTGTCTCTTTAATGTTCATCATACACAACATTTCTTCACTGGCCATCTTCTATTTCTGAAATGCTCTCCATACTGATCTCTACCTTCTAACATCCTTGGCTTTCTTCAGGACCAACCTTTTGCAAGAAGTTTTTCCCAGTCCTCCTTAATCTTAGTGCTTATATACATCTTTTTTTATATAGTTGCTTGCATGCTGTCTTCCTCACTAAGAAGTCCTTGAGGACACAGATCAATTTTTTTTGCCTCCTTATCTCCAGGACTTAGTACAGGGAATATGCTAGTTGACCAATTGTCAGAGGAAAATCAGGTATCAGAATCAAAAAAAAGTTATTTGTATACTGACTCCATTGAAAGTTCATGTTACAATCTAAATAACCACAGCATGGCTTTGTGAAAATTCCTACATTTTAAACAAACATTTTGGTTTCATAATGGGCAAAACATAGGTACAATGCTTTTAATGATCACCACTGTTTCTCTTTTCTTTAATATTATTAGTCCAATATCCTCAAGTACAATATCAAATATTGCCCTCTAATACAGAATAGTTTTTGCAAGTAAGAATTCTTACATGAGAATAGGTATTCCTACTCATGCTTTTGTTATCAGTTTATATGTTGTTGTTCAATTATTCCAGTCATGTTTTACTCTTTGTGACACCATATGGGGTGTTCTTGGCAAAGACAGTAAATGGAATAGTTTTCCATTTCCTTTTCCAGTTCATTTAAAGATGAGGAAACTGAGGCAAATAAGGTCAAGTGATTTGCACAGCGTCACAAAGCTAGTAAGTGTCTGAGGCTTGGTTTGAACTCAGGAAGTTGAATCTTCCTGACTCAAAGCCTAGTGCTCTAGCCACTGTACCACCTAGCTGCCCTATCAGTTCATATACAATGTTATAATTATTTTTATCTTTAATCTCCCCTAGCATTCTTCAAGGAGCCTCCTTCCCCTTCAGTGATTTGTGATGTCATCCCTGTGTTATCAGGGCCAGAATCATTTATCCTGTCATCCCTACTTGTACACTGTACCCTGATCATTTGGCAAACAGAAGGTTTACCCACCAGACTGAGACCTTTATTTTTTTAAATTCTATAGAGTAACTTAGTCTTTATTTTTCCCCTCTCTGCACTGACACATACACAGTGGTAAGGATGAGATTTCTTCTGGTATTAAATTTGGGAAGTACAAGATTGTTTATATCTGTCATTAAATAATTCCATTCTAGCTAAGGACCTCCCATACAGTTTGAATTAAGGTTTCAGTGGTGCTAGAATTTCCTAATAGCAATTGAATGATTTTATTTTTATAAATCTACACTCATAGAAGTCTTCCATAGGTTTGTTAAGATATAATCTTTTTGTTTCTTCTATGCTGCATTTCCCATATACTGAGTTTTCAAATGCTTTGTGTAAGAAGTGCTTTTATTTGCACATTTGTAAAGTTATGTGACATAGGTATCAGACATCACATTGAGAAGATGACAGAGGCATGAGAAACTTCTCTCCCTATCCACTCACCCCATTTGATGACAAGCTTTCAGTATGTGCTTATTATGTAGAAAGAGCTTTATAATGATGATGACTTTTTTTTAACATGTATCCACAGAGCTCTAAACTATAATGGAAAGCCAAATGGTAATGTGGGACCAAGAGATAATCAAGACTTCAACTACAAGCTCCCAATAACCTTACCAGCCAGATTCTCAGCAAGACATTAGAGTACAGGAGATGAAAGCACTTTTCTGCAGCTAAAACAAATTGCTCTCTCATGCTCTCAAGCTTTTGTCATCTGTAATTCTCATTGGTAGGATGCCTTCCCCAACTCAAAGTCACACAATATTTTGACAAGTTGCCTAGCAGGTGCTTTCTCAGTCCCATGGATAATTATTTCAACTAGGATTTCCTTGTAACCAAAATAGGACAGTCTGACTTTATTTTGTTTTTTGTCCTATCATCTCAAAGGATGAGAAGAGAGCAACTCCAGAGTACTTGTTTTTCGTTAGGAAAATACGACCTTACTTTCTGTTGACCAGATGAAAGATGAACCATGATAAGGAAGAGAAAAAAAGGAGGGGGGAAAAACTCCACAAAAATCCTTTAAAGCTGTAGCACTTCAAGTGAAAAAGAATTAGTCTGTAACAGTGAATTAGGAAATTTATTCAAAAGGCATTTGCATCTGTTTCCCCAAATGACATCCTTCAAAATTATCTTTACTCTCTCTGATCTCTCTTAGAAAAAGTGTTTTGATTTTATCACAAAGTGACAGAGGGAAAAGAACATACTCTGCATCAGGTTTTGGTGGCAGGAAAGTCTAATTTTTTAGTCTGGCTTTGGTCTCAACTGCATTTTGACAATAAAATGTATCTATTATATTGCTTCATTTTCAAAATAGGGGTGGCTGGAAATATAGAAGGTATAAGCAACAAATATCTCCACAGTTTCTGCATAGCTCTGATGCTTATTGGGTCACCTTGGGAAAGTCATTTATTCCTTCTCAGCCTCCTTTTCCCTATTTGTTAAATAAAGGTGTCGGGGAGGATCATTTCTAAGATCTGTTCCTACTCTAGAGCATCTGAAGCAAATAAGCTAATGACTACATGTTTGTATGTATTCATTGTTATTATTGTTAATATTATTATAATATAGCTTATTTGAAATGATCCTTGGCAGTAATAGGGATGTGAACTTCTGAAAGGTGTACATTTTGTCTACTGTATTTCTTCTAAATTACAGCATTTGACATATTACAGAAATTCATTTAATGGAGTTTTATCACTGGTGACTATATCCAGTATCACAGAGCAAAGAGAGAAAAAAATGTCAAGAAATGAGTTTATATTTAGCATTTATCAAAAGAGGTCATTGAATGAATCCATTTTGGTAGGTTTTATTCTCTCATTGTCACAACATTTTCATCTTAATAGGTCCTTACTGTCCTTTGTTATCCCTAGCTTAAAATCAGGCCTTTCCATTGTTGGATTAAACAGGCTTTGAATTAAATCTGCCTTCCACGAATTCCACCCAGTTCAGCTACTTAGCCTCAGTGTAAATGATTCTTGAAGCCATGAATGGAAATCAGCAAGACCTGGAACTGCATTATCCTGCTCACTTTAAAAGACACAGTTATGAGCTAGTTATTTAAGACCTCCGATTTATCAGGTTTGACAACATTGTAATTGATTGAGATAATAAAACCCTTACCCCAAACTGAATTACTTTGGGGGAATTTGCCTTGTTTTCTTAAGTGTTTTGCGAGTATGATAAGTTGGTTGTGGTGCCTTTAGTGACATAAGTGCTCAAGAGATATATGATCTCTTTTCAAGCACATAGTGACAAAAGATCAAGATGTTGGGCTGCAGGCTACAACAAATTGAACATATTGAATTTCAATTGTGGCCTAATGCAGTCCTAGGTCTGTTCCATTCCACTCAAGTGATACCTTGCCAACGATAATGTGCTAACTTTATTCACAAAGCAGACCAATGGATATAGAGGGAGTTTCATTATTTTTCTAATGGGGTATTTACTCTTAAATCCACCAAGCATCAATTTTTTCACATTACAAATTACTAGGTGATATTTAAGTGATCAATCTCTCATTTGCACCACTTTATAATAGGTCTGTACTGTGTTCACAAAGGGAAAATCAAACTGAGAGTTGTCATCACACACACACTCACACACACACACACACACAGAGACACATCAAAACCACTTGAGAGCCAATGAGAGGCTTGAGGAAACTTCTGAGAGAAAGCTTAAACGGCACTAGAAAGCTGTGACTTTGTTTCTTCTTTTAGCATTTGCTGGTAAAACTGTTGGTTTCATGTCTGTTCCCTCTACTACTTTCAGGATTTCAAGTATCATACATGATTTTGAAATGATGAAATAATACAAATTGACCTCCTGGGGGAACTTTTTCCAAGCTAATGCAAATCAGTAGCTTTCTTCCCTTTATTCATCATAATGTGTGATCATCAATGATAAATTATTCAACCAGCAGCTTATCTAACTTTTGGTTGAAAATGGAAAGGCTTCATTTAAAAATGGAACCATTCCACAGACTTGCACAGCAGTTAAAGAAGAAAAAGGAAGATTTAAAGGTACATGCAAATAAAGAATTGCTTTATGCCCTTCATCACTGTAGCCTAATGAGATATAGGTGGTAGTGCTCTGTTTATCTGATAGCATTAGCATGCCTCCTGCATGCTAATATTGTCCTCCTAGAACACACTAGTTAATTTAAGTATCTTGTCCCTAAAGAGATTGAATCAGATTCACTTGGGCTCTTGAGTGAGTATAAATAGCAATTATTTCTGTTTTGGTCAGAAACCCTAAGGGTCTTCACCTCCCAGATTGTTGGGTATTTTTACTAAATAAGAGACCATTCTTTGCCTCATTTCTTGCCTAGCCTCAAGTGCTGAATGGGCATTGCCTCATCAGGTTAAGACCTGGGAAAAATCTTAGCTTAGAAAGGCCAAGGTCTCCCACTGCATCATATATGCATCTCTAGTAGTCTTGATCTCACCACTGAACCTAGATGACTCCAGAGGAGAGAATGAGGTTAGTGACTTTGCATAACTCTCCCTCACTTAAATACAATTTAATTGCAAGTCATGACATTATCTTCCTGAAGTCATAGTCTCCTTTGAGAATGAAGGCTTAGCAATGTCCCTCGGTACACAGTTCTTGTGTGTAAAGATTCATAATTTGTATTGATCAGAATGAAGGCAGAAGGGGTGGCTAGGTGGCGCAGTGAATAGAGTACTGGCCCTGGAGTCAGGAGGACCTGAGTTCAAATGTGGCCTCAGACACTTAACACAAAAACTAGCCATGTGACTTTGGGCAAGTCACTTAACCCCAACTGCCCTCCAAAAATAAAAAACAGAAACAGAATGAAGGCAGAATCCAGTATCCACCATCTTTATTCAAACAGGCATTTTCTTTAGACAAAGGTGTCAATAACCATGAGTATGCATGGCAGCTCACAGGTGACATTGATACAACTATACTAGATGCTCACTAAAGGTCTCACTCACATTCACTGCATGTGAATTTTTTGCGTGTGTAAGATAACAATTTCACTTGCCTGGACTACTGTTTTCTCATCCATATAGTGAAGGGGTAGACTAGGTGATTCCCAAAGTTCCTTCCAATTGTAACATGATTATTCCATGACCTAATCACAAAATTCACTGTCGTTTGTTAAATTCTAATCTTCTCTTACTTTTCCACAGGTATTTGCATCTTTTTACATTGTTTAACATCACTCTCCTCTTATTAAAAAAAATCCCTTTAAACTCTTTGGTGCTCCAGTGACAATGTACATTAATCCATCTTTGTCCCCAGTCCTTGTAAAATATAAATTCCCCCAGGCCCTTGGATTTAGTGTTTTCTCCCTACATTCCCTTATCTCATATTCCCCTACCATTTGAACTATCCCCTCTCTATAGACAACTTCAAAGTCTATATTTATAGATGCTAACTCTCTCTGGCCCTGAATTTGCAACTATCTGATGAACATTTCCTCAAAACAAACATAGCACCCTTCCCCCCCAAACCAGTGGTTTTACTTGACCTTCATTTCTATTAAAGGAACTATTTCCCCAGTCACACGTACTTAAATCTTTAAAGTTGTCTTTGACTTCTTTTTCTTTCACCACTACCCCCACATTCAATCTGTTATAGGTTGTCATCAGCTTCTCCCTTACTTACTAGGGTTTTACATAATGTAGTAATGATTTACATTATCAGGGTACCAATAGAGGGAATATGGAGTATCCTCAGTTACCAACTTTCCTTGGTAAGATCATAGATAACAATTATATTCCCAACTTAGCTCTACTTGGTATTGCCAAGGCTGACAAATTATATTGCACAACTTTTTTGAATGGATATAAGGACGATATAAAAGCCTGCTCTTTCTCATTTGACTCCTTCCAGTAATGTTCCTCAAAGGGTTACAAGATGGAGTGAGTGGCTTTCTATTATGAACACAGGGAATGACCTCTTGTTTCAGTATGCTTCCTTATTGAAACAACTTCCAATGTAGACAGATATTGCAGTCCTTAAAGGTAGAAGTGAGACGATACTTGACTGAGTATGTGACATACTTTGACCAGAAGTATTTAGCAAATCTTCAGGACTTGTGCTCTTGGATTTTGCTTTCTTTCTCTCTCTCTTGCCCCTAGGCTTATAATCACAACAGGCACCTCCAGGCATTGCTCTCTAAACTCCTCTCCTCTTCACTTTCATAAGAAAACAGTTTCTTATTTTTTTTTTGCTTTCCCTCCTCCTTTATTTCCATTCTTTCTTTCCTCTGGTTTGAACAGGAGAACCAGATATTTGGGCCCCCTTTTCTTATGCTCTGTCACTCTGTCTCACTCATGGTCTCTCTGGTCCAGTCTCGGTCTCTTTCAATTATAAGCCATTAGAATCTTATTTATAAGAAACATTTTGTGAATTCATGATCGGGATTATTAGGGACTCTACTGTCTAAAAATCATTCCTTATAGACTTGTATGTTGTTGAACTAATTATTCCCCTGATGTCCTATGTGCCTGGTTCTTCAATTTATACTAGATTATTTGGTTCATTATTGAGTTAAGAATTCCCCCACAGCAAGTATTGTTGATGGCTGCCATTAAAGACTCTTCTCTAGAAGAAAATTAGGCAGTTATTTTGGGGGGGGGAGGGGTTTCAACCTCACAAGTTTGCTAACACTAAGACCAATAGATCACAGAAGTTCTTGAAATAAAAAAGATGGAGATTCAGTAAACTCGATAATTGGTGAAAGTTAGTGTTGCCCCTCTTGTGGTAATCCTCTTAACAAATTAGTCACCACAGTCTCTAGTAGTTTTTCTCTCCTTCCCCACTCTACCATTACACTTATTCAGGACTTCATCTCCCTATGCCTGAAATATACTTATCTAGTTATTTTTCCTGTTCCCAGTTTCTTCCCATTTCCAATTCATCTTGCTTGGACACAAAATTAACTCTATTAATAAAAAATTTCAGATATGCCATCATGTCCACATAATTTTAATAGCTTTCTTATTGCCTTCTCCCTTAAATCCAAGTAAAACACAGCCCATTTTAATATCTCCAGACTTATCTCTCTCATTTATTGCATATACCTTGCAGCCTAGTCAGATTAGAATATTCTTCACTGAACATATATTGCATTTTCCCATCTCTATGCCTTTGTCCATGCTGTTTCCTCCCACTGGAATACCAATTTTTGCAAAAGAGGAAACTGAGGACTCAAGTGGGAATACAAGTGCCCAAGGTTACATAACTACTGAGGAGTCAAGCTTAGATTTGAACTCATACTTCTGAATCCCAGTTCTTTGCTTTTTGCCATTTTGTGGTGTTGTCTGTAATGTTAATGAAATCAGAAGATCTTCCATGACCCTTTCTATTGGCACCTAGTAAAGGCACTTAGCACCTCGTAAAGGCTTAGCTCCTTACTTCCAGTTAACTCCTTGGGAGTAGTTCACACATTAACAGGAAGGGGCTGAACAG
>CM053599.1:88430996-88464227 GCA_028646575.1 Pseudocheirus occidentalis
GCCCCATTCATCCTGTAAATTAAGGTGATACCAATCAATTGAGAAATGGTGCATGAATTGTGGGACATGAATATTATGAAATACTACTACTCTACAAGAAATGAGGAAATTGAACATTTCAAAAGAGATATCAAAATTCATATATGAATTGAGGAACTGTGAAGGAGCAGAAAAATAATTTATATTATAACAACAATTATGAGAAATTAACAGTTTTGAAGACTTTTATAAACAATTGAGGGATGAAATAAGCAGAAACAGGAGGATAATTTATAAGACACTTTAAAAATCAAGCTATAAAATCACTATAAAATCAAACAGCTTTGCAAGTTGTAAAAATTATGATCCACACAATGGTCATTTGTGACTCCAGAGGACAGATGATGAAACATGCTGTTTCTTACAGAGAGGTAATGGGTTTAAAGTGCAGAATATATATATATATATATATATATATATATTTAATCTAAATATATGCACTCATTTATACATACATATTCATATCTGTACATGTGAATATAAACATACATATGTGTATGTATATGTATACATATGTATGTGTGTATATTATATATATATAGCCACTGCTAGAATTTGTTTTGCATATCAGTGTTACAATAAATTTATTCTTCTTTCATTTTTTTCCCAAGGGGGTTTGTGTGAGATGGAGAAATCTCTATTTCTATTATTTTTTTATTAGAAATGTGAAAATTGCTTTAGATATAAAATGTATGTTCTTTCATATAAATTGAGTTTTATTTATTTCACTTTGTCATACTTTGTTATAAAATAAAAAGGGTTATTGTTTAAAATGTAAAATCAAGACACATCAATAAATCTTAAAAAAAATAGAGCATATTTCTCTTCAAGATGGTTTATCCTCTAAAGCAAAGGTCAGCAAACAATGGCCTGCCACAATGCCACTGTTTTTGTATGGCCTATTCTTAGCTGCTGAGCCAGCAGGTTGGATTTGGCCCATGGGCCATAGTTTGCTGACTCTTCTTCAAGAGCATATGTATCATAAATATTATAAAGCTTCAAAATTGAATGATCCTTCTCTCCTTTTGTTTCACATTCTTCCACCTTATTATGACTCAGCTTCTTTATTCTACCCATCATACAATCAAAAACTGTATTTATTTTGTACAGCCATTATGCTAGATGTGGGGGATACAAGTACAAAAATTAAAAAATCCCTATCCCCAATGAGCTTTAATCATGATAGGGGTGGGAAAGAGAGAGAAAAGTACATTTGTAAATTTATGAGGCATAAATTTATTTAAAGTAGTTAAATACAAATTAGTTTAGGAGTGAGGACTCTGATAGCTGAAGAAATTGGTAAAAAGTTTCATACATTCTGTATGTAAGAGAGGGCCTCAATAATGTGAAGATAAATATGAAATGGGCATGGGGAAAATGTATGGAAGGCAGAGGGTTGTGTGTAAGAAGAAATGAAAAGCAAAACAAAATAAAAGGCAAAATTTTATGTGTGAGAAAAAACCCAACAACAAACCTTTGGCCAAAATGCAGAGCATTTTAATGTCTTTTGAGGTTAGAATGATACATTGGTGTTAGATCATGTATATTGATTTAAAAATGAAAGAGAGCAGTTTGAAAAAAAGAAAAAAAACATTCTCAGATACCAGCTGTGTGACTCTGGGCAAGTTACTTAACCCTGATTTCCTCCATTTTTTTTAAAATAGAAGAGTTTATAGTTTATTTTTGAACCAATAAGAAGTCCATTGTAGGTAGTCACATGGTTAGATATATGCTGAAAAACATGATATTGACAGCAGTGTTTCCTCCTTAAGGCATTAAAAACAAACAAAAGATAGCAATAAGTTTCTTTTAATAAAATGAAATTACTCCAGGTTTTGTGTGTTTGTGGTTTGTCCTTCTTTCATGAAGAGGATCATGACATCAGGAAGATGATGATATGACATGCAATTGAATTGGATTTGGGAGAGGGAGGGCTGTCAAAGTCACCAGTTTATTAGATGAAAGAATTAGGAATTGAATTCGCCATCTAGCTTCAAATCTCAAACTCTTTCCTCCAACAAACCATGCTGCCTCAGACCCTTCCAATTCAAAAGCTAATTCTGACCTGGATTGCTATCTTAAGGATTCTTTCTTTGGAGGTATGGGAAGAAGAAGGGATAGCAAGGACTCTGGGCACTGGATTCAAATTTTAAAAGATGACTAGGATAATTTGAATGAATGGCTGAAGAAATGAATAAATCCTTTGTCAAGCACTTGCTTTATTCAAAGTACTATACTAAGATCTAGGGATAGAAACATTCAAGGAAGACAAAACATATGGAGGATTTTCAGCAACAAAACAGATGGAAAAGTCACATGACCCTTAGGTTGCACTGAGTTTTAAAGCAGAATTGGACACCTTTTCTTTTAATATGATTTCCACTGATAAATCATAATGATTTATAATGTTGAGCCATTTGATGGTGCCAATGATATTGTTTGCAAGAACTGTCTTTTCTGAGTTTTCCCAGTGGCTTCCTTCCAGGCTTCAAATCTATGTAAAGCCTTGAAGGTATTGTGCTGAAATCATTGCTATTCCCTAGGCTTTTCATTTCAGGCTCCTAGGTTGTCTCTATCAGGGTCTTATCAGGGTCTGAGGGGCAAGATTGTGATAGTAATTTGATTTGTCCAACATGTGCTATCTCCTGGCTCACTCTCAGGGTGCCTTGTTGTCCCATGCCCATCTACCCACTGGTGGAAGTTGATCAGCAGTTGCTGCTGGTAGTGGGGAAAGCAAGTTCTTTATCCAATGATTTCTTCCTTCAACAATGACTGTAGGAGTTGGATGGTAGAAACACCTGTAAGGTTTTATTTTGGGGGGGGAAGGGACTGGCACTGATATTCTCAAACATCTTAGACTTGGGATTCTGGGAAGCCTCTCAATATCCTGTTTCTCTTTCAGAATATCTTACTGTTTCAGCTAGGCTAGTTTTCTTCTTTTATGTATGGAAGCTGATTGAGGACAAAAGAATAGTTCTGTTGCAGAATAAGGGAAGTAGGAGAAAAATTAAAGGGTATACACTAAGAGCCTAAGATATAGGTGTTAACTATATAATATATCCATAATACTTTATGATATTTCTTATGAAGCTTGATTTTGCCAGTACTCCCCCTCCAGAAAAAAAAAAACAAATCCAAAAACAGGCCCACCCCACTCATCTCTTCCCCACTGGGACTGCAAGGGAAGGAAGGTGGGATGGCTCTCACCAAGGAGGGAAAACTGACAAAGGAAGGTAAAAGTGATTGACAGTAGTGAGGAGACGGTAAAGTGATTGACAGCAGTAAGGGGTGGGTAAAAGTGATTGACAACAGTCAGGGGAGGGGTACAATTCCAGAATGAGAAGTTTTCACTCATTCCACACAGTTGGAAGGCTCAACAAATAATATTTCATCTTACAAACCAAACAAATCCACTCTAGTAGAATGGTTAAGAAATTAAAATGAAGAAAACAGAATTCTTGCCCTCAGTCACCTTAGTCTTATTGGAGATGTGTCATAAGCATAGGTGGAGAAAATGACCATACTCATCAATTACCAAAGCACCAGTCAATGTGGGCAGTAAGCCGAAAGAAACTTTGGATATTACATAAGACAAATAATATTGTAAGGAGATGTTCCACAGCAAATTTTGCAGCATGTTAACAACTTACAATATCCCCAGCATGAATACAAGAGAAACATTACATCCCAGCAGGGATTTTCACAGCCTGACTGTAGAACTTAACCCTTTGATGGAACTTGGAGACACTTAAAGGAATTCTGAGCTAAGCTGGAAAGTCTTGATTTGATGATGTATCTATTATTTGCACTTTCCATTAGCACATTATTAGTAGACAAGCTAAGATCAACACTAGTGAAAATGAGTTAAAGCTAAGCTTGAAATTGATCTAGTTGACATGGTAGTGTTTTCAGAGCTTTGTTGCTCCAAGCCGCTTAATCTCTGCCTTGATTTTTTACAAATGCTTTTGCACAGCACATCAAAGTGGGGATCTTGTGCCCAAACACAGCAATTTCAAGGAAAAGTCAATTAGGTGAGTGAAAATTACAAAGCAGCGAAACCAAATTAATGTACTGAAGGATGCATACAATAAACAAGACTGAAAAATGAGACAGATCACTTATCAGATGAAATTTGAAGAAGAGACACGGAGGAATATAATGAATGTGGCAAAGAATAATTTAGAGAGCCTAACAACAAAGGACAAATTGTACATAATTTTTTTGTTTTTAAATTTCTGATGGATAATCAGACAAAGCTCTAACATGACTGTTAGCATTGGCCTAATAGTAAGGCAGAGCTCATGAAAAATTCAGTGGAAATTTAACATTTATTCATCATCACATGACTCTTTAATGAATTGCTTTTATTTTGTGTCTTCTATGGATTCCTACAGGAAAAGCTTTCTATATGGCATCATATCAGAAATATTTTATGGAGAATTTATATAAATAATTAAGTTTATTTAGGGAATATGAATCAGTATATTAATAATTAGGTGACAGATGGAGGCTTATAGAACTATCTTTAAATCAGAAAAGTTAGCCAAAAACAAACAAACAAAAACCCAAACCCACACACAATCCCTGTCGTTGTTTTGGCTGTCTTTTTTGGCCTCACCTGACCAACCAATTTCATTAGAGCAATAAGGTCATTTTATGAATGTGGACATAGACCAAGATATTATTCTCATGATTTTCTTAATTTGCAAACACCCTTCAGAAAGCAAAGAGTTGGGCCATGGGAGGAAAGTTATATTCACCTTATTGGCATTGACACTATCACTATGGAAGAAATGGGAAGAATTTCAGAATTAAATGGAAGAATGGTTCATAGTTTTCCATTGAAAGGTGAATAAAAAGTTGGCAGTGCTGATTTCATCCTACACCCAAGGCAAGGAGGAACACAATTCCATAGGGCACTTTATTGTCTAACCTTGTGGTACTCAAAGTAAACATAAACAAACAGACCTTCATAAAGTTAATCGTAGTTTATTTGCTAACATTCATTGCATAGGATGAAGTAGAGAAAGCCTATAAAAATCTTGATGGGATCCCTCAAAATAAATACAAATATTTTTGATAGTCAACCAACAGTGAAAGTAAGTACAGGCGAAGATATAATTCTTATCTTATAAATATGCTTTATTAAAAATAGGTTTAGAAACAAGTGATGAGGGGGAAAGGAAAGAAATAAGTTGTTAATAGAGCACCTACTAGGTGTCAAGCATTGTACTAAGTGCTTTCCAATCACCATCTCATTTGGTCCTCACAAAAACCCTGAGACGTGGGTGCAATTATTTTCCTCTTTTAGGGCTGAGGAAACTGAGGCAAATAGAGGTTAAGTGATTTATCCAGGGTCATGCAGCTAGTAATGGCCTAAGGCCAGATTTGAACTCAGGTCTGCCTGATTCCAGGCATACTACTCCAAATACTGAGTTACCTAGCTGCTAATAGTTTATATCATAATGTCTTCAATAAGATGGTGGAAATACTTCAGATGATGTTAAAAATTTCAAGCATCACCTCATTAAAATTAAAACTTACTATGCCTCTATACCTTAACAGGCAGCTAGGTGGTTCAGTGGAAAGCCCTGAAGTTAAATGCAGCCTCAAACACTTTGCAATTTGTGATCCTGGGCAAGTCATTCAATCCTATTTGGCTCAGTTTCCTCATCTGTAAAATGAGCTGGAGAAGGAAATGGCAAACCACTCCAGTATTTTTGCCAAGAAAACCTCCAAAAGGGGTTGCAAAGAGTTGGACGTGACAAAAAAAATTGAAATATATATATATATATATCTATCATAATATACAACTATAGAAGTAATTTCAGAATCAACTATATTTGTGAATTCAATTCATTGGATTGTAGATGAAAGATAAAAGTTAATACAAGAATTGATGAAAGGCTAAAGAGCAAAAGAAATCATGTGGGATCATGGGAGTGCTAACTTAATTTGTTTAAATAATATGTCAATCCAGGAAAAGGTATTCTTTTTCCTGAACAATACTAAAGATATTATCTTGGACTATTTTAATTTAAGAAGTTGAACCAATGCAAAGCAGTCACTACAATTAGAAGGGAGCAAGAGACCAGAAACTGTGCTCTTCAAGAAAATTATGCAACATTATAATTAATTTTATCTGCCAATGGAACATTAACCTATCTGAAAAGATGTTCTGTTGGTACTGCAGGATATTTTCCTTTTTGTGAATGTACCTGCGTCTTACATGAGTACTAGAGCCTGAAAGACAGGTGGGTAAGCATCACTGCCTATGTGCCCCCTAAGGGAATGTTCTGAAATAGTTACTTAGAATGAAATCTCAGCATAAACTACCATAGCAAATCAAGCTCTTTCTACAAAATTAGTATTCTCTCACTGGTTTGGTCCTCTGTTCTTCTCCCACTCCTTAACTGTATTTGGTTCTTTCTTTCTTTCTTTCTTTCTTTCTTTCTTTCTTTCTTTCTTTCTTTCTTTCTTTCTTCCTTCCTTTCTTTCTTTCTTTCTTTCTTTCTTTCTTTCTTTCTTTCTTTCTTTCTTTCTTTCTTTCTTTCTTTCTTTCCTCTCTGCCCTAGGTCTAGAATTGGCCGACCAGCTTTTATTTCCTCTCTAGAGGGGACATTACTGTGACCCTGAGTGTGGGCCACAGGGCACAAACTTAAAAGGGTTGGACACATACTTTCAGGATGAGAACTAGACAAGTTCACAAAGGCTTCCTCCTGCCCCTGATTTTGTCCCTCTGCAGCACGGGGTCGATTTCTATAGCAATTCTCCTGGGAAGGGCAGCTTCTGGCATTACTGCTCTTCGGAGGGGCGCGGGGGTGGGGGGGAGCTGTTCCACTGGGGGAGGACGGGGTGGGACACCTAGCCCTATCCCTGGCATCAGGTCTGGAAAAAAACTCCTATTAGGCTTGAACGGTGTGTCTGCTCCCCTGAAAGGGATCCGTGGGTCTTGGGGGCCACTGCTCAGTTCTGGTTGCCCGCCCTTTAAATGTGCATCTCAAACTGTGATTCCTCATGGCTGTTGGGTAGGTGGTTCGGGTTCATTTCAGTAGCAGGTTCATCACCTGGAGAGCTGGTAAGCCCAGGAATCCGGCAGATCCCGGGGAGGTGTTTTGGCTACAGGAGAGTTATGACATTCCGTCAAAAATTTTCGGTCATAGATGATCCTAGTACCTCCGGGGGTGGTGCTGAATAGCGTGCCTCCCGGTGTGGTGCTGTAATCCCCAGGCAGCAGCCTACACACCGTCACCGAGCACCATTCAAGGGGTGGCTAGGATGGCCCGGCTAGGCGTCTGGCCCCAGCTCCCGCCCGCAGACAAGGTCTCGGCCTCTCTGCAGTCGCGGACGGAAGCAGATGCAGTGGTATGCGCTTCACGCCCACGCCACGTTCCGCCCTCTTTTATGAATTTTTCCAAAATCATCTTCTTCCCCTACCTCCCATTAGAATGCCTATTTCCTTCCCAACCTAATGTGACCCCAAAGAAAGTATATTCATAATATAAACTGGAGGACATTTACTGCATGAAATCAGAATTCAAAAGACAATGTGTTCGAACTCCCAAATTAGAAATGAAAAAAAAATCCATCCACCCCACTCCCAACTTCCTGAACATTTATTTTTTGGGTGGGAGAGAAGAATGCCCTCCTTCACTCCACTTTTAAAGTAAATAGGAGAAAGGAAGGCATCTTCTCATCAAATAATTCTCTAGTGTCAATTGTCTTGGTAAATTGTTAAAACACCCAATAATTTTCTTAATTTTTCCTGAAGTTGATTGTAAGCTCACCTCTCTTCCATGAATCACTAATTATGACCTGGCTATTTCATAGTTTCCTTGGCTTCAACTGGAATCCTTAGGTAAGGGTCTCTCTCTTCTCTAACTCCCTTTTAGCTTAAAGTCAGGGCTTAAGCAAAAGTTTTTTTAGAAAGGCAAACTCAATAGATCCAGGTATAAGACTAGAGAAAAACTCTTTGCGACTTTTCTTCTTGGAATGTTTGTACTTCTGACCCTAGAACTTTGCCTGACATAGCCCTTTTGTCTCCAAAATGAAATTCTTCTTTATAGCACCAAACTTATTTGATCACAGAGCAGTGCCATCTAGTCAGTGCTTAAGCTCATTTTTTAAAACCCCTACTTCCTGTTCATTTAGGATAGAGTGTCTGTTAGAAACTTGCCTCTGAAGTAGGCCTAAAACTTATGGCTCCTTACTTAATGTCCAAATGCTAAATCACACTTAGGCAGCCTAAAATTAGAACTGTCCATCCACAACTAGCCAAGGCCTTTCTAGGTCACCTCTTCTGTCTCCATTTTTCAATTATAACTTTTCTTTTGGTCTCCCATGGACAGGGAAGCAGAGACAGAGCCTAAAGATGAGGTGATTGTTTTCCTGAGTGTAGTGACATTTCTGCATTTGGGTTCAAATACTGTATCTAACACTGGCAAGTTATATGATGATGGTCAAGTCTGTTTCTCTTTTTGTATATTGAAGGGGTTGAACTGAATGACTTCTAATATTTTTTCAAGCTCTAAAAAAGTGATCAACATATAGTTGACAAAGGCACTATTTTACAATAGTGATAATATTATCATTTACAATAATGTAAATGATAATTGTAAAGTGCTTTAAAAACTTTAAGTTTTTGGTTGATCATATGTAGTCCGTTTGACTATTGTATATTCCTATCTACATATAAGCCACTAGTCATTTAAATACATCCATTTTCACATAACTTGATTCTGTTAGCATTTATTCCTGACTTCTCTATGTTTTCAGGACAATCTAAGTCAATGGAGCTGAAGGGATAAAAATTAAACAGTCCCTACTTTCCTGGGACATTTTACTGTGGGGAGAAGACAAGTATAGAGGTAAGTGAATATAAAAGTGCATTCAAAGTGAGCACAAATACAAATTCATTTCACTTTTACAAATGCTTCTCTCAGGATGCATAGAAAGGAAATCCTCATTAAGTGTATTAAAACCTTAAAGGTAGAACAGATGCAGGAGGCACACCTTGAGGTGAATGTACTATAGATACACAGCTGCCATCAATTGTCTGGTGATGCTATTTTCATCTGCTCATGTGGTGTGCACCTGTGAGCTGCTGGCAACGCACCTCTGTTGCAGTGTTGGGACTCCCAAGTTCAAAGCCAATCTTAAAAACTTTGGTGAGCTTCTGACTTCCCTTCCATTCTTCTGAAAACTTGGGGAGGTAGAGAGATAGCATCAAAAACATCAGGTCGCAGGATCACAGAGCTGGAAAAACCTCTAAAGGTCATTAAATCCTTGTTATGGTTTTTCAATCATTGTCGTTGTGCCTGACTCTTTATGATCATGTTTTGGACATTTAAATTTGACAAATGATTCTCACAGGATGTATAAAAAGCAGCCCCTCATTAAAGGTATTAAAACCTTAAAGTTAGAACAGGTGCAGAAAGTGTACCTTAATGTTAATGGACACAGCTGGGCATTTTTAGCAAAGATACTGGAGTAGTTTGCCATTTCTTTGTCCAGTTCATTTTATAGATAGGAAACTGAGGCAAAAAAGGTTAAGTGATGGGGTCACACAGCTAATAAGTGTTTGAGGCCAGATTTGAATGCATAAATATGAATCTTCCTGATTCCAAGGCTCATGTTCTATTCACTGTACCACCTAATTGCTCCTATTCAATCCTACACCTCCCATAATGGAGGAATGAAGAAACAGATCCTTAAATCCAAAATCAAAGCAAAAACCACATATTGTCTGTATGCATCGTGGGAGAGTCAGTGAAGTACAAGGGGTATATGTTCTAACTGAGGAGACAAGGAATAAATACTTGAAAAATTAAATAAAAACCTATAGATTAAATAACAGTATTGAGAAACACAAGGAGCAATAAATAAAGTCCATTTGTTGATAGAGATAACACAGAACTATAAAGTTAGTTTTTGTTGCTTTATCTTTCACTCAGGCTGCTGTATTTGCCCTTGAGAGTTCTAGTGTACTTTGAGGGTTTCCTGGGTATCTCTTTCATGATGTCATTAGCAGTCCCCTCATCTATGACTAGATCCTTTATCTATTTAGCTTCTTAATATTGATTAATTTTTGCAAAAAGAACATTTATGTGAAAGATATATTAAGAATTAAAGTATAAATTCCCCCCAACACTTTGGGACATATTCTTTATTATATCACACTGATCTGAGGAGTGAGTATGATCAAAACTTTGCTCAGTTCCTACAAAGTGTTGGTTCTATCAAGTTTATGTCAAGATTCAGCATGATGGCCAGATGAGTTCTCATCCCAGTCTTCGCTGATTTGGGTCCAAAAGTTTCTCCTGAATGTTGTTCTTCAGGACTTTAATACTGTACTGGATGCAGACTTGGTATATAGAACACTGGGATGCTGAGGCAGTCTCCTGACATTTCAAAACTTACTACACAAGATACTCCACTCTCTTCACCTAGCGCAGAAAAGAAAGAATACTGAGGATAAGGCATGTCTCATGACCATGTATACTCAGAGTAGAGAAGGTTTTATGTCTTTCCCTCTAAAAGCATGGTCTATCACTTGATGCTGTGGGAAAGGGGGGGGTCACACTACCAGGATTAGTGGATATGAACAGAATGAGACAAAGAGATGGTGGAATGTGTCTAGGCTTTTTGAATGTCACTACATCTAATCAAAACCTTCTATTCACCATGGACCTCAGGGGAACATCAGTGCAGCACAATGTGAACAGTCACATCTTTCAGCCCCTGGCACAAGTAACCTGAGACAGTGCCCCTTCTACCCCAGGGGACAGAGTTCAAATTTAAAAGAAAGGAGAAAGGCCAAAAAAATGAGAAAAAAATTAAAAAAAAAAGAATCTTTCCATAGAAGGTTGTTATGGTAACAGGAAAGATAGACACAGATTGAGAAGAGGACAATAATGTCATAACATTTATCAATAAATCCCCAAAGAAAAGCGGGAAGTGGTATCAAGTACAAAAAAGAACTCATGTAAGAGTTCAAAAAGATCATATTAAAAAGGTAGAAGAAAAATTAGTAAAAGAATGAGAATGATGAAAGAAAACTATGAATAAAAAGTCAAGATCTTGGAAAAAGAAAACAACTACTTAAAAAACAATTGGCCAAATGAACAGGATATACAAGCATACATTAAAGAAAACAACTCCTTAAAAAGTACAATTGGCAAAACAGAAAAGAGAATATAAAAGATCATTGAGAAAAACAACATCCTAAAAGCTAGAATTGGGCAAGTGGAAGCTAATGACTCCATGGAACATCAAGAATCAATTAAACAAATTAAAAGGTATGAAAAATAGAAAAAAAAATGAAATTCCTTATGGGAAAAATGCCTGACCTGGAAAATAGATCCAGGAGAGACAATGTCATAATCATTGGACCATCAAGAGAAGCATAAATAGGTAAAAAGGGAAAAGAAAATATAAGGGATTCAGTAGACCTAAACTGTTTACATTTCTACATGGGAAGATGATACTTGTAATTCTTAAAAAAAATTATCACTAACAGTACAGATAAAAGGAATATATTATATATATATATACATATATATTTAGATGGATAGATAGATAGATAGATAGATAGATAGATAGATAGATAGATAGATAGATAGATAGTGGTTACAGGTGTAAGTGAATTTGAAGGGACTGGAAAGAGGATTACAATGGGTGCAGAAGTAAGAGAGAAGTAGACTGGGGTAAATCATTTTACATGAAGCAGCATGAAAGACCTATTATAGTAGAGGGAAATATGGGAAAGTGGGTGATTACTTTCTTCAGTAATGGCTCAGGAAATGAACAGAGACTATTTTATTTTTGTTATATTTAGTGCCTTGCATTTTTAGGGGCTTAATCAAAGTCAGTTGAAATAAATTGTGAAAAAAAAACAACCTTTGCGATGTGTTTTTAGCTATAGCAAATTTCAGCACAGGCTATGGAGTATCTGTTGTTTTTTGAAGATGGGCAAGGTGAGGCAATTGGATTTAAGTGTCTTGCCCAAGTCTCACAGCTAGTAAGTGTTAAGTGTCTGAGGCTGGATTTGAACTCAGGTTCTGGTTGAACTCTAGGGCTGGTCCTCTATTCACAGTGCCACCTAGGTGCCCCCAAGGAATGATTTTGAAGGAAATTATTTCATTTTTGGTTTCTTTTTGGGTTTTTTGGAGGGTAATTGGGGTTAAGTGACTTGCCCAAAGTCACATGGCTAGTAAGTATGTCAAGTGTGTCACAAGATGCTAGATTTGAACTCAGGTCTGCCTAACTCCAGGGCCGGTGCTCTATTCACTGCGCCCCCAGCCACCCCGAAGGAAATTATTTCAAATGAATTTGACAGATCTTCACTAAATCTGTTGACACCATACCTGATAAGTAAGAAAGATGCAAAGGTATCAGGACTTACAAAACAGTCATCAGATTCTTATGTAAACTATTGCTACAATAGAAAAATAGAATTAGACATGGAGTCAGCTGAACTGGGATCAAATCTTAGCTCTCACGTGTACTTTCTATGTAACTATTGACAAGGCATTTTAATTTTCTGGAACTGAAAATTTTCTCATATGTATAGTAGGATGATAATTTTTACATTGCTTCCCTCCAGGGTTCTCAGGAAGTGCTTTACAAATATTAATATGATATTGAAAAGAGCCTTGCTGTCATCCTCTGAATAATAATTGTAGGTTTTATACAGCTAAAATAGTTCAGAAGGCATGGATTCCACCTGTTGATGCCACAAAAGTGGTAGCAAAAAAGAAGAAGAAAAAGAAAAGAATGATATGGATATCATTAGGGTTTGTTACTCAGTCCATATGGACCTATCCACCCAAATCTTCCTCATCACTACATGAATAAATGAATGTGTTTTGTGGAGGCGGGGGGGTTTTGACCCTACTCTAATTTATTCCACATTAACTCATGTCCCTTAATACTTCCTTTTCTGAAGTAAACAGTAGAATTACTGGAGATCTAATGGAAATTAATTGGTGCTCTAAGGCTGGAAGTAAATAGCATAATTTATCCACAAAGGAACAACGGGGTCTAGGAGATGACTAAGCACCTTTCAAAAATATAACTGTTATGAACAGAATGCTGCAAGCTATATGCAAAATACCAAACAAGGTTCAGTATTTATATATTTATGGTTATTCACAACCTTTGGTAGTAAATGGAAATGAATAGTTTCTATGTTTTGACTTGTAATTGGGTCATTACATTTGGCAGGTTAGTGTTTTCCTTGGTGTTGTTTTATCTCAGGGGATTCTCAGAATTCAGAAGGGTGCATCACCCTTCAACTTCATTTCTTTTCATTATTCATGCATTCATAAGGCAGACATGGATCCCATCTACCCCTTGGCATCAATTTTAAGCTCTATTCAAATTAGCTGGGGAATATAGTTATCTGTCCCCAGAATGGAAATGCTCTTAATCATAGAACTGAGAACATAAGGTTTCTGAAAGAGCCCTTGTAGGATATATATATAGTCAAACTGGTACCCAAACAGGAATCTTATCTATAATATCTGTGACAAATGGTCATTTGCTTCTACCCACTACCTCCTGTGGCAGTCCATTCTACTCTTGTATAACATTATTAGGAAGGTTTTTCCTTACACAAGGTATAAATGTGACTGCACTTTCTATTCATCACAATTAGTTTTCTTCTTTCAGACCAAACAAAAGAAATCTAATTTTCTTTCTACTTAGCAACTCAAGGTCTTTAAAATAGAATAGGGAGGTAGGTATGTATAGGACCTTTTCCTTTCTGTTTGACTGCCACCCAGGACTGGGACCCAGATCCAAGTATGGGCAAAGTAACAGAATCCTCCACCAGTGCTAGCAAAGAGATCCCTGGAATCTCATTCTGACCAGTTGTTTGACCCCTTGGTCATCTGTGGGCTAGGTCTGTACTGGTGAGTCCAGTGCTGAACTGTGCTCAACTCTCATCCAGATGTGACAGATCTTTCTTGCTGACCTTTCAAGTTGTATTCAGCTAGAACATTATTTCACCCCATCATTTTGTAGGTTCTGTTGCTCCAAGAATTGTTTTATGACATTATTTAAAAGTATGCAGAGGAGTGTTGGGGAGAGCTTAGGTGAGTAGCTGCCTATTCTCCACCATGTGGGAACAGGTATCTTCTGACTTGAAAATCAATAATTTTCCATGGAAGAGGTTGCATTTGTCATTAGGTAGGATTAGAATAGTATAAATTGGTAAAATCAGGAAAGTGGAAATTTCAGTGGACTAAAAGTTAAAAAATGCAATTCATAGCTGTTAACTCCATGAATCACTGCATTTAACATTGGCCAAGTTGCCCGATTTTCTGATGTGCCATTTCACTCTCTTTAATAGAGATAGGGAATAGACCTTTAATTTTTCCAGTATAGGAATTTCCCAATGAAGAAACTATCTCTAATAATGTGGGCCAGAACCTTCTCTTCAATTCTTACTAGATTATTGAGAGGCGAAATTATTTGGCCTGGATAACATCATCTGCATGTTTCAGAAGCCTAAGAAGCCTAGTATTTCCTGGCTCTGAAGATGGTTCTCTATCTACAATGATTAGCCTTGCCTACCTCACAAGCTTGTTAGACATATAAAATGAAATAATATTTAAAACAGGTTGAAAAATGTAAAGAGCCATAGGAATTGAGTCTATGAGAGCTGGATATATGTCCTCTCCTTTCTCATTCTTCTCCATTTAGAGATGAAGAAATTACTATCCCATCCTTCCCCATGAGGCTCCTTCTCTGCAGTCACACATGGAGAAGATGCAGAACCAAACCTTAAAGCTTATCCTCTTGATTCCATGTCCAGTATTCTTTCTGCTTTTTCAACAAAAGACATTGTTATAATCATCTATCTCTTTGTCAACACACCCCAGAAAAGTAATCTCCATGTTCAACAGACATCAATGGCAACTTCAAGCTTGTATAAGCTCCTGACATCCCTTGGCACATATTATACCCTTCCTTCCTGGATCTTTCTCACTTATGTGACTGGTCCTTATCTCTAACCTTACCCTGACTTCAAACTATGTGACATTAAAGGCTCATAAGTGACCTTACTCCCTTTCTCTTATGCATGTAAGCACATGACAGGCATTACATTTTCACTTTTGTCTTATCCTTGACTTCTGTTTGGTGATGAAAGAAACCTTTTTCACACTTGAAGCTGGCAGGAGGATAAAAGAATATGTTCTTTCTGGCATTATTTTCCAAGACTAGGGACATATCACCAAGTTCTCCCATTTAGGCAGAATTATCACATATTTCCCATATAAAGCACTATCTGATAATTCATAGTCTTCTGTTTCACTTTGAAAAAAGATGAATTTATCATTTGGCAAAACAGCCTTTGCTGCTAGACTTTTGCCATCATGGAATAGTCTATACTTTCCTTTTCCTTTTGGAACTTTTAATTCAAAGCACCCATTCTTCCTTCCATAGTTCCCACAATTTCTTGGGGAAATTGAGCCAAGCAGACTTTCCCTCATAGATTTTCTTCTGAGGAATTATTAAAACATGACCTATGTGTGCCAAAGAAGGCTTTTATGAATACTGAAGAATGTTGGGCTTGTTAGACTCTTTAGTTCATATTTCTTATGACTGATTTGTTACAAATCATTCCAGTTGATGTTATCTATATCTATATCTGTATCTGTATCTATATCTGTATCTGTATCTGTATCTGTAGATGTGTATATATGTATATATCTGTCTGCCTATCTATCTATCTATCTGTCTGTCTGTCTGTCTATCTATCTATCATCTATCCAGTGGCACTGTAGGTAAATGAACACACTATTGAATTGAGCAGCTAAGTATTGGTCGTCATCAGTATGGTGTAGTAAAAAGAATGCTGATCTTGGAATGAGAAGACCTGAGTTTGGCAGGTCCTGTCATCATCTAACTGTGTTTTTGGAAAAGTCACTTACTATCTTGGAAGCTCAGGTTCTCCAAATTAAAATAGGGATCACAGTATTTCAGAGGTGAAATGGGTCTCATTGTCATCTAGTCAAAATTGCATATGAGTAGGAATTCTACTTTTAACCTCCTAACAAGTGTCCATTCAGTTTCTCCTTAGATGCCTCCAGTGATGATGTATTTGAAGTACTTTTCACTTACAAGGATGTCAAGATAATCAAAGGAAATAATGCACTGACCTGTAGCTCCAAGGGAGTATTACTATCATTGTTAAGTGGAAATAAACAATGAATTTTCTGGGACTAATTGAACTCAGTGTTTTCTGCCTCTGAACAAAGAAATATTTGAATGGAGTAAATTGTTCATTTAAAAATAAAACACATAGTCTGTGTTGGGAACTAAATAAAGTAGGCTAACCTCAGACAACCAGCCATTACCAAATAAAAATATTATGTATTTTTGGTTAGCATTTTTTAAACATAAGAATATAAATAAGAAATAGAAAGTTTGAGTACTGTTAACTTTTGAGTCAATAATCAATTCCTATATTTTCTTATTTTTGTAAGTGAATGGCCTCATGGAATTCCTTAGAATGGTAGTCAATGTGATGAAACAGCTATGTGATATTAGTAGATGGAGTACTTGGAGTAGAATTAGGAAGACTTGTCTACTTGAGTTCAAATCTGACCTCTGACCCTTACTACCTGTGTCACCCTGCAAATCATTTAACCCTGTTTGCCTCAGTTCCTCAACTGTAAAATGAACTGGAGAAAGAAAGGGAAAATCACTCCAGTATTCTTGCCAAGAACATCCTAAATGAGGTCAAGAAGAGTCAGACAGGACTGAAATGAGAGAACCACAATAAAAGCTAAGAAGGTAGAGAACAGGTAAGAGCAAAATAAAAAAAAAATCTTATGTGTCTATATTTGGATATAACAGAACAGTATTGTGACAACTTAAAATTGAATGAATGAATGAATATTTATTAAGTTCCTACTATTTGTCAGCAACTGTAATAGGTGCTGAGCATGCAAATACAAAATGAAACAGTTGCTGCCATCAAGGGAAGAAACTCTCCAATTGGAGAGAGACAATATGTATAAGTGACATATAAACACATTCCCAGGAAAGAGAGTTTTGGTTCCATTATGGACAGTTACAGAGATTGTGAGTAGAGGCATAGGGTAGTCAATTGTAATGATGTTTCCGGCAACAATGCAGTTGTTGGTTTTATTATTGTTCCTAAAGTAAGAAGTTAAAAAGAAGAAGAATAGGAAGAATCATGGCAGAAGATCAAATTTCAAGATTCCTAAGTAAGCTCTGGTTTCCTGGTGGAAAACAGTATGAGGCATGCGCATATTGTGATGCTGATTATATGTAGTGGGTTAGGTGAATTTAAACATGGCTTTGTCTATAGTCAGTATGATGTACATAGAGCTTAGACTGGGTGGAGGGGGTCATAGTCTTTGGAAATCTGAGACCTATAATTTCAGATTGGGGGAAGAAAAGCATGGCAATGTGTCCCGTCCACCGGGACGTGATCAATCGTGGGGCCGAGGGGGACCCAGCCTGAAAAAGAAACGGGCAAGAAAAAAGAGCGAGACCAAGCAAAGTTTTGTCAAGGTCTGCTTTAATGTTCTCAGGGCACGGCTTATATAAGAAAGAAGGTATGAAGAACAATGTAGGGGCATTAATTGCTTCATGGTACAGAACATTCTGTGGCTGGGACATCTACTGCAGGGGGGGCTGCGGTTGGCTGATTCTCAGAATTGTTCCCAGAATCGACTCTTGGGGGTGTGGTTTTCTCATGGAGGGTCGGGGGCACCTGTGCTAAGGTCGCTGGCTCCTAACAGTCTGGCTCCCAAAATATTCTAACTCATTTTAACTCTGGTACCCAAAGTGAGAGCATGGGTAACATGGAGAAAAATTTTGACAATAACAATAATAAAAAGGATTGCAATTGTTTGAGGCCTAAAATATCCACATAATTGGCTTAGTCCTTGCCTCGCTTTAGTGATGAGCTTTAAACTGAGAGCATTTTCTTTTCTCAGTTCATTATAAATAACTGAAGCAATTTTTTTTTTGACAACCATGTTCTCTCTGTTCCTGACCTACTTCCAGTTCCACATGAGTCAGCAGCACCAGTGCTGATGGAGAACAACCTCCTCATACCCAGCATAGTGAAGCAAAGACATTGGAATAACTTGCTAAATATTGGTGATGAATGCATGCTTTGGTTGTAACTTTTTGTCCATTTCTTTTCTCATTCTTCCTCTGCTCTTCACATTCCAAGCCATTTCTTTCTATGTAGTCTTGATACACAAGGTCATAGTCATCTTCCATACTCTCTTCTACAGGCTGCTATTCTTTACATTTTTATTTACAGTTTTATTTAGAAGTGCATTTTAATGATTTATTTATATAGTACATTGAGTTCTGAATAAAACATGCTACTGGATTTCAAGTTCTATCTCTAAAATGCAAGATGTGACTAATTCATTAGCTTTGTCACTTATTTATGAATTATACAATTGAGTTTTCAAGTTATGTAGTTGATTTGGATCCATATTTCATGCTCTGAATGTAAATATCTATTTTATTAATAGTAGTTTACTTATTAAAAAAAATCTAAATGGCAACCTTTTTCATTCTTTTTGTATTGCTCCCAATCCAGCTTTACCTAAAAGGTGCTCCTTAAAGGTAAAACTTCTGCAGTTTTATGTCTCCAAAATCCTGGATTATTTTTGAAGCTGTGGGTTGATGTTGGTGTTACTCTTGCCATTAGCATGATGAACTAAGGGCATGGACCATGATGGTTATTTGTTGATATCATGAGTTAGTTCTTAACAACATTTGCTTGATCTCATTTCTTTTTCCACAGTGAGATTAGCTGTCTCTCAGGCAGCCCCACTAATAAGCGTTTAGGGCCTCTGAAGTGAGGATGTCATGTTCTAGTTCCCTGTACTTGTGGAAATAACCAGATGAAGTAGAAAATAAAACACCAAACCCAAGATAAGAAGGAGTAGCAGACAGCCTTCCTCCCACCTGTGAAACTCAGATATTCATAAAACAAGGAAGCAATAATTTCTTTTACATGGGTTCATATTTCAAAGAGTTAGTTAATAAATCTTTCAAGGAGAAATTCTCTCCCACTCATTCTAGCAGCTTAAGATGTTTTATTAGGTTACAGAGTGGTCCGTCTCTGGAAAGATTAGACTTGGTATAAATAATTTCTCCTCTTATAAACCTCTTATTTGCAATGTGATGATGTTAGGGCTATGTTAGATATGTATTAGATGCTGGGTTCATGGATATTTTAAAGAGCAGAGTTTGGTTAGAGCATTATTAGTATTCAAGTAGCAGTTAAGAACTTCCTTTTAAAAGTTAAGCATAGAAAAAAATATAGTAAAAATCTCTTTAGGTGCAATTTTGAACATGCAGTATGTAGATTTTCTTTCTCCTAATCTTTTCCTGACTCAGCGTTTCACCAAAGTAAGACCTAAGTTCCTCAGTACAGAGTTATATATGCATTTTGATTTTAAAGATTGCATATTCAAGTACCCCTTAACATATGACAACTCCTAAAATGGAATTCCAAATGTTAGGAAGTATATAAATCAGAACATAAATGTGGTGTACAGTAGCGTAAATGCATAGTTGTGGAGCTTTAAAAAATTACCTTGATTTTCTTAGAATGTGATCTTTCCAATCATGGAAACTAGAGATAGGTGGACAGTCAGCAGAATCATAGTAATTGTCTGCTTTCACTTAATACACTTAGGATGTTTTTATTAGTAACTTGAAAAAAGCAAAGATGGTATGTCTTGTCAAATAATCAGATAATATAAAGCTGGGAGGGATAGTTAATCTGTACTATCTATGCATATTCATGATGGAGTCAGATTCAAAAGGATCTTAATTAGGTAGACCCCTGGGCCAAGTTTATGAAGATGAGATTGAATAGGGATAAAGGTTAAAATAAAAACAACAACAGCAACAAAAACAAGCCTTTATAAAGACAATTTGGCAGTTTAGCTCAATAGCACTTTATTTGAAGGAGTTCAAGTAGTTTTAGTCAACTGCAAGCTTAATATTGTACATTTTTTACATCATTTACAATATTTTTACATCATTGCAATATGGTAATTTATTAAGCCAATGTCATCATAAACACTTTTGGGAGTCCAGAAGTGGGGAAGTGATAGTTCCACTCTGCTTTGCTCTAGTCTGATCATATCAGGATTATTGTACTGAGTCCTGGATGATACCTTTTCAAAAGGAAAGTGCTTGAACTAGAGAATATACAGAGAGAAACAAGGATGAGAAGGAAGGGCCTTGAGATTTTATAACTGCAAGACTGGCTGAAGGAGGTGGTGATGTTTAACAGATATAAGACAAGAATTTGGGGACAAAATGTCTTTCTTCAAAAATTTAAAGGACTGTCATGTGGCACAGATATTAGGCAAGTTTGATGACTTGGCAAAAAATTGGAGAAGTGGGTGCAAGTTTCAGGGGTATAAAATTCAGTTTTCTGTAAATAAAAATTTCTAACTATTAGAAATATTAATATTCGATCTCTTGGACCACCTTTAATGGAAGTGGGATTCTCTTTTTATTCAGGCAAAGACTATATGAATATTTGGGGGCTTCATCTTGTGGGAAATTCTTGTTCAAGTACTGGTTGTATTAGATGGTCTTTGAGGGTTGTAACCTCTGAGAAGAATCCTGTGATTCATGAATATAGAGGCCTCATTTGGGTAGAAACCAGAAGTAACCAGTTTAGTTTGTCAATAACTTCCTTTCTCAACATTTTTTCCCCAGGCTTCCCTTGGGGTAGTCTTAAACTGTGGTCTTTAATTTTTAAAAAAAAATAAATATATTTTAATATAATTGATTTTCTTTGTAATTCTAATTTTTATATTTAAAAACATTATTCTGAGGAGTCCATAAGCTTTATATATCAAAAGGATTAATAATAGGGGCGAAAAGATGAATAACCCCTGCTTAGGGCCTAGAACATTTCTACACAGTAAAGGACAGAGCTAGTGCAATAGGAACTTTTGTAGTGTTTTCATTTTCTCCTCTAGGATCTGTTTCTGTTTTCCTGATGTAAAGTAAACTATTGTTTTTAAAGGCCCTTTTAATGTGGAGTAGCTAATGTGGAAAATGGAAAAAAAAAGTGTTTTCTGAATAAAAAGAGAATCCCACTTCCATTAAAGGAGGTTCAAGAGATCTATGGCAAAAATGGCAAAAAAAATGTTTTTTAAAAAAGAAGAGGGTTGTATTAATTTCAATGGATATAAAATATTACCAAGATTATGGATGAACATTTTGATGTCTTCAACAAGGAAAATAGCTTTTAATATAAACTACTAAAATATTTGTATGAAGAAACATTCAGATGTGATTTTAAACACTTTTGGAGAGGAAATATTATTTGGTCTAGATTTGAAGATACAGCTCTTTTGATTAGCCATGTCAGATGATGCCTACTTAGGAACAGATGAATGTCATTAAGAGGAAGAGGTTTTATTTATTTAAATGTATGTCTGTGAAGATACACAATTTCAAAGGCATAAAGTTGGAGAATTTTGCCTTGTTGGAGATCAAAACTGAAGCATGATGGGTATTGCTTTTAATTTGTATATGCATGTCTTATGACTAAAGATGGTAAAACTAAGACAATAAGAAAGCACATAGATGCATGTAGGATAAGGCATGACTTAAAAGGAATTCTCAATTTAATAGGGAAAAATGGAGGGTTGATGTCTTTTTAATGAAAAAGTGAATCCCTGAGGATTGTGGGGGGTCCCATTTGAGGATATAAGAAATACACAGGAGAACAGAGGGGGAAGAAGTTGAGGAAAGAGAAAGGGGAGAGGTGATGGGGGAAGGTAGAACCTACTTGAAAAGCTTTTTAGATGGAGATATTTGTGATAGAAGCAGTCAGCAGAAAGAAGGCTTCATTCAGCTAAGTTATTCATGATTGGTTAGAAAAAGGGAATGGGGGCTCAATATCTATATTGGTGAATAAGGAAATTGATTTTCACTCAATAGGTTTATATCTAGGACCCTGAGAGATGTGAATGGAATTCTGTAGTGATGATCTATCTCTGAGAACTGAGACGTGTTCCTGTGTGAGCCCATTAGGTGATCAATATTAGGTAAGTCACTTGATTTTGCTGGTTGAGATTTTTTTTTTAATTCTGTAATTTCAGGGTGAGAATTTCTAAAGTTTCTTCAATTCAAAATGCATAGTGTGTACATGTAATATTAGCTATAAAATAATAAAAGTCTTAAAAGAATAGGATCACAAAATTTGAGAGATATGTGCGGACTTGATGGCCCATCTAATCAAAATCTCTCATTTTATAGATGTTGAAACTGATGGTCATGGAAAATAAGTGACTTTTTCAAGGTCACATGGGTTGAAGGAGGACTGGATTTTTTTTTTACTCTTGAGCCTGTGCTTTTCTACCCTACCATTTTACTTCTACTCTGCATGACTGCTGGTTAAGGAAATCTGTCTCTTTAATTAGCAGTAGGCATTTTTCTTTAAGCTTTCTGTAAGAGGGGATTATTCATATTTGTAAAACCTGTCTGTAATGTCTTTGGTATTCCATTCATAAGGGATACTTATATTTGGCTGTGCTTGGTATAATAATCCTTTGGTGGGTGGGTGGGGGTTGTTTGGCATAGTGATAGAGGGAAACTTTGATCCTTCAGAAATACAAATGTGTAAAAATGCAAGATTGATCCAAAAAGGCATCTGGTACAAAATAATGATGACATTTGAATAATGTTTTCAACTGCTTACAAGATACTTTTTCATAAATTATCACATTTAACCAATCAATCAATAAATCAATCTAAAACATTTATGAAATACCTACTATATAATGGGCATTTTTCTGGGTTCTGAGAATCCAAATATAAAGGATGAAATAGTCCCAGCTTTCAAGAAGCTACATTCTAATGGTGGAGATCCTAATAAGAATCAATCCTCACAAATGGCACCTTAGATTCTTATTGGAGGCTACTTACAAAGGAAAATACATGTTATTCCCGTTGTGGACACCTCTAATTTTTATGAAGTATTTCCTTAAGTCTTTGTGGAATCTCGCTTTCTGCAGTTTCTACTTTTTGTTTCTAGTTTTGCCCTCTGAAGAAAAAAATTTAGTGCATCTTCTTCATGACAGCACTTCAAATTCATAGAGGAAGTTATCATTCTTGCTCAGTTTTCTCTTCTCTAATATTCTCTTCTAACCCAGCTCCTTCAACCATTCTCATGGTATCCAATCCACTCTTTATCCTGGTCATGCTATTCTGAGCACACTCTATTTTATCATTATCTTTTCTAAAGAATACGGATTTGATGGTCTTAGTAACGTTAGAAAACTTCATGTTTGGTCTTAAAGCTTTGTGACTCATCCTAGCTTGAGATTTTCGACAAAGCCAAAAGTCAAAGGATTCAGACTGTATGGCTCATTCTTAAGTTTCTCATTACAGAAGATCTGTCACATTTACACCACAAAGACATTTATCATTTTCCCCCTTCCACATTTTCCTCTGTGGCTTCCTGGATACAAGAAAGGAAACATCTGACATTACAAGCTTCTCAAACATTTTGTTTCTCATTCACTGATAACGTAATGTGCTTAGGCTGCCTGCTGATTCTTCACTTTATTTTGTTTCTGTTTTCCCAGTGCCAGATTTATTAGCCATAATGCAGTGATTATTAATTAAATTTTACATAAAATTAATAGCAAATCAGTTTTGCTGATTTGATTTCCATGGATTATGACTGCTGGGATTTCCTGAGCACAACACTCAACTCATTCATACATGGAATGTGGAGGGAGATTTGATACTGGCATGAATTTTCAATGCAGTAGGGTCGTGCTATCAAAGGAGATTTAGTACATCTAAAATGTGTCCTGGAAATTTTTATTGCTCCTATTCTTTCTTTATGTTCATAAGATTATTTAATATAAAATCAAAATCAGAATATTCAGACACTATAGCCATCTCTTAAATGAGTCTGTAATAATAACAGAGTTATACATACCGATAAAGACTGACCTGTGCTTCACTGATGTAGGTACTGACCAATGAATAATTTCTTCTACAAATGCAGTTCAGCATTGTAATTTGCTGGAATCCTGAGACTGTTACAGAGAGTAATATGAAATAATGCTGGAAAGGTAGATTCACACCAAATTATGGCAGGCCTTGAATACTAGACAATTGTTTTGCATATTTGACTTTTAAAGTCTTTCATAATCTGACCCCCTCCAGTCTTCTTATCCTTATTCCCCTCCATTTACCCAATGTATTGGATGACATTATGCCACTAGCCTCCTTGCTATTCCTTGCACAACAAACTCCATCTTTTAGCTGTGAATATTTTTACTGGCTTTCTCTCATGCTTGGAACTCTTTTCTTCCTTATCACAGTTTCCTGGCTTCCTTCACTTACTTCAAGTCTCAGTTAATATCTCACTTTCTACATGAGGCCTTTCTTCTTTCCCTGTAATTCTAGTGCCTTCCCTCTGAGTTTATCTCCACTTTATTCTGTATACATCTTGTACGTATGTATTTGTTTGCATGTTTTCTCACCCTTTGTGATAACAGAGACTGTTTTATGCTAATATCCTAGGCACTCAATATATGTGTGTCAACTTGACTTACTCAGGAGCATACAAGCAATATACACCAGAGATAGGACTCGAACTCAGATCCTTAGGGACACAAACACACAAACACAGCTACACACAGGCATGTATGTTTGCATAGCCATTGAGTGAATTTATTTTAATTGACTATGCATATTTGTTATAAGAAATTATTTTCCTTTTCTACTTTTTCCAGTTGGGTAGGAAGTGGGAAGGAGAGGAAATAGAATACTAGTTTTTTTAAAAAATAGAATTAGGGATGAATGCTAAAGATGTGAAATGTTTCAAGTTAAGTGACCGCATTTTTTGTTTTACTTAACTGTTTTGCTTTAAGAAGAGAGCTCTAAAATAAAATGAGAGTAATCTATAAACATATGTAGTGTAAAAACAAACAAAAATAATAAAACTCAAAACCACAAAAAATTAATAGGCATCTGGTAAGGATAAATTGAGGGAGGGAAGTCTGTAGGAAGGGGCACCAATAAGAGGTTATTACAATAGTCCAAAGGAAGGGTAATGAGAAAGGTAATAGAATAGGTGATTGTGACTGAAAAAAAGTAGATCAATCTGTCACATTATTGAGCTGTCACTCAATATCTGTCACTATTATTTTCTAGGTTCATACTGGGGACAAAAATACAAGTGAAGTAGTCTCTGCTTGGGTTCTAAAGTGGGAGACAGACAACATGGAAATAAATATGTCCCATAGAATATAAACACAATGAAGACAGAAGGAAGTCCAAGAGGGAAGGCACTAACAGAAAGGTCTCCTGTGGAAGGTGGTGTTGGAAATAAGTCTTGAAGGAAGCAAGGGATTTTAAGAGGTGAAGGTGAGGAGGCAAAGCATTCTGGGTATCAGGTCAGGTGGTGCAAAGGTGCAGAAATCGAATATGGAGCCTTATGTTTGAGGAAAAACATTTAGGCCAGAATGGCTGGAACTTAGGGAGCATGTAGGGAATATATGTATGAGAGAATGGTCAATGAGTCAATTTGGGAAAAGTTTCAAAGGTCAGACAGAAAAGTCTGCATATTGATCTAGAAGTAATAATGAGCCCCTGGAATCTAATGAGCAGGTAGGGGTGTCTCTGATGTGGCCTGGGCTTCTGGGAAAATCATTTTGGTAGCTGATTTGAGGATATATTGTAAATAGGAGAAATTTGGATCTAAGAGTCCAAATAGAAGGTTATTGCAAGATGAAGATGAGACTTTGAGCTTTAGTTACTGGCAAAATGGTGGTATTATCAACTGAAATAGGGATAATCTATAAATTCCAATCTATAAATTGGAATCAGCCTTAGGAATGGCCTAATCAGAGTCCTACTCAACACCTTTATTTTAGAAATGTGGAAACTAAGGCTCAGAGAAGATTAAATGACTTGTTCAGCGTCACGCAACTAACAGGCAATAGAGCCAATATTTGAATCCAAGTCTCACGACTTTTTGCACTGATGCTGAATTCATGTATTTGACTAGAACTGTTTAATGCTTCCTTATATTTCCCTTCCCTTGCAATGATCATGCCTTTCCAAATTTTTATGGTATTTGTTTTATTTCTTTCAAATACATTCAACATGCACTACTGTACATCATAATTATATATTTGCTTTCCTTCTAGACTTTAAATTCTGTAAACACAGGGCTTTTGTCTCATCTAAACTTTGTAGCTCCATTAGTTTTAGCAATTTGTATACAATAGACACTGCATATGGGTTCACTGACTTCTTTGGTGTCTGAATGTGTGTGGTTTCAACAGAGTCAATCTATATTCTTATACACTAGTGTTTTTTTGTGTCTGTGTATGTATGCGGGTAATAGATATAATTTAAATGATACTTTCTTGTTTTCCTCTTAATTCCTGAATATTTACTTAATTTAAGTTAACTTGAAAATGTTCTGGGTATTTAATTTTATATAACTTATTTTGTGATGGTCAAAGAAATGTATATAAGAAATTATTTTGGGGATACATAACTGCTTTAATTCTTTTTTTTAAGTGAAGGATTGTTTTGTGTCTTCTTCCTTTAAGAGGAACAATATAAATATTTGGTATTTTATAATCACTTCCAGGTACCTCCCATTTTGAGTTATGGGACAATAATTCACATCCTGTACAGCTGATGGCACTCAGCTCAAGGCCTCCCTCCTAACAATGCATGACATATTTAGGCCATAATTCATGTACTGCTGGGTCATAATGCTTAGTTTCACAGTCATTTGGGATATTCACCCTTGGTCACCAGGAACATAAAAGGGACCAAAGAAACTCTTTTCTTTGACCTTGGTCCTTTTTTGAGTCCTTTAGCTTGATACTTTGGAAATTTCGAACTATACCAGGAATATAATTTAGATTGTGTGAATAAATGGCTTTAGTGAGCAGGATACTTTGTCACAGATAGCTTTCTTCCTTCCTCTCTCTCTCTTTCTTCAGTGCAGGCAGTGGGAGCAGTAGATAATGAGAAGTGAATTTAGTGAAAGGGCGCAGATGAAAATAGCCATTCTAATCACATTCTGCCTCAAGTTCTCAGGTGCCTGAAATTTATGACAAACCATTCAGCAAATCTCCAGTGATACATTTCCTTAACAGGAGGTATAAATCCATCGGCAGTTTCATTAATCAGACAAAGGGCTGTGCTGTTATTGAAATAACTCCTCAAATAATTGCCAACTTGCCATGCTGTGACATCACTCCCAACAGAAGAGCTTCCTCGACTTATGATATAGCCCTGGCAAATTAGCATTTCTGGCATTAAAAGATCATTGTTAGAAGAACCATCTTTCAGAGGAAGCAGTTCTGAGAACCATTTCTCCACATAAGCAGGTTTAAAAAATGAAGTGATGATCAATACTTTGTTTATCTGACATGTGATTGAAAAGGGAGGGATATTGTAGTCTCCACTGAAATTTCTAATTCATTTTTGAACACTTTAAAATGATTATAGAATTAATCTGTTCTTATGGAAAAACAAATAGTGGAATGGTGGTGTTAAGCATCTTTATTCTATTTTGTATTTTATAACTAACTAGTTTTAATTTGTAGAGTTAGTCAGTTAGCCTCTTTTTGCCTATTATTTCATATACAAATTGGGATTAATGGTACTGGCACTATTTATAGCCTGGCACTTTTGTGATAGTAAATATAAAGAGATTTGGTTGATTAGAAACAATTTATGCAAAACCATGGCAATTATTATCCTCATCATGATAAATAACTTATTAGGATGACAATAATTATAATTAACAATAATGGCAATAGTAATATTTCATATTTATTAGTGATACCTTAGTCTTTTCATTAATGTTAAAAGATTTAGATTCTGAAGAGACAGATAGGAATATGATATGGTTCAATCTCAGCACTGGGGAAGTACTACTAACTCTTGCAAGTAAGAGAAATTTAATCCAATTATAATTCTAAGACTGATTTGATCAATGTTGGCATATATTTTTTCTTTGGCATTGTACATATCTGAAATCCCTATGGCTGTTTAACAAAATTGTTCTGCCTTTCAATCACTCATATTAGTGATAAGATCCAATCTTAGTGAAGTTTAATTGTAGCAAAATTTCATTGTGGGTTAAAATAAGATTGCTGACATGGAGGACAACTTTCCTCCATTGTTAGTCATTTCAGGAATACAATGGCACTACTAGTAGTCCTTGGCTTTCTTGTCCTACCATCACTTGTCTCTTATCAAAACTTTTTAAAACTGTCATGTCAATGCCAGACTTACAGTTAGATCTATATGTCCTGTTCAAGCTTGTCCCTCCCATGAATTTTAGTGCTGAATAAATAATTATTAATTAGACATTTTGAGAAAAATATACTGGAGCCAAATAAAAATCAGTCATGTCCAAAACAGATCTCGTAATTTTTTCCCTTAAGATCACACCATTTCCAAAACTTCCTTTTTTGTCAAAGGAACTGCAATCCTTCTAGTCTCCTTGGTTAGTAATCCCAGTGTTATTCTCAACTCTTCATTCTCCCTTACTTCATATTCAGGTGTAAAATCTTACTATTGCTTTCTCTGCAAAATGTCTCTCCAGTGTATGCCCACATTACATTTTGTGATCTAGCCAAAATGTGTCTGTACTTTGCACATTACATTCCAATCTTGCACATCCATGTCATTGCATTAGTCATCTTCTTTGCCTAAAATATAGTTCCTCATTATTTCCACTTCAAAGAGTCTTTCTCTTCTTTCAAAACTTAGCAGAATTTCTGCATGAATCCTTTCCTGGTCACTTCATCTCCTAGTGTGCCTACCTTGCAAACCACCCTGAATCTGACAACTTTTTACATTAATTTACATTAATTGACTTTACACTTATTCTGTGTATGTATGTATATGTACTTATCTTTCTGATCAGAATGTAAGTTCCTTATAAGTAGGAATTTTATTATTCTCTATATGTGTATCTTCAATGCCTAAAATATAAGAACAACTTAAATGCTTTTCAGTTGATGGAACTAGGCAAATACTATAATTATATAAGTGAGAACAACACTAAGAGATAGTTCATTTCAGCTTAAATTCAATAGTCAAGGAAAGGTTTCTGGGAAGATGGTAGAGCAGGCAAAAAAAAAGATATTCTAAGCTCTCAAGGTATTTTCCCTACAAAAGAGATAAAATAGCACCTTAGGGAGGACAAAGTATGGGTAAAATTAAATAACAATAGGTGCACAATGGGGATCTTCATGGGACAATTTGAAAAGATCATGGGAAAAATCCTAGGGAGAGGTTTGGTCCCTGTGAAGAGTAAACAGCTCCATATTAACAACAAACAGAAAACCCTTGAGCTTGTTGGTTTTGGAGGTTGCCTCAGCTCTATCCACAGGAACTTTTTCCCTGGGTTAGTGAGGGGAGTTGTGCATCTGAGCCCCATAAGACTGAGGGAACCTCTGCTGACAAGGAATGCCAGACCCAATTGTGATGGGATGCAAGAAGGAAAGAGCACATGTCCATTGAACACAGAAACAGTGGTGCAGAATGCCTCAGCTGTGGGAACTTACAGGAAGTTGGAGGTTTGACTTTGGTTCCAGGATAGAGCAGGAGAACTGAAGATCTCAGGCAAGAGGCACTATTTCCTATACCCCAGGGCTAGAGGGGACTACAAAAATTAAGCTATTACCACAAAAAGATGCACAAGCAAAAGAGAAAGAATCCAACCACAGAAAGCTATTATGAGAACAGAAAAGACTAGACTTCATTTTCAGAGGAGGATAATTGAAGCAAAGAAACCTCCTTCTATCCCAAAGAGTAATGTTAAATGGTCACATGCCCAAAAAGAATTCATAGAAGATCTTAAAAAAGATTTTAAAAATCAAATGACAGAGATGGAAAAAAAAAACTGAAAACAAACAATAATCCAAGAAAAACAAGAAGATTATGAAAGGAAAGTCAACCAATTAGAAAATGAGATCCATATTCTTAAGGAAGAAAATGACACCTTGAAAACTGGAATTGGACAAGGTGAAGCCAGTGAAATCACAAGAGATCAAGAAATAATTAAACACAATAATGAAATGGAATAATGAAAAAATAGAAGAGAAAATGAAACACCACATAAGAAAAACAGCAGTTTTGGTAAATAGATGAAGAAGAGAAAACATAAAAAATAGTTGAACTGACTGAAAGCTATGGTCAAAAAAAGAATCTTGATACAATAATATGAGAAATGATTAAAGAAAATTGTCCTGAAGCATTAGAACAAACTGGGGAGGAGGGGAATAGAAATGGAAAAAGAAATCCATTGTTCACACTTAAAAGAGGAGAACTTATAGGAATATTATAGTCAGATTCTGAAAACCCCAGCTCAAGGATAAAATATTAAAAGCAATAACAATAAAATAATTTAAATATGATAGTGCCACAATTAGAATCACAGAAGATCTAACAATGGAAACATTAAATGATCACAGCTCTTGGAACAGTATATATTGAAGAGCAAAAGAAATTTGGGCTCTGGCCAAAAATATCATACCTAGAAAAGTTAAGCATAATCCTGAATGAAAAAATGGATGTTTGATCAACTGTTGGACTTTCAGAAGTTTGTTGAAAAACACCTTAACTTATTAGAAGATTTGCCATGTAAGAGGCAAGAGAAAGATAAGATATACATCAAAGACAGATTACAAAGGATTCAATAAGGACAGTCTTTTTCCATATGTAAAACACAAAATGTATCTCTAAAATTCTTATTAATAATTGAGTAGCTCATAAGAAAGATTGGAGTAAACCTGAGTATGACATGGATTTTAAAATATGTAAAGCCAAGCACAAGCAGATTCCCAAAAGAATGGTACTGTGAAGAGCTTTTAAGATTTGGATTACACAGTAATAGTGAACACTCTGCTTATTCCATTACAAATCAAGATTCAGTATAATATTCACAATATAATATTCACAAGATAGTGTTTGTAACAGCTTAATATCAGAAGGGGGAAACCCTTCTCACTTAAAGATTCAATCAATCAATTCACAATATACTAATATTCCACTTATGGAGCAACCATTAACTAAATCAGTCACTCATCTAGCAGTCAGTCACTAAGCTAGATTCCCAATGACTAAATAACATTAATCACTAATACAATCCTTAGAAAACCACACACACTTTCTACCCCTTGGTTTCCAGCAAACCTCAGTTTAGTCCAAGGGGAGGCCTTTTCTTCGTATTGACTCTCGGAGGTCTCTCTGATTCCCTGGATCCCCTTCCCTGGTTCCAGCTCCCTCCTGAATCTGCCAAACAATCACCTGGATTCAGAAGCAGACAGCTCCCTGGTCCTTGTCCAATCCTCAGGGCAATCCCCAGCACACACTGAAGTTCACAGGGTTCAGCACATCTCAAACCCTTCACTACTTCTCTTGCCTGGAACTCAAGGATCAGCCAGCCCATGAATAAACAAAATCTTATCCTGGTCATGCTTCTTCAGTCTTCCAGCAGTTCAGCTGTCTCTAGGACCCAGAAGGAATATTAGCCTTTTGTTTGGCCTTCACCAGATTCTGGTCTCAGGAAAATTGCAATTTAGTTCTCAGTCAGCTTCCAGATGCTGGGAGAGAAACTCTCTCCTCCTCTGTTTCTCTCAGCTGGCTTCAATCTCCATAAATCTTCCTTCATGAAGAGCAAATTCCAATTCTGTCTCTCTGTCTCTAGAATTCTTCTTTATATACAGCACTGACCTCCTGTCTCAGCCAATAGCCTTCTTCCAAGTCAACAGGGAAGTTCATACATTCTCAACAGTGGACAGGGCTCATACCTTCAATACTTAGCCCTAAGTTACTAAGTGCTGCTTAGCCCTAAGTTACCAAGTGCTAAGTATCTGATAAACTGATTACTATTACAAAAAGTAAAACCATTTTGGAATGGCTAAAGAGAGTAATTATTTTATATAAATGAGGTGCAAGAGGAAGAATTAATATAGAGGAATTAGATAGGGGATGATCACTGGTAGTTCTTGTAACCTACTTTCATTAGGAATGGGTTTAGGAGGGAATGATACATATATGTTTAGAACAGTATCAAAGTTCTAAATTCAGAAGAAATAAAATGGTAAAGGGGAATGGGAGGATAAGGGAGGAATCTCTAGAAGGGAGGTGAGGGAATAGGTGAAATAGGGGTATAGAATAGTGTTTAGATTTATGGGAATGGGAAGATAGGGGAAGGATCCTTGGAGGGGGGTAGGCAAGTAATAGGAGGCCAAGGTAGAGTATAGGAGTAAAGTAGAGGAGACAGTTGGGATAGGAAATAAGATATGCACAAAAATAATAACAAAGATCAGGAGTAGAGTGCATTTGGGAAAGTACATGTCTGTATATGTGTATATGTGTATGTATGTATCTATAGCTATAGAGAAATATTATCACACTTAATTGTAGCCTTTGGGGGGGTGAGTAGGGGAAAAAGGAACAAAGTAAAAAAGGTGTACAGCAGGGAATAGAAGAAAATTCACAAAGAAGCAAAGATGGACAGCTCTCAACACAATGTGTAGTATTTATCATACAGACTTTTTGAAATGAAAATTTATTGTTAAATATTTTGAATCCTCTCTTATGTTCTACTATACATATGAAATGCTTTTTTTTTTTGCTTTTTTTTTGGAAGGGCAATTTGGAGTTAAATGACTGGCCCAAAATCACATGGCTAGTTTTGTGTTAACAAAACACTTTTGTCTTAAGTGTCTGAGGACAGATTTGAACTCAGGTTCTCCTGATTCCAGGGCCAGTGCTCTACTCACTGAACCACCTAGCTGCCCCTGAAATGCTTTTTTGCCTTACTTACTTGATATTTAGGTTCCAGTATTTACATTTAAGATAAAAAAAATTAACAGAAAGATGCAACAAAAAGAGTGCTGTCATCATTCTTCCAGAGGTAAAGGCATATATCTCCTTTTGTTCTGTAATCTAAATATTTTCCCTTCCAGAACTGCACTTCTGGAAGAGTTTTTCATGAGTGTTTGTTGAAATGTATCTGTTGCAAAAGTAAAGTAAAATATAACACTAAGTCTAAAAAAAATTAATGGTCAAATCTGGTTCCTGAGTACAGATGGCGAGGTATACTTGCTGGTTTTTTTCCTTTCCTTTCCTTTCCTT
>CM053599.1:88464327-88496942 GCA_028646575.1 Pseudocheirus occidentalis
AAAGGTAGGAGACTATAGGAACAGAAGCAAAAATATGAGTCTTGTCGTGCATGGTTGTTTTCCTGAACTGTTTTACTAAACAAATTTTTGGTTCTGTTTTTAGGGAAAGGAAGAAGCATGTGGAGGCAACTAGGTAACATAGCAGATCGAGTATTTGGCCCAAAGTTAAGAAGATCTGAGTTAAAAACCACTCTCAGATATTAAGGAAGTAGGTGACCTTGGACAAACCATTTAGCCTCATTTGCCTTTGTTTCCTCATCTATAAAATGGAAATAATAATACCTACTTCCCAATGATTAAATGAAATAATATTTGTAAATTGCTTAGCATAGTGCCTGGCATATGACAAGCCCCATAGAGGTGAGGGCAAGGCCTACTACTCCTACTACTACTGCTGTTGTTGTTGTTGGTGCTAGCACTGCCACCACCACCACCACCACCACCACCACCACCACCACCACTACTAGTACTAGTACTAGTGCTAGTACTACTACTACTACTACTACTACTACTACTGCTACTACTACTGCTACTACTATTACTACTACTACTACTGCTAATACAACAACAATAATAACAATGGACGGAACATTGTATATGAAGTCAGAGGACAAAGGTTTGAGTATTAACTCTCCTTTTTTCTATGTGAGCTTGGATATGTTGGCATGTCCTTTAACCTCTGTAAGCTTGTTTCTTTATCTGTAAAATAATGGAGTTGTCCATTTGACTTCTAAGGTCTCTTCCAGCTCTGAATATTTTTATTTTATTATCCAAGGTCAATATTGTTCAATGTAGGTAGGAGAAGGAAATATATTAATAAATGATTGTGATATAAAGCAAGACAAAACAAAACAGGACAGGACAAAACAAAACTGTCCCATTAAACCTTTGAAAAAGAACTATTTTGTAAATTATGACACTAAGATACTGATGAAGACAGAGCCTAGATCTCTAATTTCATTGGTGCAGGAAATTCCCAGATGAAGAAAATCCTTTTACCAGTGCAGGTTAGCCACTGATCTCTATCCATTATACAACACTACCTTTAAAATAGTGATTTTGATCTTAGTTGACTTTCAGGTCACATAGCCACATGATGGCAGACTAGACATTTTCTTCAATCCTCAAGACCTTTCAAAATGCTCTGAAACTGAATTGTGCACAAGAGAGATAGCAATATCAGCTGTCTTTATGCCTAGGAGAGTGGTAGCAAAATGCAAACAGAAATAGAGCTCACTAAGCCATACATGTCCATCCCTGAAGGGTGCATGTTGACTTAGAAAATTGAATATGAACATTATCTATATTCTATTGTTTTTATTATTTATTTTCTAAAGATGTTACATTTTATTCTGGTTTGCCTATACTTGAGACACCATCCAGGGTTTGACACATCTGATCTAGGACACTAAGAACCCTAAGTAGGTAAAATTTCAATGAATTAACTGTTCTCTAAGACACCTAACCGATGGCAATTACAACAGAACTCAATTTTACCCTATCCTCTCCTACACAGGGAGAGAAAACCAAAAAAACAAAAGGTTACTCAGGCTGGGACAGTCATGCTACAGGGTTCTGTGTTGAAATGGAGTTTTTCTAGAGAACTGAGAAACAGATGTATGATTGTGTGGTATGCCACTAAGGCTAAGGGATAAAGCCCAATATCTAGGTGGTAGTAGTTTTTACCCTTCAGGATTCATTTGAGGCAAAAACTGAGGACCAACATAGATGATTGGTTTATCTTCTTATGTTCAAGGTTTTTAACTGAGTCTTCTTCTTGAGATCTTCTGAAATTTTAGTCTTTCTAATTTTGTTATATTCTTCATCTCTTACTTTCTGACCCCATCCCCTTCTTTGATGGTGATTTCCCTGGGGACTGGACCTGAAAGTAATCTCAGCCTCTTCCCACATGGGGAAATTTACCGTTTCACACTCCCTTACAGCTCTCAATCTACAATCCTTTTCTTCTCTCATTAACTGACCTAGTCTGAAGATACATTTAAGAACTAACCCATGTCACATGCCTTCAAAGTGATGTTTGGACACATCTATTTTAAATTAGTATTTGCTTTGCATCAAATAAGCTGAAAATGAATGAACCATGAATAAAGAAACATCAAAGGGTGCTTATCTTCATCAAAAATATTTCTCTTACTGTCTAATCCACCATGGAAATCAAGAGAGGCTGAATAGCTGCCTATATTTTAAATCATTATATGTGCAGGCAAAAAGACTCTATGATGCTTGAGTAATTTTTTCCCTTTTACACTGGAGAGGAAAATTCATCCATATGTATATTCCATCCAGATTGAAGCCATACCAACATCTGGGTGAATAAATGATTATGTCTTTTGATTTTGGGGGGGGGGTAGTGGGTGAAGGAAGTGGATGATGACCTTATAAAAATAGAAAGAAACTTAATTTTACTTTCTTGAATGATGGAGCAGCATGTATTGGACTCCTTCAGGATTTATTTGCTTTTCAGGAGGAGCTCAGCAAACAGCTTATTTTATGGAAGACAGAGAGGCATAGGCTTCTGCTTATATTCCAAGAAAAAGATGGTCATTTCACTAAGCATAAAAGCAATCCTTCCATTGTTCCTTTCTTTGCACATCACTGCAAGAGGATTACATTCTCTAAAGGTTGCTCTGGCACCTAAGCATAAAGCATTCTGTTTGCACAACTGACATTTGGGAGGATTTTACTGATTAATCAATCAAGCATGCACATCTTGGGGGCTCATGTCCTGAAAAGATTATAGGGCTGTAAATCTTAGTAAAAGGGCAGTAATGGTCCTTAGGGTAGCATGATTATGAACATGCCATGTTCAATTGCACATTGCAGATAAAAGAACATTGGACTTGACTATACCAGGAGACATTCTGTCTGTGGGGAAAACAGTGGATTGGTTACACTTTCCATGTTTTTATTAATTAAACATAGAATAAATTAAAGAAAATAATTATACATATGTATATGTGATGAGAGTAGAGGGAGAGGTGTAGGAGGAGGAAAGGTAGGAAAGAAAGGAGAGAAAGAGAAAAGGAGAGAAGAAAAGATAAGATGAGAGGAAGAGAAAAGAACATGAGACTTAGATTCAAGAGAAACTAAAGTCAAATCCAGTCTTTATCATATAAATCACATTGGCTATGAGACTGTTTTCTCATTAATAAAATAAGAATACTAATAGGACCTACTTTACAAATTTCTTGTGGCAATCAAATGATATATACTTGTAAATCACTCTGCAAACCTTAAACTGTTATGTACATGTTTTGTTATCATTATTTTTGTTATTTTTAATTGATTTGTTTATTTACTTTTAGTTTACAAGATTCAGTTCCACAATCCCTTGAGTTTCAGATTTTCTCCTCTCCCCCGACAGCAGCTTGCAACCAAGTATAGGATCTGCAGATACTTTCACATTGGACATTAGTCTGATTATATAGAAGGGTTGTAACCAATGGAATGAACAATGGGAAAGAGGAAACATATTTTGTTATTATTATTATTATTGTTATTAATGAGAAATGTGTTTCTAGTAGTAGCAGTAATAGCAGTAGCAGTATTAACTGTAGTAGCAATAGCAGTAGCAAAAGGAGCAACAGCAGAAGCAGAAGCAGCAGTCAAGGTAAATGATACTTTTTTTACCCTGCAAAATGTGACACAGTTTCTATTTCTTTAAATAAACTCAGGAGATCAATAAATCTAAACTTCTTAAGGATAAATCTTCTGTAATTTCTGGTGGCTATAATCTTGTCCCCCAAATAATAATACTTTAGCACTTAATTTATATTTACAATATATGACCCAGTAGTTAGGTTTATATATCAGAAGTTTATTATCTTTCATAAAATGACTGCCAACAAATTCCCATACTACAAATACAGACTTTAAAATATTCTTGAGAATTTGACAAATTGAACTAAGGCATTATGCTAGATAGTGGATGCTGGAACCAAGGCATTATCCTACATAGAATTCTGGTCTACAACTTCCTAGATAAAATGACTCATGAAAATTTAAGAATAATGTTTATAATAGATGCCATCATAGCAAAGACCCAGAATTTCCAAGGTACTTTGGTGAAAAGCTTTCAAAATACAGAGACCTAGCATAGGTCCCACACTTATGTGGGAATAGTACACGGTAGATATCATCTCCATCACTTTGATGGTTCTGATACTAGAGCTATTCCTAGGATGCCTTCAATAAACCTAAAGAAGATGACCTTGCATCTAATTATTAGCCAACTGCAAAAAGTGGGTATTTTTTTCTACTTGTTCAATAATATACAGACCCTTAACCATAAAGAATAATAACAAAAACAGTATGACTGTGAGAATGGAGCTAAAAGGAAAGCTGATTGCCACAGAATCAATACTCTTGAATTGTGGTACTGGAGAAGACTTTTGAGAAACTCTTGGAAAGCAAGGAGAGCAAATCACTAAATACTTAAAGAAAGTAATTCAGACTATTTACCAGAAGGTCAAAAACTGAAGCTGAAGCTTAAATACTTTGGTCATATAATGACAAGACAGTCCTCATAGACCCTGGTGCTGGGAAAGATAGGTGTAAAAGAAAAAGGAGGGAGCAGATCATGAGATGGCTAGAAAATGTCATGGAAGCAAAGAACATGAGCTTGAATAGACTTTGCCAGATAGTGGGAAACAGGAGATGGAAGATAGAGTATTACTCTCTCTGAGATCACAAAGAGTAGAACAGACTGAATAATAACAACAGTGAAAGTAGAGAAATTTGGCCCAAGATTGTTACTGTCTAACAAAGATGAGAAGAATGAGATGCTGATAGTGGGGGGGGGGGGGTGAACATCATTACAGCAAAGATGGCATGGGATAGTGGATAGATGGCCACTACTGAAGTTAGGAAACAAATTGAATCGTATTTCTGACACATTCTAGCTATGTGGCAATGGCTACATGATTTTATTCTTTGACATGTCAAACAACTCTGTAAGACTCTGACAGATCAGTTGTCAATTTGCAGAGCTAAAAAGGATATTACTCTGGTATTTACTCACATCTATAAAATTAAAGCTCTAGATGAGGGGTAGGGAAACTGTGACCCTCTGGCTGCTAAAGTGGGGCCTTTTGAGTGAATTCAAACTTCAGAGAACAAGTTCCCATAATAAAAGGACTTGTTCTGTAAGACATGGAGTTAATAAAAGGGCCCCAGCCACATGTGGCCTTGAGGCCACAGGTTCCCCACCCCAGCTCTAGACTAAAATTATATTATTATTATTATTACATTTGAAAGTTCAAAAGCCCTCTGCCTACAATAACACTAGGAAGTAAGCAGCAAAAGAATTTTCATTTTACAGAGGAAGAAATTTGGGCTCCAGGAAGTAAAGGGACATGCCTAAGGCCATACAACTATTAAGTAACTGACCCAGGAATTTAACTCAGGTGTTTTGACATTAAGTCCAGTGTTCTTTGTAATGGTGCCATGCTCTTAAAAATGTATTAAGAAACATGATATATAAAAGTGTAGTACTTTTTGGAAACAAGCCATACATAGGCCAAATATCATAGGCTTTGCAAAAAGCAACAGATATTAACAATATCTGATACAATAAGAGGAAAAAGGTTTATTCCTTCTGCTTGCTTTTTACCATATATTATGCAGCCCAGATCTACTCTGGTGGAAAACTGTTGTTTCATGGAATTATCCCCCATTGACTTGTGTATAAAGGATAGCAGATGCTTGAGGGGAATAGCAACCATGTACCTGATTTTTATGCAAAGAAAAATGGCAGTTTGGCCTATCAAGTGAATAACTGCTGTCAGATTCATTAAAAGAATCTGAAAAATCACAAGTGAAATTCCCTGCATTGTGAAGGAAATTCTGAAAAGTGCTTCTTAATCTCCTTTTTATCCTTTCTATTTCGAACCATCACTGAAAGGCAACTCATTTGGGTTTGATTCCTTTAAGAAGAAGCATTCATGTATTGTTTCACTGGGACTCTTCCCTACTTGTTAGTCACAGATTTTACATAGTTGGTACTTTTGGCTGATACAGTGCTTTTTCAATAGCGACTTTTCCCAAAATAAAGTCGTAGCAATATGTAAAGTATGCAGGTAGGAACATCTGCCATTATTTCGAATATAAATTAGCTCTTTTCAGGGTTTTTGAAATGCATGCAGATAAACTAGATAATTCTCATGACTTATTGTTTAGAAATCCAAACTTTGACTTTGATGGTCTGGATCACACTGTTCCTTATGGCTGAAGTTCCTTTCTTCATTGTTTCTATATGTTGAATTCCTACCCATGCTTTCAAGCTTAATTCAAATGTCACTGCATTCAAAAAAAAATTCCTATTTTTTCCAATTAATAATGACCCTCCCCCTCAGACCTCATCTAGAACTCAATTTATAATTCTAATGTCAAGTATTATTGCAAGTGATGGGCATTAGCAGGCAGTAACTTATAACCAATGAGAAACCCATTAGAAGAACAGGAATTAAGATTATTACTGAGAAATTTTGTGAGAGGAAGAGTGGCTTAGTCAGGTGGCAAGAGCAAGAAGAAGCTGGTCAAAATTCTTCACTGACAATCTCCTTGTGTCCCAAGGTAAGTGATTGAGGCCTGTAGCATGTGGGAAATGGAAAATTTTTAGGAATATGATCCAGATTTATACATGGGGGTCAAGCATGGATGGGTTGCCATTTTCATGGCTGGAGGGGAATCCTGAATCATAAATCACAAATTCATTAGAGTATTGATATATTGTGCATTCTCCATACCATATAGTAAGCTCCTTGAGAACAAAATCCCTGTCTTAGCTAAACTTTCATCTCTCTTAGCACCTAGCATAATTGCATCCTTACAATACATACCTAATAACTATTATTTCTAGTACAGGTGATCTTCTCTGTGTTAGAGTTAAGATTAGTCTAATTGTTGCATGACTCTTGTCCATTAATTATCCTGGAAAATCATATCATTTTATCAATCTTTGAAAATGACTGTTCTTTTTTAAGTACAACAAAATTATTTCTAATGGCTTTGATGAAGTACAGGCAAGCACATATTGCTTACCACGTCTGCAACTGGAGAACAAGGTGTGACTAATGACAAGAACAGTGTGATTGACTCATCTGCTTTCTAGGGAAAAATGTCCCTTGTTAAGATACACACATTTCAGACTTACAGTTAGGTTCATAGCACACTATTGACATTCACTCTTTGAGTTTCCTTTAAAAGACCAGTGATTCTCATATTCTTTGACATCAATATTCTTCTTTCTAGAGAGCTGGGGCACTATACTACCTTTCTGAGTTCAGTTATTTAGGCAGTAAAACTCATTGTAATGTTGAAGTAAATTCCTGGGATTTTTTTTTTGCCTGCACAAAAAATGAACAATTGATTTGACTTTTTCTCCCACTGAATGATTTTAGTATTAGTCCTTCCATTTCCACCCATACGCCTTTTACCTTCTGGTCTTGAAAATGTTGCTTACTTTGAGACTCATCTTCCTCAGTAGGCCTCTCTCAATTTTTCTAATTCTCTCTGCTCTTTCTCATAAAATCATTTTGTATTTACCTACATAAATATTACATTATCCCACCTCAGCCTCTGGTAAAATAAACTCCATAAGGAATGGAACAGTTTTTTATTTTTTCTTTTTACCTCCAGTGTTAATAGCACATAGTATGGGCTATTAACTGTGAATTTCAGGGTTTAATTTCAGGCCCCAATTTAGTCCAAAATTATTCAGTAGAGGTTTCCTTGGTCACATCAGGAGAATATTTACATGTTTCTTGGTCTTTTCTCATTGTCATGGCTTAGCAGAATTTGGAAGGACAACAATGATCTAAAATAATTTTAGAAAACTGAAGGAATTATGTGAATAAAATGGGCTACAATTCATTAAGGGAACATTGCAAATACTTCAATGGGCAAAGGAATCACATTCTAAAGATGGGAAGCTGGAAGAGATCTGGGGTTTTTTCCAATAATTCACAAACCCAATTGCTTTGTTTGACCCTTATTTGTAGACTAAGTAGGTACACTATACATCTTTGGTGGGATCTCCATTAGAATACTTGGGCATGTAGTATTTTGAGCTCTACACTGCAGTAACTGTATTTAAATTTGTGGCGATAGAGTTGCTTTGAAACTTAATTTTTGAAGTCAGTTTCAACATCATTATTCATATTTCATACTGTTCCCTGTATCAATTAAACCACTCCTTCCACCAGAAACCCCTCCTGGCAGAAATTCACAGAAGATGTTGTTTCCTGCTGTGCAGGCTTGGTGTTGAACATGAAGGCGTGCACACACACACACACACACACACACACAAATGCATGGGTAAAATGTCAGAGTAAAATGCAGAGAGGGAAATAAATTGAAAAAATAAAAACAAAAAACAAACCACCCTCACTTGCATTGGTATATGGGAAGAAATGATAAGAGAAACCATGTATGGTTCATTGCCAGATGATTAATACTGAAAAAAGCATCAGCCTGAGCTGTGTGGCATGGCCATCTGGTGGATGAAGCAAGGGACCAAAGAGCCTGAAGATCTGATCCTCTGACAAGTCCTACCTCAGGCTCTGATTACTCTAGCTTCAAAATCAGACAATGAGAGGTTGATTAATATTTCATTGGGATTTCAAAAGGGCTAATGGGGATAAGTGGTTTGGTAGCAATGCCATAGAGAGTTTTTCCTCTAACACCAAAGCATTATCCTGACAAAAATAATAAGGTTTTCTTTATCCTGCCTGGTACCTAGTCAAGCTAATTATCTACTCCACCTTAGAATTTTATAATGTTTTTGATAGATAAAAGAGAGTGAACAGCTTTTTCCTGCTTGATTCGGTTCTAATTATTGTTTCGCTCTCTTTGACAAATTACTTATTTCTTATTCTTTTTCTTCACTGACCAATCTTGCAAAATTTTCTCAGTTTCTGCCTCAGGCCCATATCATCTCTTGGGTGCCACTATGTAAATGTTCTTGCTAAAGAACGTGTTTAAAGAATGAATTATGACAATGAATTTATTGGTGAAAAAGCTCCTCAAAGCCCAATAAATAAAGAACACTCATTTGCAAATTCATTTTTAAAAATCTGTATCATTTCCCTTTGGCAAGAAAATTCCTTTCTATTATTATGTTAGAACAGTGTCCTACTTACTTAATGACATTTGTGACACTTTCTATTATATATCTATATCAAATATCTGTGTTAGAAATATGATGAGGCTACGGAAATATATTTTAAAGTTATTTTATTGATAGCTTTCATTTTTAAATATTTTATGTTTCCCAGGGTATTCTTCTCCCACTTTCACCCAGAGAGCCATGATTTATAATAAACTCTGAATAAAGGAAGGAAGGGAAGAAAAAAATAGTTCTGAAAAAAGTAAACAACATAGCAATATGTTGAATACAATCGAGTCTGATGTCATAAGCTACATCTTTCACCCATGGTCCACCCTTTTCTACAGAGGAGCAAGGGAAGCTGTTAGCTCATACCTCTGGAGAGAGTAATAAAAAGTGATATTAATGTAAAAAGACTGTGTTTGGTTTTGTTTTTGATACAGAAAAACTATGTTGAACTGTGAAGTTTCTGAAATGTGACAAATCATTACTAATTACAAGTGTCAGTTTTACTTAGGCATAGTTTTTAATGAATAACAAAAAGAAAGGAGTAGCAAGTTCCTTTACATTCTCCAAGAACATGCACTCCAAAGATCTTTGATTGTATTAGTGTGGAAACTTTCTCTGTTGGTGTTGTCTCAACTATTCCATGCCTCAGTACATGGACTTTAGGAGATGCTGTGGCTACAAGCCTTGAAAAATTCATCACCTGGTGGCCATACTTTTTGTGATTACTCTTTTACCTTAGGTATAACTGGAACTTTAACCCAAAGTCTGTCACTGGACCCATTGTGAGTCTTTCTGTGTTGATAGAACTTGCCTAAGCCTAAGTTGAAACAGATTTTGATAATTCAGCATCAACTCCAAGATGCAGCATTTGGGGGCAATATTTTGTGGGAGAACTGTGAACATAAAGGTGGGAAATAATTCAAAAGATAACATTTTTTAGTGTAATTAATTTGAGAATTATGACTTTCACACCAAACAGGTCCTTAACTTCATAAGAGTCTTGGGGGAGCAGTCAAGCTATTAGAATATTGTATTTGCTTTAAAAGAAGAAAGAATCTAGTATGGCAGGCATTTTGTGTTTAGTATAGTTGACTAGGGTTTTATAATTGCCTCTCAAAACCAAAGTTTCCTTAACAAATGAGGCAGTTATTGTTAAGATTCCCCTTATCATACTAAAATCCAATGCCCTTAAAATGGACTACTTGGTTTTCAGTACTGAAATGACATTATGGAATGAAATATACTTTAACTCAAGTCTTGTCATTGACAAAAACTAACTCACACTACCCTCAAGCACTGTTAGTACATCTTGTCCCTTCTTACCTCAGTAGTAAGTTATATTGCTATCTTTCTTGATTTCTTTATCATTCTGGTTAACATTAGATTTAAAAGCAATACCTCTTCTAGCCATAACATTCATATATTTTTAAAAATTAAATATAGATCCATCTCTAGGAGTAAACATCTTGTCTTCTTGTATGAAACATGTATGAAAAAGTCGGTCTTGAAGGGTGTGTGTGTGTGTATCTGTATGTATATGATATAAATATACATATATACATATGTATGTATGTGTGTGTGTGTGTGTGTGTTTTAGGGATAGTGTAGACATTTTCCCACCAGGCGTCAGTTCAGCACCATATCTTTTTAGTTGGTGTTCTTTGGATTAGGGTAGATTAAAAATCATTAATAAAGGTTTAATTTAGTTTATAAAATTTTAACTACGTAGAATTTGTGGGAAGAGGGAGGAGTGTCCATCCAGCGGGTCATTTTTCAGTGTTAAATGTTTTTAAACTGACTGCTCATTACTTGGAAAGTAACTAAATATCATAAATAGATATTTGATTGACAATTAGATAAAACAGATATATTTGCTTTTACTGTAATAGGAGAAAGGAATCAAACAAATTCACGGTCATTAGAGACCTACAGCAAATAAATGTATTCATTAGGACAATGTAATTGAGAAGGGGAAATGTGGGTTGGGAATTGTGCAATTGGATGGAAAAACAGGTAGGGTTAATTAGGGAAAACTCCAAGGAACTAGATCTTATTCCTCCCTGTCTTTAAAGTGAAGCTCATTCTGTATCAGCCAGAAAGAGGAAAGTTATTCTCATTATATAACTCTGAAAAGTCCCTGGTGCAATAAAAAGGAGAGGTACACATAAAGAGGGTAGAAGGATATGTGTTTGGAAGGAGCAAAAGGGTAGAGGATAATTAACATCCAGTAGTCTTTTCCAAATACTTGTCATTCTTGATTTATTTGCAGTATTTAACTCTTTAAAATTTTCAATTTCCCTGTGAATTGACCCAATGTTATCAAAGACAATTTGGAATTAGGAGCTAATAGTGACTGATAAGTCCATGTACCAACGAATATCACTGTATCTGTCCTCCACCCAGACATTGCAACACTAAGAATATATGTTCAAGGAAGCTGATTATATCTTTTCCTTGATAGTATTTTTTTCCAATTACAAGCAAAGATAATTTTTAACATTCACTTTTATGATATTGAGTTCCACATTTTTTCCTTTTCTCTCCACTCTTCCTGCCCTAAGATAGCATGCAATCTGATGTGGGCTATACATGTACAATCATATTAAATATATTTTCATATTAGTCATGTTATGAAAGGCGATTCAGAATAAAATGGAAAAAAACATGAAAAAGAAAAAAAGAAAATAGTATGCTTTCATCTGCATTCAGACTATAGTTTTTTTTTCTCTAGATGTAGATATCATTTTCCATCATGAGTCTTTTGGAATTGTCTTAAATCACTGTATTACTGAGAAGTCTATTAGAGATAGTCCCTGTAGCATGTTGCTGTTACTGTGTACAGTGTTCTCCTGGTTCTGCTCACTTCACTGAGCATCAGTTCATGTAAGTCCTTCCAGTTTTTTTTCTTGAAATTTGCCTGCTCATAATTTCTTATAGCACAATAGTGTTCCATTATATTCATATGCCATAACTTATTCAGCCATTCCACAATTGATGCTCATCTCCTCAATTTCCAGTTCTTTGCCACCACAAAAAGAGCTGCTGTAAAGATTTTTGTACATTTGAGTCTTTTTTTCTTTAGTTTTTTATGATCTCTTTGGGATACAGACTTAGCAGTTGTATTACTGGATCAAAGGGTATGCATGATTTTATAGCCCTTTGAGCATAGTCAAGGAAGTTGATTATTAAAAGAAATATCCCATATAGACCAAAAATATAGAATAATTTTTGTAAAGCAACAAACCAGAAGAACCTAGATATCTTTTGATTGGAGAATAGCTAGGTAAATTGCTGCTCATGATTATAATGAAATATTACCATAATATTAAAATGGTAAATATAGGAAAACATGTTACTACTTATGTGAACTGATGACAATAAAAGTAAGTAGAACCAGGAAAATAATATGTATCATATGTAGAGTAATTGCAACCATGAAGTAGAAAATGATAACCACAAAACTGAAAGCTATGAAATTATAATAACCAAACAACCCCAGTGAAGAGTTATCAGCATTCATCTCCTTTCTTCTCAGTTTAGGACTGAAAATCAATGAACATTTAACAGCATAAAACTTTAGATTTGTAAAACGGATCTCAAAGACCAATCTAATAATGAGGAAAATGAATCCCTGAAAAACAGGATGTGAAGTAGGATACAGGTGTGGGAAACTGCATGACATATTCGATTTGGTTGATTTGTTGGTTGACTTTGTGTAATTTTTTTAATCTTATAATTTGTATAATGTACAGCCATCTAGGAAGAGGAGGGCGGAAGAGGGATATAGTCAGAGACATAGGTGATTAAAAGCCATCAAAAATGGTTTTTTTAAATTAAGAATAAGTGATCAAATCTCTCACTTTTGTTACACCAGTTTTTTTTTTTCGTCTCTGAATTTTTTTGGCTACAGGTAATTTATAATTATTAAAGAAAATTAAATGCACAGAAATGACAGTAATACAAAATAGAATAATTATAGATACAAAAAAAATTTAAAAAGTGATAAAATAATATTAATTGAAAGGATCAGAAAGGACTTCTTGGAGTAAGTGGTTGTTTGTTGATTGTCTTTCATTTTCAAAGGGGACAATGACATCAGGAAAGTGATGTCATGATTTGCAAGTGAATTGAATTTACTTGAAATATGGCTGAGTAGAGTCACCAACTGCATTCTCTCCTCTGAAAAGAATGAGTCCAGTGGCAAGATATAGGAAAGTATGACAGGAGATGGTCCCAGATGCAGTGGGAGTCCTTGGCCATTTTAAGCTGCATTCTTTCCCAGGTTTCAATTTAACTGAGGCAATGCCCTTTCAGTGATTAAGGCCAGGTAAGAAATGAACTTTATCAGTGTGTCTGCCTTTTCAAGGAGAGAGTAGGGAGAAGAGAGAATTTGAAAAAAAAATATCAAAAATTATTTTCATGTATAATTGGAAAAAAATTAAAGAAATAAGTCTAGAATATATAAAATACATGTTGTTTCAACAGCTTCTCTCTGTGTGTATATATACACACATAAATACATATATACATATATAATCCCTGTGTTTATAATAATGCTTGCATTCATGTGTGAATATGTTTATACATATCCACATGTGTGTACATACATACACATATGTATGCATTTCAAGACAGAACAAAACTTCCTTCAAAAAAGGTACTATTTCATTTTTCTCATTTAATTCGAGGTCTGACACATACTAGGAATAAGAGGAAAATGTATTGAGCTTGGCAAGGAAATATAAAAAGAACTTCAACAGGTTGAGATGTTAGGAAGGACATTTCATCTATTAAAAAGCAACACGAATAAGGGCATGAAGGTGGGGAAAATGCTAGCTATGTTCCAAGGCCATGAGCAGTCTTGTTTGGTTGGACCATGACAGATATGAAAGGGAACAATGCGAGTTAAGGCTACAAATGTAATTTGGAGCCAGATGGTGGGGAATTTTGAAGGTTACACTAAGAAATGTGGACTTTATTTGAGTCAATGAGGAGTTATTGGCAGGTTTTAAGTCATGGAGTGGTGTTTTGTTAGTTATGTGTTAGAAAGACTCATATGACATCAAGGTTTGGGAAGAATTTGAGGGAAAGAGACTTGGTATGGGAAAACATAAGGCAATTTGTGGTCATTGTTATGTATGTATGTATGTATGTATGTATATGTATTTATTCATTCATTCATTTATTCATTCATCCATCCAGTTATTCATTCATTCATTCATTTATTTATTTAAATTTATTTTTGTATTTTTTAAACATTTGTTTCCACATTGTATTGGTCAGAGAAGCTATGTCTCTCATAGTTTACCTTAGTTATAATATTTCTGTTACAGTATACAATGTTCTCCTGGTTCTGCTTACTTCCATTTCCAACAGTTAACATGCTTTCCATTTAATATGGTGCATTAGTTTATTTGAGCAAAACCTTTTTAATTTCACATAATCAAAATTATCCATTTTATTTCGTGTGATCAACTCTGTCTCTTCTTTGTTCATCATCATTTGTTGATGTATAGATTTGCAGATAATTTTCACCTGTTGCACTAATTTACTCTTGATATTAATGTATATTATTTATCCATTTTTACCTTATTTTGAAATAAAGTGTGAAAAGTTAGTCTGTGCCTAGTTTATGACAAGTTGCTTTCCAGTATTCCCAGCAATGTTTGTCCAGTGGTGAGTTCTTACCCCCCAAATTTGGATCTTTTGGTTGGTCAAATATTAAATTACTATGGCCACATGCTATCATGTATTGTGTACTTAATCTATTCCACTGATCCACCACTGTCTCTTTTTCTTTTTAAAGCTAATATGAGATTGTTTTAATGATTACTGCTTTATAATATTTTTTGAAATCTGGTGCTGCTGGGCCACATTGTCACGTATTATTTTCATTGATTTACTCAATATGCTTGACCTTTTGTTCTTCCAGAGAAAATGTATTCTTTTTTTTCTAGTGGTAGTTTGATTGGTATGGCACTGAATAAGTAAGCTAACTAAGGCCGAATTGTCTTTTTTATTATATTGTCCTGACCTACTCATAAGTAATTAACATTTCTCTGTTTAGATCTAACTTTATTTGTGTGAAAAATGTTTTGTAATTGTGTTCATATAGTCTCCACATTTGTCTTGGCAGGTAAATTCCCAATTATTTTCTGTTGTCTGCAGTCATTTTAAATGGAATTTCTCTTCCTATCTCTTCCTGTTGGGTTTTGTTGCCAGTATATAGAAAGGTTGATGATTTATGTGTGTATATTTTATGTTCTGCAACACTGTTAGATTGTTCATTGTTTTAACTAGTTTTTTGCTTTTTGTTTTTTTTAGTCTATGTATAACATGTCATCTGCAAAATATGATAGTTTTGTTTCCTCATTGCCTATTTTTATTCCCTCAATTTCTTTTTCTTTTATTACTAGAGACAATATCTCTAATACAATACTGAATAAAAGTGGTAATAATGGAAATTCTTCCTTCACTCCTGATCTTATGGGAAATATAGTTTATCTCCTTTACAGATAATACTTGCTTTTGGTTTTAAATGGATGCTTCTTATCAGTTTAATGAAAGCTCCACTTATTCTTATGCTTTCCAGTGTTTTTAATATGAGAAGGGCTACTGCATTTTATCAATACCTATTCTGCATCTACTGATATAATCATATAATTTTTGTTGTTTTCATTATTTGTTTTGGCAGTTATGTTTAGTTTTCCAGATCTTAAACTAACCCTGCATTCCCGGTATAAATCCTATCTGGTCATAGTGTATGATCTTTGCCATATGATCTCATTGCTATTTAAAATAAATCTTTGTATTGATGTTTATTTTGCAAATTGGATATAATTTAATTTCTCTATATTTCCTCTCCCTTGTTTATATATCTTAACAATATTTGTGTCATTAAGGGAATTTTGTAGTACTCTACCTATTTTTTCAAATATTTTATCTAGAATTAAGATTAATTGTTCCTTAAATGTTTGGTAGAATTCAATGGTAAACTGATCTCTTCCTAGACAATTTTTAAGGGAGCTTATTTGCAATTTGTCTTTTGACCAACACAATCTTTAAGGTTAGATTATTTTGTTTCTAATTTTACTTCATCTTTCCATGGACCTTTGTTGAATGTGATTTTATTGCATTATGGTCTGAAAAGGATGCTTTTCATATTTTTGCTTTTCTGCATTTTTGTGCGGTTTTGCTGGGTCAATTTTGTGAAGGTATCATGTAAAGCTCAGAAGAAGGTGTACATTTTTCTATTTCCATTCAATTTTCTACTTAGGTTTATAATTCTACTTTTCTAAGATCCTCTGGTTAAGTGCTTTTTAAACATTTTATGATAATATTTATCCAGCTCTGAGAGACAATGTTGATGTCCCTCATAAGAATAGTTTTACTGTCTCCTCCTGTAATATATTTAATTTTTTTCTTTAAAAATTTGGATGCTATGCCATTTGGTCCTATGTTTTTTTTTTTACTGATATTATTTCATTGTGTATGGTTCCTTTTAGCATGATGTAGTTTACCTCTTTTCATTAGGACTATTTTTCCTTTTGCTTTGTGTGAGACCATGATTGCTACCCCTGCCTTTCTGTTTGTTTTTCACCTTAACTGAACCATAATAGATACTGCTGTAGTCCATTGCATATTTTTTTTGTGCCTCTCTATTTCAAGAGTATTTCTTTTAAATAACATACCTTTGGATTTTGTTTTCTAATCCCACCTGCTATACATTTCCATTTTATGTGTGAATTTATTCCATTCACATTTGTATTTGGGATTACTAACTCTGCATTTCCCTCCATCCTATTTTGTTCTGTTTATATTCATTTTCTTTTAATCATGTCTCTCCTCTAAATTAAGCTTTCTTCTGACAACTGCCTTCTTTTATCTGTCCTCCCTTTTATCTTACCCCTCCCATTCTGTTCCTTTCCTACTTTTCTGATGGGTGATAGATTTCTGTATTTTATTGAGTTTGTATACGTATTTTTTCTGTCTTTGAAGCAATGTAGATGGGAGTGAGTTTTAAGCATTGCCTCACCTGCTTTCCACTCTACTGTAAAATTTTTTCCTTGTGCAACTTTTTTTTTTTAAATTTGAGATAACTTTGACCATTCTTTTATTCCCTTACCACTTCTCACAGGGTATCCTTCTTTCTTGCACTTTCATTTTTTTTAACATCATCTCTACATAACTGAATCTCTTTAACAGTTCTAGTAATGATATGATTCTTAAAATACATGTATTATCTTCCCATATAGACATATAACAGTTTAACCTTCTTGAATTCATTATGATTTCACTTTTATTTTTACCTTTTTAAGCTTCTTTAAGTCCTATAAATGAAAATTTTCTATTCAGCTCTGGTCTTTTCTTCAGGAATGCTTCAAAATCTTTTATTTCATTAAACATTAATATTCCCTTTGAAGGATTACATTCAGTTTTGCTGGGTAGATTATTCTTGGTTGTAATCCCAGGTTTTTTGCCTTCCAGAATATCACACTTAAGGCTCTCAACTACTTATCATGGTACCTGAGTTTTGTGTGATTTTGAATCTGGCTCCATGATATTTGAATTGTTTCTCTCTGGCTGCTTGAAGTATTTTCTCTTTGACCTTTGTGCTCTGGAACTTGACTATAATGTTCCTGGGAGTTTTCATTCTGGGATTCTCTTCATGTGGTGATTAATGCAGTCTTTCAATTCCTATTTTATCTTCTGGTTCTAGGATATCAGGGCAGTTTTCTTTTGTAATTTATTGAAATATAGTTTCTAGTTTTTTCTTTGATCATGGCTTTCAGATGGTCCAACAATTCTTAAATTCTCTCTCCTAAATTTATTTTCCTCCTGCACATTTACACCTCTACATCCAACCATTTTCTTAAGTTCTAAGACATTGCAGACAGTATGCTTAGTGTTGGAGTGTTCTGTAACTAGTACATGACCCTATTAAGCAGTAAGAACTGTCACTGTGGGTTCATACAACATACTCTTTATACTACCTAATCACAGATAGCAGCTTGTTATGTCAGCCCAGCTCTTTAATCTGCTCTTCACTTTTCTGGGATTCCATGTAACCCTTGACTCCTTGTTTCTTGTCATGGAGTTACTTTTCTTTTGTTGTTCTAGAACTTGACATGAATTATCCAATAAGATCATGACTCAGCTCCCATCTTACTTGAGGACACACTCTTCTCATATCCTTAGTGATAGCTGTTAAGTCCTTCTTTGTACACAACTGTTTAATTAGACTTTTAAACATGAACAAAACTCACAACATTAATGAAACTATTTGGTGCATCTCACAGTCTGCAGGCAAAATAAATCAACAATAGTCATGGAAATTCAGTATCTTTCAAGTTATTCCTGGTGGGGAGCTCAGAAAAACTCACCTGTGGCTTATCACTCACAAGAAAGTCCATGCCAAAATCACTGACCACAATACCAGATGCTAGACTTCACACTGATGCACTGTGGAAAAGTGAAAGTCATTTGTTCTTGGGTAACATTGGCAGCTCCTTGAGGAAGGTAATTAATGTTTAGAGATGGTTATGGTCTCCACTTACCTCAGTGGCATAACTTTGTTTCTTTCCTCCCCTCCCCCACCTCTCTGTCTGTCTGTCTGTCTCTCTCTCTCTGTCTCTCTCTTTCTCTCTGTAGAAAAATAACAACACTTCCTGTCCTTGGGAGTCTTTCTTATGGAGTTAAACAGGGCAGATGCCAGAATCTGCAAGCTGACTGATTTCTCCTTTTTTTTTTTCATGTTCAAATATGTTCTTTTTAAAATCCCTCTTCCCAGCTTCTTCCATAATGGCCATACATACTCTTCAGTTGTTCTCAACCCCAAACTTAGACAGGAAAGGAATTATAATTGAGTAGCATTTTATCAGCAAGATGTTGTTAGGAAAAGTAGTTTGGATTTACTGATAAGGTGCTTCACTTGCATAACAAAACTAATCATCTTTCTCCTCATCCATTTGCAGAGATGAAGTAGAGTGAGAACCTAATTCCAAGTTGAGTGTGGGGGAGAGTATGTTACTTTTGTTCAGTTTTTTTTGGATGACTCTAACCCCATTTGAGGTTTTCTTGGCAAATAACAGGGAGTTGTTTGCTATCCCCTTCTCATGCTCATTTTAGAGAGGAGAAAACTGAGGCAAGCAGGGTTAAGTGACTTTCCCAAGGTCACACAGCTAGTAAGCATGGGAGGCCAGATTTCAACTCAGAAAGATAAGTTTTCTTGATTCCAGGCCTGGTACTCTATTCACTTTGCCACCTTGTTGTACCAGGTGACCAGATGGAAAATTTGAGGTATGTTCAGGTGCTATTATTCTCCAAGTCCTTTTCCCTACAAACCATGAAGGAAATCTTTCATTCTGTCTACTCCCTAATTTTTCATTTCCAATCACCAAGTCCTATCAATTTTTTTTCTCCATAACTTCACTGACTTTTTTTCCTGTTAGCTCACTGTGTTCAAACCCATATCACTTCATGCCTGGACTATTACAAGCATCCTCTAATTGCTCTCTCTGCATTTAATCCTTTCTCCTACCAATCTATCTTGTGGAGTGTCAGATTCTTTTTCCTAATCACTAGTTACATCATATCATTCCACTACTAAAAATCCTCCAAAGGTTTCCTGTTGCCTTCCTAATAATAGGTAATTTATTTAGCCTGGAGTTTGAAGCCTTTGCATTATTAGCTTTTTATTTACTTTCCCATGCCTCTCTATCAAGACCCACCCTGAAAGCTGAACTGTCATCAAATTAGTCTATTTCCCAGAGTCTCAATATGTCTTACTCTTTCTTGTTTCCTTCCTTTGAAACACTGCTTATTCTCCTTTCTCCATTCAGAATTCTGTTTTCATTCCTTTTCACGTATCCAAATCCTATTCATCCTTCTAGGATCAATTCAAATTTTCCGTTCTCTGTTACAGAATCAGTGTGGCAAGTGGAGAAAGTGTTGAGTTTGTCATCAGATGCCCTGGTTTCAAAAGACAGTTTTTCCACTAGTGATCTTTGGCAAGATACATAATCTTTCTGGGACTCTTTTCCTATATCTGTAAAATGAAGACTTTGGTGAGATGGCCACTGAGATCTCTTTTAATTCAAGACTGATGCCACTGGTCTTCAAAGGTAACAAAAACTACCAGGGACCTCTCTTCTCTTTTAAATACCATAGCTCTTGTTGTATGTTGTTTTGATGTCATTTAATTGTTTTGTCTCTTTTATGTGAATGGTTTATTCTCTCCAGATAGATTAGAAATTCCTTGCAATATTTTCATAGAGGACTTTTTAGTACTCCTTCCCTCATTCAAATCTCTCTCTTCTGGCCTATTTCAGCAGGATACCTTAAGCATAGGCCATCAATTAATCATTAGTAATTTGTTTACTTTTTTCCTCAAGTAGCAGTATCTAGTTTATTAAAGACTGTGAAAGGTAGATGTCATAGCACACAGCCCTCATGAATGGAATGCCTTCCAATTGTCCAAGGAATCTAGGCTTGGGATGTATTTAACCCAATAGGCATCAGGAATGAGATGCTTCTCAGCTATCATATCCTCCAACTGATCACTACTGAAATTGGTGAAACCCCTTTGCTTAGAGATATGGATATTTTAGCAGCCAGAGAACTTGAACCTGGCTCTATGCAAAGCCATGTTTTTTTTTTTTGGCTTTTTTTTGGAGGGCAATTGCAATTGGGGTTAAGTGACCTGCCCAGGGTCACATAGCTAGTAAGTGAGTCAAGTGTCTGAGGCCAGATTTGAATTCAGGTCCTCCTGACTCCAGGGCTGCTACTCTACTCAGTGTGCCACCTAGCCAGCCCCAAAGCCATGTTCTATATTCTGGACCTTATTCTGAATCAACATGAGAACTTGGCCAATGTGTACATGGGATACAGTGTCCCTGGGCTTTCCAAAGCCACCTGTGTGACAGTCTACAGCCTAGAGAGGAAGAAAATATAGTAGAGGATTAAGGACCTCATATTTTAAATTCTGCAAGGCAGAATTTTCTTTCTTAACTAAGTTAATTTTAAGTGGCCTTAGCCGAGACAAAAGTGTCTCTGAGGGCCCAGAGTTTACTAAACTTTTTCCACTCATGACATTTTCAGAATTTCTCAAACTGTGGGTTGTGACCATATGATGTCGAAACACACAGTTTAAGAAGTTCTAGGAGTACCCTGTATGAAGAAGAAGGTACTCACAGAACCAGGGAAATGCTGTCTGCAACCACCACACACCAGCCCCACTCTGAAATAATTGGGTTGGTCAATTTGTTGACTTGTAAAATGATAGAAGGGAGCAATAGGTTTGATATTATAGTAAAAAAAAAACATTGAATATGACCTTTAGAGCAACAGACAGAGTGATTGGAGTCTATAAGAACCTAGATTGTATAGCGTCGGCAGGCAGAGAGAGGGATTTGGTCATCATTTTTCAGAGTTGTACTCATAGATAGCAGATATTCCATTGAACTCTGTGTGACCTTGGAGAGGGCATTTCCTTTCTTTGAGTTTCAGTGTCATCACTTATTAGATGAAGTACTTGAACAAGCTGACCTCCGTGGCCCCATTCCAACCCTGACATTCTGAGATCCTAACTGGTTTCTCCTACATGTTGGCTTTTTTTTTTTCATTTCTGCCTGCCTTTGGTCAGGTTATTTCATCACTTGTTAGCACCTCTACCAACATATGGAGGAGAGAGAGAGAAAATATAGTCAGAACTGGAAACTAGTCAGCATTGTATCTTATTAACAGTTTTTATAAAAATTTGTCAGGGAAAAATATTAAACCCAAAGGGTAAAAAAGATCTGTGGATTATCTGTCAGCTCATTTCCCCCATGGTATTCCATTATATAATTTATAATTTATATAAAAGGAAATATTTGTAGTCTTTTATAACAGATGCCAACTTGTTCATAACACTGAGGGACAATTTTCACACACAACTAAGGTAGGCTGCTTTCTGCTGCCTAATTGTGTGTATACTTTGAAAAATGTGCTCCCAGAATCCACTTACACTTGTCACATAATCTTAGAAGTAAATGAAAAAGATCAATGTAATACATGCAAAAAATATGGAAAAGAGAGGGAAATAATCTGGCTGGTTTGAGGCTCCTTTTGAGGGAATGTCTGTTTGATGTATTTCTCATTCAGTATCTTTAGGAAGATTGAAAACTAATTTTTTTTAAAGTAGATACCTTCTAGACTATAGGAATCTGAATTGCCTTTCTTCTTTCTGCCACATGAAGTCCCCCAAATACTCTCTGGTCCCTAATGATATTAAAGTATCAAGGTCTTTGCAAGGCCTCTAAAAGGATCATCCTAGTAGGAGTATGTCAGAATTCACTAGACTCCTGGGCAACTATAATGTATTGTTTGTATTCTGTATTATAAAGCCCACTAAGGACTAGTTCTCTGCTGCCAGTAAAATGATGAATCTCACAATTTACAGGGTACAGAAATGACATCCATAGACCTAATGACTTACACAGCATTATCGTCCAGGTTTTTTCATCCTATCATCTGGCCAAGGGATGTTAATTTCCTACTAGGTGCAAGTCTGTAGTGATTTATTTTATTGGCTTTGGTCAAATCTGGGACTGGTCAGGTACAAAAGGGCTAACTGCTTGCTATGTCTCACCATATTGGGAGCCATAAAAATAAAGTGAAACTAGGCCAAACAGAAATGCTGAATGGGTATCTGTAGAAAAAGAAGGGAAAGCATCTCTTCTTGTGACAGTTAGATTATAGAGGATATATTTACCTGGTGGCACTGCCTAAAGTTATGGGATTTGAAATAGGTAAAAAGGTCAACATAGAAAATGAGTAAATTAGATTTGGGGAATATGCTTTTTTGTACAGCCGTGTTACTTGAAAAGAATTTATAATATATTAGCTTAGCATTTGAATTATACATTTTTTTTGTTTTTTTTTTGTTTGCTTTTTGGAGGGCAGTTGGGGTTAAGTGTCTTGCCCAAGGTCACATGGCTAGTTTTTGTGTTAAGTGTCTGAGGCCAGATTTGAACTCAGATCCTCCTGACTCCAGGACTGGTGCTCTATTCACTGCGCCACCAAGCCACCCCCGAATTATACATATTTTCCATGTTTCTACATATCACAATTATCTGAAACTAAATCAAGAATTTATTAAGACCTAAGTTTGTATGTGCCCTGGGATACATGGAATACAAATACAAAGACAGTAGATATTTATAGTCACAAAGAACTTAACCTTCAAATGGGAAAAAAACAGGGTGCCTAAATAAGTTGTTGCTGAATCATTCTGTCATGTCCAACTCTTGGTGATCACATTTGGGGCTTTTCTGAGTAAAGACACACATGCACAAATACACACACACACATAAGTATGTACAGAATAGATAGAAAGTGAATAAACACATACATATGAAATTGTTAAATACAAGTTAGGTTGGGAGGGATGACACTAGCCAGAAGGGTGATCAAGAAAGGCTTCATGTAGAAGGTATTCAGCCAAGTCTTGAAGCAAGACAAGGATTCCATGAGAGAAGCAAGGAGAAAGTCCTTTCAGGGTATGAGGGTGAACCAACAAAAATCAGAGAGGACAGAGGATGAAATATCTTGTATGAAGAAAAAAGGAAAGGTCAGTTTAGCTAGATCTCAAGAGGGGTTGAAGAATAAAGTGGGACTAGGTTTTGGAGGGCTTTACAAACTAAAGCAAAGGGATTATATTTCATCCTGGGGGCAAAAGAGAGATATTACAGTTGATTGACTAGGAGGATAACATGGTCAGACCAATATTTAAAGAGGATTACTTTGGCCTCAGTTTTTAGGGTAGCTAAGAGTAGGAAGAGACTTAAGGCAGGGCCATCAACTAAGAGAATATTATAACAGTCAAGATGTAATGTATGCCTGAACTAATGTGGGAGCTCTGGGATTAGAGAGAAGATGCTTAATGAGAGAGATATTTTGTAGGTGGAAATAGCAAAATTTGTGAATTGATCAGCTATATAGAATGCAGGAAAGTGAGGATTCAAGAATAGTGCTGAGATTATGAACCTGGGAGAATCAAATGGTTAGAGTAGCTTTGGTAGCAATAGAGAAGATTAGAAGTGGTATGGATTGGGAGTGAGGTAAATGAGTTGTGTATTGATGTATGGAGTTTCAAATGTCTCCTAGGAATCCAATTTTATATGCCTAAGATGAAATAATACATAACATTATGGCATACCCATGGTTGTGGGGTATGATGTGGATGATGAGCTAACAAAGGACAGTAGTTTTAAAAAATCATAGTCAAGATAGCAACTGAGACATTAGGGTAGTTAGTAGTATCAAATTCAGCAGATAGGTCAGTGATGGCTTGTGATTTGCACTGAAGAAGGGATTCTAAATTGTTTCTTTTGAGGGAGGTAGAACTAGAAGATCTTTTAAAATTACCTTAGGTGCTTAATCTGAGATTCATGAATTTTATTTTTTTGTTTAATATTTTGATAACTATATTTCAAAATAAAATTTTTAACAATCCAATGTACTTTATCTTTTACTCTTAAAAAAACTTTATGAGAAGGTGTTCATAAACTTTATTAGATTATCCAAAGGGGTCCATGATATAAAAAAGCCTAAAACCTTGTGGTCTAAATCTGTGAAATTGCTTGTAGTACTTATCTACCAGAGTTGTTTTGAGAAAATACTTTGTAAATTGTAAAATAGTATAGATATATGGTGGATCAAATGGATATTACTGTTGCTGTTTTTACTACTCAATGTATAATATATGCTGAGACAACAAGTTCTGTCTTCACTGTTTCTGGAAGAAACAATGCTATAAACTGCTAATATATTCTGTTTTTTTCTATTCCATGTGCTATTCCATTTCAGACCTGATTGGCAAATACAGAAATGGATGATCTTAATCATCATTGCCTTCACATTCACCAATTTTTTTTTTATCCCTAAGGAAAAATGACTGGTTGTAGCAGGACTCTTTGGTGCCTTCAACTGTTTTTTAGACTAGTGCTCCTGTTGAAAGGGGAAATTACTTGGCTACATGGGTAGTCAAACCTTTGCTAAAAGGAAATTGAAGTAGACAAGAAAATATTCTAAAAGTCTCACTTCGTGAATCATTATACTCAACAGCAACTCTCAGATTAGCAATCTGGTCTGAGGTTCCTTATGGGTTAACACTGGGAAGACGCATTGTCACAGTTAATTTTTTTATTAAAAATTCAGCTATTTCTAACCAAGAAATACCTCATACAAATAAGTGAATTGTGCTTATCTGTGTATGAGTGTTTATATACATATATATACATATACATAACATATATTTGTACTTACATATAATGCAATTACATATTACATATAACTCTGCTTACATATAAATGATGCATCCTAACTGCTCATTTTTTTTCCTTCTTGTAACCATAAATTCTTCACAGGTTAATTAACTACCTGGGATGAAAGGGAAGTAAAATCTTGTGAAGGACGTTCATCCAAGAGATTAATTGAACTTCCTGTTACTAGTACTTTCATTAGCATAACAAAACCAAATGCAAGAAGCCCAAGTTGCTTTTGATGTCAGAGCGCTGTCAGTCTCCAAGTACTGAATCCTTCCATTTATGAAACAGATGATTCTTTTGAAATTGTCACAAATTCTTTGTAGTTTCAAGTGCATGATACTCAATACAAGGAAACTGGGTTAGGTATCATGTGAAACTGCATAGCTACAGTGGAAAAAAAAAACAGTTGCAGAAATGGATAAAACCCTACATGTTTTTAAATACTGTTAAAGAATATTTGGGCATTTTTTTCTGAGCAGATATAATATCATTACTAATGTTCCTCTTTAAAATGCAATCCTAAAATTATACTACTAAATTAGTAATGTAAATCATGAAGTTTCTTGTTTAAAAATATGTTCTCCATCTGTTTCTATTTCATTAGAATTATTATTTCTTTTAGAAATAGAGTGATTTTACCTTCTACATATAACCTTATATTCTCAGGTTGGGTCTATTATATGGAAACTCAACATACCTATAGCTATATATCTGGAGGAAAGCATTATTTTGGTTTCTGGGGGTTGATCTCAAAGAAATAAATTTACTCAAACAACTCCTCATTCATTACATCATCCTCATTACATGTGTAAATTAATTACATCAAAGTCAGATAGATACAAGTAGCCTCAGCTGAATATTATTTTTTTAAAATAGTTTATCCCTCTGAAAAAACAAGTCTCTAACAAAACTATTATTGTATTGTCTCAGGCAAGTGAGAGAAATGGCACACTCAGAAGGGGAGATGCTATTGGTATTTATCATTTTCAGACACCAGATGGCACTCCTACATTTTTAATCAATTTGGAACATTTTTACTTTCCCTCACTCCATTTTTACTTTCTTTTCAGGAAGAGTTTGCTTAAGGGGTCAAATTTCATCTATGTTTTCAATCATATAAAATATAATTGAAAACTTTCAGATATTGATTAAAACTCAGACTCCATTTTCACATTTCTTTTCACCTCATTGGGTAATGCTATTTACCTGTTTTTGGAGAATGACTTTAATAATGTCCATCTTTAGGGACCAGAGTAATAATAGGTGTATAGAGTCACTGTAGAATCCATTGAATTTAAAATTGTTATCAGTTTTTGTGAGCCATACAGGGCAAGATTTCATCAGTCTATTTAGTACTCCCCATTAGTATTCTGTAGATTGGATAGATTATCTATCATTCCTAAGAGATTATGTCTATCTGCAAATTACTTTAATGAGCATCCAGAGTCTGTTTACTTATAAGGAATCCTTATTTATGCTCTAGTCTTAGAATTTTACTTTAGTAATAGCTTCATTCCTCTTCTAAACCATCATATAGATACTGACATCAAGCTGGAACTTGTACCAATAGTCTGACCATGGCTGGCACTTGATTTTCTCTTTTATCACTTTTTTTTAACATAACTTCTTTAGTAAAGTTTTTATTTTTCCTTGTTATAGAAAGGTTCATGTTTGTGTGTATTTGTGATTTTAAAAGGTTACATCATAGACTGACATGACTTTGTTGAAAGGAAACCTTTTAATAGCTTCTGCAAACCCTTCCTGATACCCTGTTGCTATTGTCTAAGAATTATATTTTACAAATTAAGTTTAAGGCTTTACTGCATTTAAAGAAAAAAAAATTTCCCCACACAGTGTTTGCAACCTCAAAGCTCCCAAAAATAAAAGACAAAAAGTGGGAAATGCCTCTCCTTTTTAAGATTTTATCCTAACTCTATGACTTTTGGAAGAAAAATGGATCAAACTTGTCCTCTCCCTCCCATCAAAATAGCTAGATAATTTACAGAAAATATTTAGTAATATTTAGTTATTATGTTCTTAGTTCTCATGGTCACTTGAGAGATTTCTTGCTCAAAAAGGGAAAAAAAACTTTACTCCAGATAAAAATCAAATTGTTGACACTAAATTTATTTAATTTAACCTTACCTAGCTTAAGATTTTTCATTTAGATGCTCCAGATTTTCCCCATTAATGGCTGAGAGGGCTATTGACCTACCATACATTGATTAGCTTTGTTATGTTAATAGAAACAGCTTACAAATTAAGCAGTAGTGTGCTTAGAATGGAAAAGAGTGACACAATTTTAAATAACTTGAATCTAGAAACAGTTCTTGGTAGTTGTAAAGGTATTTCCTTAGTCTATATTATCCAGAATATTGCCTTGAGGTTTCTATACTTACCTTCTACAAAATTATTGAAGTATACCACTAAATATGAAGATGATTGCTCATAGGACTGTGCTCTCTCTCTCTCTCTCTCTCTCTCTCTCTCTCAGTGTATCATTTATGGAAACAGGTAACAGATTCACAAGAAAAGAAGCATTTTTAATGTGTAAAATCTGTAAATTATCTGGGGAAGATATGTATGTATTACACTTTATTCATTTGAAGATAGGGACTAGACTCATACAAGATCATAGCTGGAAGGAACCTCAGAAGCCATCAGGTATGAGTATAGGCTTTATCACCAATCCTCTAGATGGCAGACTGAGAAGTGACCATCTAGTCTCTTCCTAAAAACCTCCAGATATTACAATCTCATTACATCATTTGCCTATTCCATTTTTAGACCATTACTGTTGTGAGGATTTTTCTTACAAAGAAATGAAATCTGCTTTTCAGTAACTTTTTACCATAGATCCTGGTTCTGTCCCTTGAGGTCAAACAGAACATGCTCATTTCTTCTCCTATGATAATAATTTATACATATGTATACAGAGGGCATATTTCCTTCCTGAAATCTTTTTTTCTAAGCTGAACATTTTAGTTTCTTCCACTAATCCTCAGATGACATGATTTTAAGTCCCCTCATAATTTTAGCTAATAATGTCCTTCATAAAATGTGACACACATCTTAACATGCTGCTGCTACTAAACAATTGGGGCTATGCTGAAATGACCCTGCTATAATTGTAAAGGGGTAAGAGGAAAGGATATATTGATGATGCCATACATATCTATATAATTCTTATTACTATAATTACTATAATACCCAATAGTGTTCAAGTACAGCTTAAATAAATGAAAAAAAAAAAGGTGTCCAAATGGGACCAATGTTCCAAGACATTGAAATGGAAGGTGATTATTTCTGTAAACAGAAGACCCAAAAAGAAAATCCACTCTTTGTTGGGTCAAAGCCATAGCTTTAGGCTTGGCATGACCCATAGAGGGTACTTGAATGGGGCAAGGGGGCAACTAGAAATACTTTTTTAGAAATAAACAGCAAACAATCTGGTTTGAATAGGTATAAGGATTTGGATGGAAATTATTGGTCTAACTAGACAAGATCCAGGGTCCAGTCTGATATAGTAGAAGAAGGTATTCCACCTGTCCAATTTATGAAATTAATCCCAACTGGGCTTTCACTGCAGTATAAGAACTCTTTTACTACTCTTCTCTAATTGGCCATTAGAGAGGAGCAAATACCTCTTACAGAGAATATTGTTCATGTTAGGTTCCTTTGTGTCTTCTTTACTAACCAAAGGAGAGAGTCATGAGGTACTACTCCTCAATTTTTCTTCCTTTCTCTTAGTATCAGATGTGGATTCACATTTTCATCCCTTAAAGTCTAAGTGACTTTTCCTCACCCTAGTTTTGTAAGAAAACCTTCATACTTACTCAATAGCTCCAAAAGTTTAGGTGTCCTCCTTCCTTATCCCCCCACCCCACCCCAGGGCACATTCTTCTATATCTTCTAAACTCCTCATCTCCTTTTTTTCTTGTTTACTTTCTGTAGCACATCTTTCATTATTTTCCAAAAGATTTCATTCTCCTTGATTACATTGAACCCTTTATTTTTTGCTATCATGGAAACCAAACTGTACTTTTGACTAGATAGCTATTAAGTGTCACTAGGAGAAACATAAACGTGGCATACTCTCTGTAAGTTACTGAAAGTTTTACATTGCCCTCAATTATTCCTGGAACTGAGATCCTAATTAATTTGTTATTCTTTGTGGTAACTCTCATGGTTGCCATTTTTTTTTAGATCAACTCTCATAATGAATTGACATGGGGTACTAACCTAATTGACTACTCAGTTACTTACAATCCCTTAATAAAGTTTTACTTGCTGTATTGAGACTACTGCTTTTTCTTGTGATATAGCACTAGTTTATTCAGCTATCTTTAATTCATAATTAGCAGAATACTGCCAAAAGAAAGCACCACTGCAAACAGAAGCTGTTCACAGCTGTTGTCCATGTTGGTCTCAAGTGTTATCCAATTATCAGATTTTTACTTTTTTCATCTTTTTATTATTGATGTCCTTATTCTGGATGTCTGATTTCTTCCAGAAGTTTAATACCCAGATTACCATTGAAGCAGTGCTACATCAATTTTTGAGGTAATTACTAAGAAAACAAAAACTTTCCAGAAGCAGCTTTAGCTGAATTTCTAATAGATTATTTGTTCTGAAGTCCATCACTCTAAGGGCATTTTTGATGCCCTTGGTGTAAAAAAATGGGACATGACCCAACTTGGATCTAACATAGAAGTCTCCATTTTAGATTTTAGAATGTGCTAACTTTTTTCACCTTCTCTCTCTCTGTTTCTCTCTGTCTCTCTTTGTCTCTCTCTGTCTCTGTCTCTGTCTCTCTCTGTTTTTCCCTTTCTTCCCCCTTTCTTTCTTCTCCCCCTACTTCCCTCTCCTTCCATTCATCCTTCCTTCTGTCTCTCACCATCCTCTCCCTCCTGCTCCTTTTTTCTTCCCTTCATCTGTCCTTTCTTTTATCTCTCTCTATCTCTCTTCCTCACTCCTTTCTCTCCACTAGTTCCCTGCAATGGAATATACAAATCAGCTTTTAGTCAATCAAAAGGCATTTATTAAGCACCTACAGTATTTCAGACATTATGGATACAAAAACAAAAATGAGATAATCTCTGTATCCAAAAACCTTATGTTCTCTTGTGTACACACTATACTCATATAGAAAATAAAAATCAACCCCACCTTTTTAGAGAGGTAGTGCTATTATCAAGATGAAGCAAGAAAGGTAAATATAAGATGCTGTCAGAATGCTTAGCTTTCCTCTCATTTTTCTATAACATTCTAGGATAAAGTGTTCATTTGCCTTACACCAAAGTGTCTCATCATTTCTACCCAGAAAACAAGGGTTTTTTTCATGCATGGGGTTCAGGTCCAGAACAAAAAACATCTCTATCTGGTGCAGTTATTTCTTAATTCTTTTAGGAGAATTACTTATCTTCAAAACAACAAATTATTATGTATATATTACTTTAGATACACAGGATATAAAACAAATATCTTACTATTTCATATTAACCATTGCTGATATAAAATCTATACTATAGAGACAGGAGCCAAGATGGTGGCATAGAAGCAGCAAGGTCCTGCAGCTTCCACACCGCCACCCTAAACACCCATTAAATTATGAGCCCAGATAAAGTCTAGGAGTCTCAGAATCACAAAAATACAGAGAACCCATCTCTCGCTGAAGGCAGCTTGGCAGCAGGGCTCATCGCGGCCACTGGAGCAGAGACTGGAACAGCCTGAAGCCGAGACCTGAGCCAGGTCTGGGATGGTGGGAAGGAGCCAGGCTGAGCTGAGCCAAGCAGGCACCGCAGCCAGTCCGCACAGGTTCTACAGCCTGCAGCACCTCCACATCTGCCAAGGCGTGAGGAATGGAAAGGGAGAGGTGCAGCTCGCACCAAAGTGGAGCACAGACCTGGCCAGCCCAAAACCATAGCCACAGCCAGGCCAGCAGACCAGGCCCCAGGGCAGCCAGGAGGAGCCTCCCAAACCCTTGAGTCTACTTCAAAGAAAATCTAAAGCACCTGCATAATGGGATCTTCGAATCATCAGAGCTGGTTAGTGAAAGTGAAACTTTGAAAATTAATTTGGTAAAGCAGTTCGGCCAATCTGCCCCCAGGGCAAGGAAGCAGTGGGGGAAGGGAACTGCTGGAACTGGTGGTGGCCCCCACCAGGCTGCTTCAGAGACCCTGACCTGTGGACTCTGCAGGGGGGCTGAATCAATTGATCAGGGCCAAGTGCTATTGCGTTGAGCGGCCTGGATCTGGATCATGGTCTTGGGTGGTAGTCCTGGGGTGCACTTTCAGCAAGCCAAAGCTGGGGGTACTTGCAACACTCCCTTAATAGCTCCGGCAGTTGGGAAAACCCCAGCGATTTGGAACAGAGCTTCCCCCACTAGAAGCAGAGTTTCACAGACCTAAAAAAACCAACCAATTAATTGACTGGCCAACATGAGGAAAAGGAGGCAAAATAAAAACACCAATACAACTCTAGAATCCTTTTGTTGTGGATAAAAAGGGTCAAAGTATGGAATGGGAAGAAGAGAGCCCAGAAAACAGAACTCCCACAGCAAATGCTTCCAAGACAATTGAAGAATTCCTAGAAGCTATACATCAACTGAAAAAGGACTTTGAAAACCAATTAAGAGAAGTGGAGGAAAAATTGGGAAGAGAAATCAGAATGATGCGAGAAAATCATGAAAAGTGAGTCAACAACCTGATTGAAGAAAACAACACTTTAAAGAATAGATTAATTCAAATGGCCAAAGAGGCCCAGGAAGACGATGAGGAGAAGAATGCCTTAATAAGTCGAATTTCCCAGATGGAAAAAGAATCTCAGAAGCATTCTGAAGAGAATAATTCCTTCAGAATTAGAATGGAGCAAGTAGAAGCTAATGAATTTATGAGAAATCAAGATACTATTAAACTGTTACAAAGAAATGAAAAAATAGAAAGCAATGTGAAATATCTCCTTGAAAAAGCCACTGACCTTGAAAGTAGGTCCAGGAGAGACAATGTGAAAATTATTGGTCTACCTGAAACCCATGACCAAATAAAGAACTTGGAAAGCATCCTTCAAGAAATCCCCAAAGAAAATTGCCTGGATGTTTTAGAATCAGAGGGCAAAATAGAACTTGAAAGAATTCACCGATCACCTCTTCAAAAAGATCCCCAAAAGAA
>CM053599.1:88497442-88518988 GCA_028646575.1 Pseudocheirus occidentalis
CAATTTTCACTACAGTGGCCACAATATTTAGAACAAGGAACAAAAGAAGAATCACCTGGCATCCCTAAGGGGGAAACCCTTTTCACTTAAAGATTCAATCAATCAATTAACAAAAGAATAATCATATGGTTTCCCTAAGGGGAAAACCCTTCTCACTTAAAGATTCAATCAATCAATTCACAATATACCAATCTTCCACTCATGGGGCAACCATTAACTTAATCACTCATCTAGCAGTCAGTCACTAAGCTAGATTCCCAATGACTAAATATCATTAGTCACTAATACAATCCTTAGAAAACCACACAAACTTTCCACCCCTTGGTTTCCAGCAAACCTTAGTTTAGTCCAAGGGGAGGGCTTTTCTTCATCTTGACTCTGGGAAGTCTCTCTGATTCCCTGGATCCCCTTCCCTGTTTCCAGCTCCCTCCTGAATCAGCCGAACAGTCTCCTGGATTCAAAAGCAGACAGCTCCCAGGTCCTTGTCCAGTCCTCAGGGCAATCTCTGGCACACACTGAAATTCATAGGGTCCAGTGCATCTCAAACCCTTCACCACTTCTCTTGCCTGGAACTCAAGGATCAACCAGGCCATGAATAAACAAAGTCTTATCCTGGTAATGCTTCTTCAGTCTTCTAGCACTTCAGCTGGTTCTAGGACTCAGAAGGAATATTGGACTTCTGTTTGGCCTTCACCAGATTCTGGTCCCAGGAAAATTCCAAATCAGTTCTCAGTCAGCTTCCAGATACTGAGAGAGAAGCACTTTCTCTCCCTCTCCCTCTGTTTCTCTCATCTGGCTTCAATCTGCATGAATCTTCCTTCAAGAGGAGCAACTTCCAATTCTGTCTCTCTGTCTCTCAAATTTTTCTTCATATATAGTACTGGCCTCTTGTCTCAGCCAATAGCCTTCTTCCAATCCCCAGTCAACAGGGGAGTTCATGCCTTCTCAACAATGGACAGGGTTCACACCTTCCATACTTAGCCCTAAGTTACTAGGTTCTACTTAGCCCTAAGTTACTAAGTGCGAAGTATGTGATAAACTAATTACTATTACACCAAGAGAGTTTTATTTAGGATCTCCACCACATTGGTAACACTGGGAATGGAGAAGGGGGTTTGGAGCAAAATTACAAGAAACAAACCCCTTCTCTGACCCCCTCACAGGGGGCCTGTGTTGAGAGGATGGTGGGACAGAACATTTTCTATTGCTTTTCAATGCAATATAGAAGATGTCACAGTCATTCCAAATTCTGACATTGTGAACATTTCTTTTGCTCTAAGAATGTGTGTGTGTGTTTCTGTGTCTATAATATATGCTACAAATAATGGTTAGCTTTCATAATATGATTCAATCATTAGTACACTACTTTTGGTGCATTGACTTGAATAGATAGCTGTGGATTGGTCTGGCAACCTGACCATCATATATACCATCATTTCTGTAGGAAAACATATTCTAACAACAAATTAACTTTTGTAAGATAACCTGTCTATAAATTGTGGATTGTCTGCACTTTGTATTTGAAGATGAAGAATAAATTTCAAAAAACATTGAAAAAATTAAGTAGAAAACTTTTGTATTGTTTATTCTATGAGGACATCAAATGGTTACTTTAAAAATTCATAATTACCTAATTAGAGACTTAGGAATCTGAGCAGGGCTAGATTAGCAGTATAGAAAATAAAAAGGAGGGGTGGCTGGGTGGTGCAGTGAATAGAGCACTGGCTCTGTTGTCAGGAGGACCTGAGTTCAAATTTGACCTCAGACTCTTAACACACTGGCTGTGTGACCTTGGCAAGTCTCCTCTTAACCACATTTGCACAGTCTTCCCCCCTCCAAAATAAATAAATAAATAAATAAATAGATAGATAAATAAAAAGGAAGCAACCTAGTGTTGTTTAAAATTGAAAGCAAGTTTATGTGAGCTCTATAATACCTTTCTAGTAGATTTTAATTTAATAATCCAACTCTTTCAACTCAAACTAAAAGGCAGTCTTTTGCAGCTTTGACATGAAGCAGTGTTATTTGGCAAATAGAAAATTAAACTTGGATCCAGTAAGACTCTAGGAAGGTTCTAATTACACTAACTGATCCTGTGAAATGGACATTATTCATTTGATTAAAGTGGGCCTCAGTTTCCTTATATGATAATGGTGATAATGCTTATAACATTTGACCTATAGGACTATTGGGAGGAGTCACTAAGATCATATGTGATCCAGTCTTTTGACAACTTTAAAACAGTATTAATATCTGCTGCTGTCATCATTTTAATGTAATAATCTTGGCTGATCTAATGCTTGTAAGCCTCTATCTTTGTTCTCTATATATTCCACTTCAACGCATCATATATTTGTTTCTGTAGAGTTTTCTTCAACAATACATCTGAAAAAATCTAGAGCTATGCAATTTTAGGTGTCATACTTCATGGCATCACAATAGTTAGTCAATTCAATCCTCTCAGTAGGGAAAGTTAGTCAACCTTGTCACTCAGTGTCATGTCAAAATATTTTTTGACTGACTACATACAGTTTTCAATTATCAACCAGCTATGTTGGTGTCACAGAGATATAGCAATACATTTACAATCATTTAAAATTACTAGGTCTAGGCATTTTAGTCCTCACTAATGAATTTATTTCTCCAAAAACTTCTTGCTGTGCTTTTACTGTCATTATGACAAGTTTTAGTTGGCTTAACTCAACAGATACACACTTGTAAAGGTATGAATTAAAATAGAGCTGAGGCTCCATTTTTGGCACATTTCTTTTCTGATATTTCTTGTTTCTCTCCTGGCAATTATATCCATTCTCACAGAGCTCCAATGATCACTTTTGCTCAGACAACCTTCAAAATTGTATGTTGAACCTCAATCTGTCCCTAGAGCTTCCATATTACATTTGCTTCCTACATGTCCTACTAGTACTTTATATTCAACATATAAAAAGGTTGAACTCATAACACTCCTGCCCTATCTCTGCAAAGCTATTCCTCCTTCAAACTTTCATTTTTTAAAGGTACCAATCAGCCTTCCAAGAACTCAGGTTTGAAACTCTAGGATATCTAAGGATCTTAATAGGCTAGAATAGGAATTCAAGTTTAATAAGATTAAATTTTATAAATATAAGTAGAAAATTTCACATGGATTCAATGAATCAACCAAAAAATTTAGAGATGGAAGAAGTATGTTTCTATAGCATGTAATATTCTATTTGTATAGAAAAATTGGTGCAAAGTGTTTGAACTGTATGTACACATGGATCAAGAATATATCTATGGGATATCTACTTTGAGATACCTAGGAGGCAGTTGAATATATAAGACTGGAGGTCCCCATATAGAATAAGGCTGGGAAAAAATAATCTCACAAACATCCATATAGTGATAATAACTGATTTCATGGAAGTTGATGAGGTAACCAGGCAAAACAGTATAGCCTTGTGGGACACCTACATTTATGGGGTAAACTGCATAAAAGAGACTGAAAAGAATGATTAGGCAGATATAAAGAGAACTAGGAGAGAGAATCATCATGAAAACAAAGAGAGGACTGAGTTTCTAGGAGAAAAAAGGTAATTGATAATGTCAAAGCTTGCTGAGAGATCTAGAAGAATAGGGATTGTGGAAAAAAAGAAATTTGCATTGGACAACTTTGGAGAGAGCAATTTCAATTGAACAATGAAGGTGGAAGTAAACCACAGAGAAGTAAAGAGAGAGTGAGAGGAAAAGAGTCATTGGTTGTGGACTACTTTGTGAACTAGATTAACAACAAAAGGTAGGGAAAAGAAAAGACAGTACCTAGCAGGGATAGATGAATAAATTGCAGACTTTTAAGCATGTGGGTGATGTAGAGGTTTTGGAAGGAATCAGAAAAGCAGTCAGTAGATAGGGAGACATTGGAGAATAGTAAGAGAATAGAATGCTAGAGGAGGCAATATGATAGAGAAAAAATAAGATTACTTATATATGTGGATTATTTGGCAAAGAGAAGGCCACCTCTTCATGTGAAACAAGGTTGAAAAAGGAAATATGATAGATATGTGAGTGAAGGTGAAGGTTCTTAGCTTATAGTTTGGGTGTACATAGAACCATGAGACAGTTAAGGAGCTATGAAAAAGTTTAGAAAAGCCATTATGATTAGTGGGATAGTGAATCAATAAAGGAAATGTGCCCCCCCTTTATATGCTATTTGAAGGTTTGCAAAGTGTTTTGCAAGTATTATCTCATTTAAGGAAAAATATGTTGTCAGAATTCCCTTGCCTCCGTGACAGTCCAGTTGAAGTTGTGTATCATTAATTTGTACTGGAGCAAGTGATCATGATTTTGTTATTTTTCTTAAGTTTGGTCCTATAGCACATGAATTGGAAGAAAGGTCATGCACACTTGGAGTAATCAAAGATAGGTTTTGCAGGGTAAAATGTGCAATAAGATAGCAGCTACTGTGGGTGTTTAGATGGTGGTTAGGTTATAACTGTTGTGAAGGAACAAGAACAGGTATTTCAGGCTCCGATATGGGGTCAGGGAGAGGAATTTCACCATTTGCACAATAAAAACAGAAGGTGCAATGTAACAATGTTGGTGGATAAGAGTGGTTTGGTTGTGTTGGAGTTTAGCTCCATGACTGACTATCACAGAGTAGGTGAGATCTGTCCTGTCTTTGTATCCTTTGGTTGGTTGATCACACATCCTTTTAGTGCAGGTCATGGTCTCATTGTAACAAGGCCAAGACCCTCCACATGGCCCTGCCTTCCATTTGGAAACTGTTGATGTGTTGGATACTGATTGACTCAGAATTAAGAAGACAAAGTCCAAATCCTTTGCCACTTACTATCTGTGTGACTACAGGAAATCACTAGCCTCAGGAAAATCTCTGTGGTTTATCTACTAGGTGATAGATGAGTTACACTCATGAAATCACAGATTGTTAACATATTCCCAGTATCTGTCATAGTCCTTTGCATTTAGAAGATGGTTAATACTTCCTTATTGAGCTGAGTTTTAATAAGGACATTTTATAAGCAATAGAGAAAATCCATAGTACTTACAAGTCTAGGTATAATGAATCTTTTTGTAATTATTAGAATCGCTCCTAGATGATCTGTTTTGAAAATCTGATTTTCATACATTGGATTTATTTAAATGTGAAGGCCTCAAGGCCTTTTATTGTTACTCCTATTAAACAGGGTCTAGTTCAATTCAGTTCAACAAGTATTTATGATGTGCCTGCAATGTGCAAAGAACATAGTTAAAAGGCAGTGGGGGTAGTGGGCTGAGGGCCAGATACTTGTTTTGGGGTCAAGTCAAATTGGGTACAAGTCCTACCTCTGACAGATGCTGGTTGTGTAATCATAAGCAAATCAGTTAGCCTCTACATGCCCTAGGCAATTTTCTGATATTATAAATTGCAGAACAGTTGCAGATTTCCATTGGTAAAAGGAATTCCCTCTTTTGATACTACCCATACCAGGGAAATCAGAGGTCCATGCCAAAAATATATGGGGCATTATACTAGGCACTGAAAATAAAAAGGAAGCAAATTAAACAGTCTCTGCCTTCAAGGAACTTGGAAAACAATCTGTAAGCTAATTAGCAAATGCAACCCATATGAAAAGTAAATATGAGTTACAAGATAAAAATATAAGACAAAATGAATAAAGATTAAGAAAAGTGTTGTTTTAAGGGCCCTTATTTCATGCTATCATCTTCCCCCCCTTAATTGTACCCTTTATTCCCCCTTTGAAAGCCCCATTGCAACCCAGTCCAGTGTAGACAATATAGAATTACTGGATACTAAGTGGTTTTAGTGATATGAAGAGAACTTGGGAATCAGCCTAATGGAGAGTGAAGTGCACAGGATCTTGTCTAGCCAGGGGAGGGAATGAAAGGCAAGTGGTGCAAATAATGAATTGTCTCTCGCAATTATTTGTTTTCTCCATCTCTCGGGATTTCTTTTCTAGTTTATCCTTTTAGATGGATGATGAGTCAATGTTAGCAAAATGCTTTGAGCTTTTTGAGAAGAAAAAAAGATCACATGCATTTAAATGATAATCTCTTTATCAAAATGAATGATTCGGACTAGAATGGTTTATGTTGCTCTCGGCAAACCAGCTCCCTCCACCACGGGAGTTAAGAAGCAAAAATGATATTTTTCTGAATGTTTTTTTGACCAACACGTTATACATGAATTGAAATGATTTCTTCATTGCCAGTTATATATTTGGGGACACAGGAGTAGAAAGTCACAGTATAAGGTAGCATTTTAGGCTAGAAGAATAGGAACAGGGATGACTTTCTAAATAATTCCATGGATGACTGGGCGAAAGAAAAAAAACCCTAGAAAATATCCTCAGGTTATATGCTCTTGGGTGATGTTAAGGCTTTCTGACCTGCTGAGAGTAAGACAGATGAGTGCCATGGGGACTCATTGCCCAGCTCAGTGAACAGGTCAGAGAATGACTTCAGGGCCTGCTCCCAGGAAAAGACAGCAACCCATTATTTGGAACATTTATTTCTGAGTATTTTCTTTCCTCTACTCCTTACATGAAAAAGGCACAACATGAATAGATTTTTTTGGAGTGTGTACGTGTGTCCCTAGCATCATATGTAACTATAGCTATATGAATATCTATATCTATATACACACATGTATATATGTATGTATATGTATATACGTATACATATATAGACATATTTACTGGTCAATGTGCAAGATTATAAAGATAGATAAAATCATTTTGCAACCAAGTAAATGCATTAGCAAATGGTACAAAGTCTATAGAATTTCTGAAGACATACCCAAGGCAACTGCAGGCATAGACAGAATGACAAGGAAGATACATACAGATTTGAGTTATTCTACTAGGTTTCTCTATTTTTTTTATTTTTCAAGTAATAAGAATTATTATTATTAGTCTGTCCCTTCTACTACTTTCTTCCCATATTGCAAAAATTTAATATAAAAATATATATCTACATGGTTCAGCAAAACAGATTTCCACATTAGCCTTGTCTTGAAAATGTGTTCTTTCTGCATTTTAAGTTCATCATGTCTTTGTCAGGAAGCAGGGGGTATCCTACATCTCAGTTCATTTTTATTTATGGTTTATCACTGTGTTATCAGAATAATAATGTCTTTCAAAGCTGTTTTTTTCTATAATGTTATTGTTGTAATTTTTTCTTATTTTTCTTACTTGGCTGTGAATTAGTTCACAGAAGTGTTCTCAACATCTTTTGAAATTATTCTGCTCAGAATTTCCTATGGCACAATAATACTCCATTCCATTCTGATACCACAATTTGCTTTGCAATTCTCCAATAGGATACCCTCTTAGTTTCCAATTTTTGTTTACCCCCAAAACAACCAGAAATATTTTTGTACATAGAGATAATTTTCTCTTTCTTTGTTATTTTTGTACTATAGTTCTACTATACCTGGATCAAAGGGTCTATTCAGTTTGGTAACCTACTGGATATAGTTTCAATTTGCATTCCATAGTGGCTAGAACAATTAATGTCTCCACTACAAGTGCAATAATGTGCCTATTTTCCCATAACTCCATTATTTGTAATTTTCCTCTTTTGTCATCTTTGCCAGTCTTATAGCGGCAATATGATTTCAAAGTTGTTTTATTTTGAATTTCTCTATCAGTAATAAACTTTTTATATTGCTATTGATAGCTTTAAACACTATATTTTCCTTTCCTTTGATCATTTTTCTGTTGGGGAATAACTCTTAATCAAACAGTTTTGAATCATTTGTATATCTGGAAGATAATACTTTTGTCAGAGAAATTGTTGCAAAGATTTTCCCCCAGGTATTAATTTCTTTTCTTATTTTTATCACACTAGATTTTCCTGTGCAAAACTTAAATTTTATATAACACTTATTATTCATTTTATCTTATGTCATCCTATTGCTTGTTTAATCAGGAACTTTTCCCTTTACATAGATCTGAAAGGTAATTTCCTCTGTGCTCCTCAAATTTAGTTGGGAAATAACCTTTTCTGTTTAGGTCTTGTATCTATTTGGAGCTCATCTTTATTTGTGGTATGATATGTTGGTCTAAACCTAATTTCTGTAAATACTGCTACCTCATTTTACAAGTTTTTGTTGAATAGTCCTTCCTCTGATACCTGAGGTCTTTGCAGTTTATTAGACAAAATACTACTTTTAAAAATTTGTTTTGGGTTTTTATTTTTATGCTATACTTCTAGTCTGCTCCACTGATAGATCTCTTTTTTTCTTAATAAATACCAAAATTTTTAAATGATCACTGAATGGTAGTAGACAGTGATAGATCCTTCCTCTCTTTTTCTTGTTATGATTTTTGATATTTTGTTTATATGAACTTGTTTTTCCTTTTACAGTTTTATGAAATTTGCAGAAATTGGTATATATTTTATGTACTTTTGTCATTTTTATTATATTGGCTTACTTTATCTATGAGCGAAGAATGTTTCTTCAAATATTTAGGTCCATATTTCACAAAGAGTGTCTTATAGTTAGATTGATACAGTGCCTGTGGGAGTCTTGGTATATAAAATCCCAAGTGTTTTATAGTTTCTATAATTGTTTTGAGAGTAATTTCTCTTTTAGCACTTGTTTTTATGCTCTGTAATTATGTAAAGTGATACTGACAATTAGTGTGGATTTATGTCCTACAACTTTGCTGAAATTATTTATTTTCCAATTAATTTCGATTGGATATCTAGGATTTTCTAAATATAAAATTCATGAGGGATTTTTGAATCCTTTAACAATGTTTACTCCCTTATTTTCTTTTTTATTTTATTATTGAGAAAGGTAGCATTTCTAGTAGCATGTTATATGTTAGCTGCGATAATGGACATCAATGATTTACCCTATATTTTGCTGGAAAAGCTTCTGACTTTGTTACATATATTTGCTCTAGATGTAGATAAGTATCATTTTCTAAATTAAGTAAAGGTTCATTTTTTCCTAGGATTTCTCAGATTTTATTGGAATGAATGTTGGATTTTGTTAAAAGTCTTTTTGGCATTCTTTGGTAAATCATATGCTACTCGAACCAGTGTGTTTCTTGTTAATTATTTGGTCTGGTGAAAATTTCATGTTTTTGCTGAAGCTGTATGTTATAGCCAATCTGCCTCTGTTCGGGAAGCTCTCTTCATCCTTTTATTCATAACTTTTTATTGATCAATGTTATTCCATGCTAATTGTGGATCACATTTTGCTCTGTGATGATCATTCAACTCTAGAGCATGTAATTTATTTCTGGGATTGCATGGGACTTTGAGTTCTATATTTGGAGTATGAACATTTATTATCTCTCAGTTCATGAAGGTAGCTCATTTCTGATTTTTAATTCTAGTCATACAGTCGTGGCTTGCTAAATATAGTATGAGGTAAATATTTGTATCATACAGTGAAGTATTGTACAATTTCTACCCTTTTGTTTGACTAATCTTCATTCTGCAATAAACCCAAGGCCTTTAAAGCTAACATTTCTGTCATTTCTTTAGTGATTATCTAGCTCTGAATTATCATCAAAATGTCTCCCTTTCTGCAAACAAATATATCACTTAAATTTTATTTAATGATTTTTCCTCCAACATGTCATTGATTGAATTAATACAAATGCTGCCTTGTAAGGCCTTTGGATTCCATTCTTGGATCTTAGTCTTTTCAAATTCTCTATCTGTAAGTTAACAATTTTCAGTTACATTCAACAAATGCAATGGTATTTCTCTGTTATTGTCATTTATTATTGCTAATTAAGTCATAGTCGTTTGTATTTCTGTAGAGTCTGTTTTTGAACTATTTATAATGTACTCTATGAATCAATTACCTTATCCATCAATAAATATCTATTAAGTGCCTGGTATGTTCCAGGCACTGTGTTAAGTCCTGGGGCTAAAAAAAGAGGCAAAAGAGAGCCTGTCTTCAAGGAACTCATATTTTTATAGGTGAGATATCAACAATGAGAACAAGTATAAATGCCTTATTTATTTACAAGATAAATAGGAAACAACAGAATTGGGAAAGAATTCTGGTAGAAGATGGCCAGGGAAATGAATAGGAAAAGATGAAAAGAGAGATCATTCCAGACATGGGAGACAATCAGAAAAAAATGCCCAGAACCAAGAGATAGAATTCTTGTTCAGACATTTGGAGTTTCAAACATCTATTAAATACCTAATTCAAGGTGTATGAAAGGCAGATGGAGACCCAAGTTTGGAGATCAACAGAGAATGTGTATGAATATTCTTCCTCTTCTTTTTCTTTTTTGCACAGTGTTAATCGTTTCTAATGTTGCCTTGGAATGATAGTCCCTATGTTTTACATCGTGTATATTTTTTGTTAGTCTCTAAATCAATTATAAAATATTTACTAGTTTTAAAAGTGTATACTAAGATTGCTATTTAGTAGGTATTAATTGCTATAAACATGTTCTTCCTGCTCAGTTTTGAGTTTAGGATGCCAGTACATCCCTTAGTATAGTCAATTGTTGCTTTTCCATCAATCACTTGATTGCTTAGTGTGTCTTTGTTAGAGGAAACCAAGGTCTTTACAGGTGTTGCCTTCACCCTCTGGTTCAATGTGAATTCTGGCTTCCAGCTCAAGACCTTCAGTCTATATTTTTTGTTGGCTTACATTTAGAATTTTGTCCTAGTTTATTCTAACTATCATTTTATAATCATTGAAGTATTCTATGAAGTGAAGGAGTTAGATGTCACCATATCATATACACATATTCACCAAGGTTTGTGTAATAAATAGCTTTAAAAAGATAGAGACCTATCGGTTGAAATAAAAATCATGTGGGAAAAGTACAAGGCAAATTATCTTCACTATTATATTATTCTTTCTACCACGGGTGTTGTCCCCTGGTGTTTTCTGTTAAACAACAGAATATATATACTTATATCGTACTACTAATATGCTATTACAAAACTCAGTTATTTTTTTGACTTGTATAATAATCTAAAATATTAATTCTGAAAAATATTAAGATATCAAACCATCCTCGGACTATTTCTATATGTATGCAATCAAAATGACGGGAATAAAATATTAACAATAGCCATAATAAAAATGATAATAATACATATAGGTCAAAATTCTTAGGTATGGTACATAGTGTTCCATACATGAAGTCAGAGCAACTATATTTTAGTCCCAACAATAACACTTATTGTAGTACCCATATGGCTTTAGCTAAGTCATTCTGAACCAGTTCCCTCATCTGTAAAATAGCTTTGTATCTCTAGCACCTTTGTATCTCTAGCACCTATCTCTAGACAATGCTGGAACGGAGTAGGCACTGAACAAGTGCTTGTTGAATGAATGAATGGTTATTCTTCATCACTGGGCTGTTTCAGTTCAGTACCATTATCATTCTAGATATCATTCACCCACACTTTACCCCTTAAATCTTCCTAATTACTGTCATTAAACTTTCATGTTATACTATCCCTTATTCTACTAAGGTTATGAAGTTGTTTTAGTTTGGGATTCATAAGAAGGAATCATAGAGTCACAACTAATGCGGTCATACAGCTCCAAATGTACTAAAACACCTAGCCTTGCCACAATGATTATTATTTTGTTGTACTTGTGAGGTTTTGTCAAAATGATGATGTTAATAATATCTTGCATTTCTTCAATGTTTAAAGCCTTAAAAGCTTTCCTGCTAATATCCCAGTGATTTGGATAGTACAATAATCATTAACTCCATTTTATAAGTGAATAATCTCAGAGGGGTGCAGTGATTTGTTTATGACCACAATAGGTACTAAATGACAGACCTGAGACTCGTAATCAGCTCTTCTGGTTCCAAGTCAAAAGTTATTTCCCTCTCCCACTTTTCCAGAGTAACTCACTAATGATGCTGAGAACTATTTATACAAACCTCTCTATGTATTTAAGGGGAAATAATATTTTCTCAACTAATAGATAAAAGAACTGAAGTACAGAGGCATATACTAAGGATTACACTCTGGTTGCTGTCATAGATCTTTGAACTCAGTGAAATAAATCCATTTATTTTTTTGTATAGGGCTTTTTTTCTTCCATTTTAGTATCTTCCTCCAACTCTCCCATTTTCCTCCCAACCCCTATAATCCAGATCCATTCCATTTTTAGTATTTTAATAATGGAAGGAAATTTATTAATAACTTATCCCAGGCCCTTCCTTTTTTTAGAATGGAGAAACTGAATTCCAAAAACATGAGGCAAATTGTTAAAGGCTAAGTCGCTTTAATAGGGAATGCTAGGATTTGATTCTGGACTTCAGACTTTAAATTCTGAGGCCTTTCCATTAAAACATTTGCTGACCATTTATCCCTATCAAGGTATTGAATGATAATAACTTATTAATTAATGAAGAGCAGAGTCTGACATTTCCTAGAGTATTTGTATTGAAAAAGGTATTCTTGAAGAATGAAAAGCCTCCAGGACACAAAAGAAAGCAACTGTAAAAGTGGAACAATCAATGAGTTGTATCATAGGGCAGTGCACTTGGGAACACTGCTTAGTGCTCCTTCAAATCACACTTGTGGTCTTCTCATTACCTGCTGGCAAAGACAGTTCTGATTATTGCATTTAAAGAGATTGCCATTTCCCTGAACCTTTATTTAGTTAGACATTAAAGAAATTTGTACAGGTCCAGTTGAAAGCTGGACCATCAACTCTATTAATGGTGAATAACACAAAGGTCTTTCTCTTTAGTGTGCCATTTGATTAGAAAATATATTTAAATGTCATACTTCTAAGGCTTATATGAATTTTGTGATTCTGTGTCCTTCCATCTCATGAAACTAGTAGGTCCATCAAGCTTTCTATTTACAGACTTTTCCAGAAATTTCTTGGAGACATATTTCATGTAATATTATAAAACTTCTGCAATGACAGGAGAAGTTAAAATGGAAAAAAATAGAGCTATCAAACTATTTGGATATAGTTTAGATTATATAAATATACTTAAGCAGCAGCACAGACTGAAGAGGAAGGAAGTAGGTAAAGGAAATAGCTTTCTTAGACTCATTCTCATTCCCAGAAATATCTCAGGCATTTCTCTGGGAAGGGTCATTCTAAGGAAGAAAGTGATGCCAGAGATTTTTCCATGGTGTCAGAAGGGACTTAGATAAAGGTAAAAAAAGATTCTGTAAAGTTCTCTCTTGCATCAGTCCTTAGTCAAGAGGGCTAGGCAGGCAAGGGTAGAGGATGTACCACTGGTAGATGATAAGGGGGAATGGAATGATGACAATAATGAAGGACGTGGGCCATTATGTCTATTGTACAGGGTACCTCAGAATATGTGGGTCAAAGGTCAATACATATATCCATTCATTTATTATATTTATGCATAAATATAATTGGATGTACATATATGAAATCACAACACATTTTGAGGGGGAAAGAAGAAATAGCATATGCCAGAGGAGTCAAATCATTGCCATGACCTCAATCACCTAATTCAGCTATCATCAATGGACAGTCACTGCAGTCCCTGACTTTTTAGCAACTACATACTGATGAATCAGAAAAGAGTTTTTCACACCAAAGTCCTTAGCACACTCAAGTAGTTCAGTATCCAAAAACACCATTATTATTATTATTATTATTATTATTATTATTGTTTTGTTACCAACAGTGACTACATTATCACCTGTTGTACTACAGCATCTGACTGTGGGTACATATGTGAATTATTTCTATATGCCCACTTACAGTATTTTCTCCTTGACCCTGAAACCTTGGAATATGTGTATAATATTCATGGGGGTTTTAATTTTAATTTCTCTTTATCAGAAAAATTTACTATAAAAATTCTTTCCAAGCTTTCTGCTTTCATTCTAATCTTCATTGCATTGGTTTTCTTTGTGCAAACCCTTTTTAATTTAATGTAATCAAAATTACCTATTTTGCATTTTATAATGTTCTCTGTGTCTTGTTTGTTCATAAATTCTTCCCTTCTGTATAGATCTGAGAGGTAAACTCTTCCTTGCTCTCCTAATTTGCTCATGGTATCATACCTTATACCTTGTATTCATTTCAAACTTATCTTTGCATAGAGTGTGAGAAGTTGGGCTATGCCTGGTTTTGTCTCATGATTTTCCAGTTTTCCAAGCAGTTTCTAGCCGAATAGTGAGTTTTTATCTCAGAAGCTGGAGTTTTTGGGCTTATTGTACAGTAAATTATTATAATAATTGACTACTGTGTCTTGTGCACCTAACCAATTACACTGATCTACCACTCTATCCTTCTTAGCCAGTGCCAAGTAGTTTTGAGGAATGCTGCTTTATAACACAACTTAAAATACGGTACAGCTAGGCCACCTTCTTTTACATTTCTATTCATTAATTCCCTTTATATTCTGGACCTTTTGTTCTTTCAGATGAATTTTCTTCTTATTTTTTTCTAGCTTTGTAATATAATTTTTTGCTAGTTTGACATGGCATTGGATAAGTAAATAATTGACTTAGACAGGATTGGCATTTTTATAATATTAGCTCAGTCTACTCATGAGCATCTGATTTTTTCCAATTGTTTAGATATTACTTTATTTGTGTGAAGTATTTCATAATTGTGTTCATATAATTCCTACATTTGTCTTGGATGATAGGCTTCCAAATATTGCATATCATCTACAGTTATTTTACATGGAATTTCTCTTCCTATCTCTTGCTCCTGGGTTTTTCTGGTCATCTAAAGACATGCTAATGACATATGGATTTATCACAAAGGATGCTGAAACACAGGTAGATTTTTATATTTACTAATGGTGGGTTAACCACATTAGTGAAATGTAAAATCCAAATAAATATAAAAACCTTTACTTCACCTCTTTAATTGAGTCTAGAAATATGGGAACAGGAGAGATATGGCTAGACAGAATCTTTTTTGTGAGAGATACTTTTGTTATATTCTGCCTTATCTGAAATATTGTGTTTACTTCAAGACTGGACACCAAATTTTAGGAAGCAGATATAGAAAAGGCAGCATGCCCCAAACATAAGAATCAAGATAATAGGGAAATGAGAAGCCACGAGAAACCCAAAAATGGTATGTTTACCATGGAGAAGAGAAGACTAGAGTGGTGAAAAGAGCAAAAGAATTATTTTCAAATATTTGTGGAAGAAGATTTGATTTATTCTATTTGATTCCAGAAATCAGTATTAGTAGTACAGATATGAAGTTGAAGGACCAATTAAAGCTCAATATAAAGAAAATTAGATTAAGAATAAAAGTGGTCCAAAATAAGATATATTGAGGTAGTCATTTCTTCATTAAATGTCTTATGCAAAGCTCAAAGGCTCCTTTTCAGATAGATTGTAGAAGTATATTGCTTGGTATTAATTGGTAGGTATATTAATTGTTGGTTGGCCTAGATGACATCTGATTTCCAAAATAAATTTTGACTATGTAATTGCCTACTGAAACAATACACTAAATGTTCAATTTTCTACCATGATCATATCTATTTAATTTCAAAACTGTTACCTGCTTAAGTAACAGGGGCACTCTTACCTTTGTAGTTTTTTGTCTGTCTTTTTTAGATTGGAGGGAAAGTAGTTGAATATATATCCCTATCATGGCAGAACTATTATAATTGCTCAAATGTGAGAAAAGTAAAAGGAGATGAAAGGGGAAGAAGTCAGTCACTGTTTGAATAAATATCTGCATGCTATCTTCACTGAAGTCTATTCTCAGTATTTTCAGAATAACTTTCAAGATCTGCCTTTATTATTCCTTGACTCAAAAGCAGTCAATGGCTCCCAACTGTTTACTGAATAATATTAAAGCTTCTTGGTTAATAATGAAAAGTTACCCCTCAAAATTCACATAGCAACTATTTGGTCACTATTTTATCCACTCCTCTTCAATTACTTTCTCAGAGTTATTTACATATATACACAAGCAAATACATATGTATATATATATGTATAATATATGTATATGTATATACTTATAGTGTATATATGTATATATATTTATAGTGCATATATGTATATGTATATGTATATATATATGTGTGTATATGTGTGTGTGTGTGTGTGTGTAATCCTTCCAGTAAATTATGAACTCCACGAGAATAGAGATCATGTCTTTGTATCCCTCCCAGGGCTCACATGCAGTATTCTGTTCATGGTTGTTAAAGATGACATTGGGAGTCATATTCTGTGATAATTATTTTCTTGATGACCTTGAAGTAGCTGGGGGAGAATTGAAAAATCAGCATACAAAAACAATCATTCCTTTTTATGAAGATTTTAAAAATTTTCTTGTTGAAATTGCTTCCTCAAGTTCATTGGCCAATCTTTGTGGTTAAGATAAATCTTTCAATAGTGAAAGATAGAAAACAAGCCAAAACAAGCATATTGATGATTAAATCATTCATGTTTTCTGCCACATAAACGTATATCAAATTACTGCAAAATATAAATCTAAGATCGTAGCAAGGGAAGAAAATTACAGAGAAATATTTTTATTTAGAGATTTCATTATTATTTTTATTTGCTGGAAACTGTTCTCTTCTTTTTTTTAATAAGGAGAGAAAGCAGTTTTCTTGGTTTGAAAAATTGTAGAGGTAATGTGGTGGTGGTAGTCGGTACTTTTTCTTTCTAGTCTGACATTTAATTAGTAATTTTGAAAACTATTATTTGGTAAGAATATTTATTTCAAAAGGAGCTATTGTCTTACACTCTCATTTTCACTTGTAGTGATATATAAATGTGTGTAACAAGATGAAATACCATATGACATGTTAGAATAGTCTGAAAGGGAGAATAAAAATAAAGAAACCTAGATCTGGAATCAAGAGACCTGGGTTCAAATTCTAGCTACTCTGTACAAAAGTACTCCTAGTTAGATAGCTAACCTCTAGATAGTTACCTACTACTTTACAATTATTAGATAATTTGATCTTCAAAATAAGCCTAAGTTGTAGGTGCTATAGTTTTATTCATGTTATAGATGAGGTAACTAAAGCAGAGGTAGAGTGACTTGCCCAGTGTCACATAGCTTTTAAGAGTTTGATGATGGATTTGAACTCAGGTCTTCCTGACTTCAGGCCTATATTATAATCACTCTATCACTTTGCTGCTATCAGTGCTGCTACTGCTGTTGCTACTACTATGGTTAAGACTACAAATATGAATATGCATACAAACATGATTTTATGCAAATGATATGGTGCTTAGTGTACTGGGTCTGTGATAAAAAAAGATGTGAGTTCAAATCCAACCTCAAATATTTACTAGCTTTGTAATACTGGGCAAATCCCTTTGCCTCTTTCTGCCTCAGTTTCTTTGACTGTAATCTGGGGATAATAATAACACATACTTCCCAGGACTGATGAGATGATAAATGAAATAACATCTGCAAAATGCTTAGCACAGTGCCTGCAGCATAATAGATGCTTAATGAATATGTATTCCCTTTTCACTAGTGACTAACAATTTGTGGTCCTTATATTTGTAAAGTACCCTTTTTACATTATCTCACTGAAGTTTTGCAATAACACTTCTACTTGGCTACTAATAGTGCCTTCTTTTTATGTGTGTATGGGTGCATGTGAATGTGTATGCATGTGTGTGTGTGTGTGTGTGTGTGTGTGTGTGTGTAAACTATAGCTCTATTTTGTGTTGTTGACTTTGAATCTTCTCTTTGACAGGGATCAGCTATGAAACCTATGATTTGCACTTTTCTTCTTAATATGTGTTTTGAATGAAAAAAATATAGGTTTTCTAGGTTACCCCTTCTACCTAGTATTCCCAGTTCATAAAAGAGTAGGTTTTCTGAATTTGTGTTTGGCTGCTCTGTAGAAATTTGGGCAGCCACTCTAGTATTTTGGGTTGTATGCAACACAATTCCACCCAGACTTTTAGTGCTATTCTGTGGTTTGGACTGTTTCTATAAAGCCAATATACTTTGTCTCTTGTAATTAATCCTTTGGTGTCTATAATCTCACTGCAATTGTTAGGGATGGCAAGTTCTCAGTATTTTGCTCCTTTGTTTCATGGTTTTAATACCATTGATGATATTGAAGCTGCATGGCCAATGAAAGAAATCCTCTGCTTTCTCCAAGGGTCATGCTGCTCCAGAAATCCCTTTCTTTCTCTAGATCAGGCCTGCACAACCTGGGGTGGTAGGCTGTTTATGACCTTCAGGCCACTTTCCAGGCAAAAAGGATTTTATCTACATCCAAAGGATGTTTTTCTCTACAGTTTTCTCAGGCCACTGAAATCCTTTGGCAAGCCCAAGTGCCATAAGCAGCCAACTGCAGCTTGTGTAGGCCTGCTCTAGATGCTCAGATTTCCAAAGCTTTGAACATATATTTAATGACAACTTAAAGATTGACTCTACCCAAGAAATCTCCCTTTACTGTACTGAGTGCTAGATTTAGGGATTGTGATGCAATATTGCCAATCCTTTAACAAAGAGGCAAAAACAAAAGTAGCATTGTCCATGAATTCCCTTTTTAGGACATTTGGACAAGAGCATGAAATTCCTACTTGCTTCTTTGAGATCTTCTTCTGAGGGGGAAAAATTTGGAAGAGAGAAATCTGTCCTCCCCTTTTACCCTTTTTAGTATAAAATTAAGTTACAAGGAATTTTAAAAAATCATAAAGAATAGCCAATTGGTCTATTTTTTAAATAGGGCCACACAATAGAGGGATTGATTTTTCAGACAAGCATCCATACTCTCAAGAGTCTTAAACAACTGGGTCAACTAGGTGGTGCAGTGTATAGAGCACTGGCCCTGGAGTCGGGAGGGCCTGTGTTCAAATCTTATCTCAACACTTAACACTTAATAGCCATGTGACCTTGGGAAAGTCACTTAACCCCAAATGCCCTGTTTTCCCCCCTCCAAAAAGCAAAATAAAAGAGTCCTAAAAATCCAAGAAATCTCAGGAACAGCCCTTTCATTAAAACTTATCTCCTTATAGGAATCAAGGGGGAGGATTTCAACAATGCCAATTCAGCTTGAGCCAACCTAGATCTCTAAGCCCTAATGAAAAATTGTCTTTTGTCCACTTACAAAAATGGCAACAGGTATCTACATAAGAAATATTCCAAACAGATGTTCATTGTCCTAAAGTCTCAGCAACATATACACATATACATACATATGTATGTATATATATTATATATATATATGTGTGTGTATATATAGATAGATAGATACATAGATAGATAGATAGATACACATCACACACACATCCACACACATCAAATAAATTCCCTTGATCATCTCCCTTCTTCCCTCTATATATCATCACATTTTAGCCTCACAACAATCCCTTGAGGGAGGTAAAATAAATATTTTATTCATGTTTTTTCTCAAATGAATGGAATAGGACTCAGGAAGCTTTACTTACCAAAGCTATATAGCTAATAAGCACTAGACTAGAGATTTGGATTCATATCTTATTGATTCCATGAATGAACAAATGAAAAATATTTATTAAACTCTAAGAACAGGATATTGTCCTAAAGCATGGTGATATAAATAGAAAAAGGAAGACAAGCCTATTCTCATGGAGTTCATGTTCTCATGGGGGAGAGAGTACATATAGAAGTTGTCAGCAGAAAGTCAAATGGAAATGCCTTTGGGTAGAAAAAACATATGGTAATTCATTTTCTATCATTTTTTCCCATATGGCAAAATAATACATTTGCCATTGAGCCATTTCACAGTGCCAAAGAGTTTGGTGTTGAAAGCTTGTTTTTTATCCCCCTTGGGTATCTTCAGTAGCTATGGTTGCTGAATGTTCATTTGAAATATTTGAAAAAGGGCAGAGTCAAGATGGTGCCATAGAAGCAGGAGAACTCTGCAGCTCCCCTCATAACCACTTCAAATACCTATAAAATATGACTCTAAACAAATTTTAGAGCTCCAGAACTGACAAAAGTAAAGAGGAAAAAAAGCTCCCCCTAAAGGCAGCATGGCAGGCAGGATGGGAAGGGCTCATTGCAGCACCCTGGGAGCTGAGACCAGTCAGCCCTAGGGCAGCCAGGACAAATTGAGGCTAGTGCATTTGGGAGAGTGGATTACCAGTAGCTGTGGCAGTTTCCAGAATTATCAACCTAAAACAACCAAGCACAAACTGAAATGTCAGAGGGAATCAGCTAAATTTGGGGAAGAAAAGCAGGTCTGGCCATCTTCCCCCAGGGCAAGAAAGCAGCAGAAGCTGTAGCTTTGCCTCCATGTAGCTGCTTCAGAGCTAGTGGCCTGCAGATTGCAGAGGGGCCAAGACATCATTTAGAGGCTAAGTGCTCTTGACTTAAGCTGCCTGGATTGGGACCGTGGTCTTGGGTGGTAGTCTTGAGGTAGGTGACGACTGAGCCAAAGCTGGTGTGAGCTGCAGAGATGACAGCCTTCTAATAGCTCCAGCAGCTGAAAAACCCCCACTGATTTTAGACAAAATTCTGCTCTCTGGAAGCAGACTTCCACAGAGCTAAAAAGTCAAGTAATTGACTGGCAACATGAGCAGGCAAAGAAAGCAAAGTAAACACAGTGACCCAACTTTTATGGGGAGAAAAAAGGATAAAAGCATGGATCAGGAGGAAGACAATACAGTCAGAACTCCTCCACCAAAAAGCTTCCAAGAAAAATGTAGATTGGTTACAGGCCATAGAGGAGCTTAAGAAGGATTTTGAAAACCAAATAAGAGAAGTGGAAGAAAAAATGGGAAGAGGAATGAGAATGATGTAAGAAAATCATGAAAAGAAAGTCAACAACCTGACTGAAGAAAAAAACACCTTAAAAATAGAGTAACTCAAATGGCAAAAGAGGCCCAAAAGCCAATGAAGAGAAGAATGCCTTAAAAAGTTGAATTTGCCAGATGGAAAACAAATCTCAAAAGCATTCTGAAGAGAATAATTCCTTCAGAATTAGAGTGGAGCAAATGGAATCAAATGACTTTATGACAAATCAAGATACTATTAAACAGATACAAACAAATGAAAAAATAGAAGGCGATGTGAAATAGCTCCTTGAAAAAAAAAACACTGACCTGGAAAATAGATTCAGGAGAGACAATTTAAGAATTATTGGACTACCCTAGAGACATGATCAAAAAAAGAACTTAGAAAGCATTCTTCAATAAATTCTCAAGGAAAATTGCCCTGATATTTTAGAACCAGAGGACAAAACAGAACTTGAAAGAATTCACCAATCACCTCTTGAAAAACATCCCCAAAAGAAAACTCGTAGAAATGTTATAGCCAAGTTCCAGAGTGCCCAGATCAAGGAGAAAATATTACAGGCTACCAAGAGGAAGCATTTGAATACTGTGGAAACACAATTAGGATAACCCAGGATCTGACTGCTTCTACATTGAGGGATCGCAGGGCCTGGAATATGATATTCAGGAGATTAAGGGAGCTGGGATTAAAACCAAGAATCACCTACCTAGAAAAATTGAATATAATGTTCCAGGGGAAAATATGATCATTCAGTGAGGTGGAGGACTTTCAAGGATTCTTGCTGAAAATACCAGAACTGAACAGAAAATTTGACATTCAAACACAAGAAGTATGAGAAGGTAAACATGGGA
>CM053599.1:88519088-88532159 GCA_028646575.1 Pseudocheirus occidentalis
TAGGAACGGAGGATACTTTAAAAGGTGAAATTCTGAAGTGGGAGAGGATTAGAATGAGAGGAGACAGGGAGAGGCCGAATGGAGTTAATCATCCCATATAGAAGAGGCAAGGGATAACTGTTACAATGGAGGGGAAGAACAGGAAGACAAAAGGGAAAGGGTCAACTTTACTGTCATTGAGTTTGGCTTAGGGAAGGAATGACATAAACTCTAAACTGGGTATCTTGCCCTACAAGAGAGTAGAGAGGATGGGGATGAGAGGCAGGATGATGGAGGGGAGGGCAGGGTCAGGGGGAGGGTTGCTGGAAGTACACACTTCATTAAAAGGATAGGTACAGGGTAGAGAATAGAACAATGGGGGGTGGGATAGGAAGGAAGGACATGTAATCAGCCACCATGGAGATGTCCTGCGTAATTTGCACACATACAGCCTGTATTGAATTGCTTGTCCTTCCAGTGGGGGTGTGTGACAAGGGAGGAACTGAAAGAATCTAGAATTTAAAGTTCTACAATCAAATGTTAAAAAAAATATACATATGCATATATACATATAATTATAAACATTATTATTATTAACTACATGCAACTAGGAATTAATATATACAGGCATGGGGGTAGGGAGACCCATGATGCCCTACCAGAAAGTTAGAGGGGTGATGGAGGAGGACATAAGAGAGAGCAGATTGGGGGAGGGTCTTTACAGTGGGATTGCTGTTTTGGGATTGTGGGCAGGGAAAGACGGGGAGAAAATTTGTAACTTAAAATCTCATGGAAATAAATAATGTAAACAAGAAAATAAATAAAACAATTTTAATAAAAGAAAAAAGTGAAAATTCCAGAATTCCAGTCAGTAAGTGTTTTCCATTTTTTTTTTGGCATATCCATTTCAGTGACCTGACTTCATGAGGGAATAAAATATCTCAGGACAAATTTTAATAAAAAGATTTAATGATTAAGGGGTTTATTTTGTTTCAATATTCCAAAGGGTACCAAAGGAGGGAGTATATATAAACAAAAGCAATTTTCATTATTCAGCTAGTATAACCTCATCAAGATTATGGTATAAATTCATTAGCACCATTTCAATCTTCCAAGATTTTCAGTAGAAAGTTATCATCAGGGTCAGTTTTTCTGATCCTAGTAGCTCAGACACTTGACTTCCCTTTTCCCAAAGTATACTTATATTGATTGCTTGTTATGAAGTTTTCGATTTGCTGAAGAAGTTAGGAAAGAAGAACTCAGCACAGGGAATGGAATGTTGCATTTGGAATCAGAGGACCTGAGTTAAAACCCCAGCTCTTCTATTTACTTCCCATGTTACCTTGTCCATGTTGCTTTAATTCAATTGTAAAATGAGGAGTGGTGGTGGAACAAAGTGATTTTCAAATCCTTCCTGTTCTAAATCTATGATCACCTGACCTATACTAAAGGGTAATGCAGTCAAATCTTTTCTAGTAAGCAAAAATTAAATAAGGGCAAGCAGATTTTTTAAAAATGTTATATGCAATGGATATTTTATGTTCAATATGTCATATGTAAAAGATGGGTAGGCTAGGCGGTACAGTAAGTAGAATGCTATGCCTGAAGTTAAAAAGATTTATTTTCATGTGTTCAAATCTGACCTTAGACATTTAATAGTTTGTGTTTCCCTGGGCAAGTCACTTAACACTGTTTGCTTGCTTTGATTTCCTTATGTGTAAAATGAGTTGAAGAAGGAAATTTAAACCACTACAGTATCTTTGCCAAGAAACCCCAAATCATGTCATAAATAGTTGGTCATGACTGAAAAACAATTGAATATAATGTAAAGGTTTTTTTTCTTATTTTTGCCTTTTTTATTTGTTTGCAATATTTCTCTATGCTTTACTTTACTGTCACTTCAAAAAAAAGTTCAATGTGGCACTGAGAAGTATGTTTATTCTTTAGTAGTCCAACATGAAGATTTTGTAAGGATTTTAGGCTGTTTTTCTCTTTGTTTTTCTTTCTGTAAGACTTGTCCAAATCTGAGAGAGAGGACATTGAAATTTCTTACCACTGTAATTTCACCATCTACCTCTTCTTGAATTTCACTTAAGTTTTTTCCATGAAGTTGATGCTATAGTATCTAGAACATACAAAATTAACATCAATATTGGTTTGTTGTTTTGTCTACTGTTCTTTTCAAGATGTTTATTCATTTTAAAGGTTTTGAATGCTTGTTTTATTTTTGTCTGCTAGCATTATTCAAACTCCTACTTCCTCAAAATTTACTTGATGCATACTAAGTTTTATTCTAGACCCCAACTTTTATTCTGTAATTTTTACATCTGTTTCTTATAAGCAGCAGATTATGTCATTTTGTTTCTTGTCTAATCTCCTTTTCATTTCTTTGGATTATTTGATCCATTCATACTTAAAATGATGAGAATTGGTTATGTATTTTACTCCTCTCTCTCTCTCTCTCTCTCTCTCTCTCTCTCTCTCTCTCTCTCTCTCTCTCTCTCTCTCTCTCTCTCTCTCTCTCTCTCTCTCTCTCTCTCTCTCTCTGTCTCTGTCTCTCTCTGTCTCTCTCTTAATTAAAACTTCTCTCTCTTTCTCTGTATATTCATACACACATATATGTATGTATGTATGTATTTATGTATGAATATTGTGTCTAAAAATCTTGGGTTTTTCTAGCACATAACTATTGTTGATTTCACTAATCATTTATTTACTTAATCAGTTTGTATTGTCCTTTTTAAATTTCAATGACTTATTTTAATGCTCCCAGAGATCTGGAATCTAGTCTGGTCTGTTTTAAAAGTCACTCACATTACTATCTACCCACACAATGTATATTTGCCATAATTCAGCCAATAAAGAGAACGATATAAGGAAGGAAAATGATTTAAAGTGTGGTAGAAATGAGAAAATTAGCAAATTTATTTAGGAACAAAACACATTTTGTAAGACAATTAAAATTTTTCTATGCCTTAACATGATATTTGTGTTGAATATTTCTGAAGCTTTTTGTCACATAGATCAAGGACAAAGAGTGGATCAGATGACTTCTAAATGTTCCTAGAGTTTGATGGATATTTATTCTCTCTTCTATAAATTCAGTACTTTTTTCCTCTTCTTTTCTTTTAGCTTAATATACTTTAAGGCAAACTTATTAGCATCAATCTTGTTATCTTCATCCTTAGCTCCTTCTTCCTATTTGTTATGCTTTTCCCTATTTTTGCTTAATCTTTTAAGTTCCTTTTGCTTTTTTACTTTTTATCATGATATTCAGCTCTCCCTCCTTTTCTTTCCTCCCCTTCAATTTTGTTTGTTACTTTAAATAATTTTAAATTCACTTCTATCACTTTTATTTACTATTAAACTTTCCTGACTATTTATTCAAGGCATTTATTTTTGATTTGGTAACTCATAAAATATTTAATCCTTCTTTAGTTTCTGTATTTCTTGTAGAATTAAAATTTCTAAGATAACTATTTTAAATTCTCTTCTGTAAACAGCCATGCTATTACTTGGTAAATCTTGGCCTGATACCCCTTTATTCTGTTTTGTCTCACTTTTAGAAATACTAATTCTGAGAGATGTTAGAGAAGATGGTGTCCTATAATAAGGATTTATTTTGTCCCTGATTATGCAATTCATTATTAAACTTTGCACTCTTCATCATCATTTTTCTCCCATTTGCTATGAAACCTCCCTCCTGCATTCATACTTTGTTACTCTCAAGGGTATAAGCTGACTCTAGGAATATTTTTTTCCCCGGAGACAGGATGCATAGTGTTTTTAAGAACCAAATGCTAGTGGATAATTACTTATAGTAACGTTTCATATAACTTTTTATAGTATCTATTTTCCACATAAAGGTATTTGTTAGTGTTAACACCTCTTATCATTGAAATAAGATTTTCCTTTTTCTCCCCTATCCCCTTTCAATTCTGTCTTTTCCTCTTCACCCCTTCTCCTTCAGGTTTTCAGGATTACATGAGATATTTTCCTTTTATTGTTTAGTTTTGACTTAATTATTTTCTTTTTCCTCTTTTTCCTGTAATTCATTTTCCTATTCTGCCATTTAATCTTTTTTTTTAGAAGGAATCAGGGCAAAGTAATTCAATCACTGTCACATAGCTTATAAGTGCCAAGTGTCTGAAGCTGGATTTGACCTCAGGTCCTCCTGACTCTGGGGTTGGTAGTCTATCCACTATACCACCTAGTTGTCCCTCTGCCATTTAATCTTAAAAAAAAAAGAATTGATTGACTTTTAGACAGGTATTATGAAGTTTATTCCATGATGTTTCAGGTGTATCACTCCACCATCACTTCTATTTGACTTATACTTGTATTTTGTCTGTTAGTGACCTCTCTTAATGTTCTTTCTGTTGTTATTTTATTTTCCTTGGATACTATTTTTGCTTACTTTTATTATGCTTCTGTTATCTGTGGTATTTAAAAAAGGAAGCAATTTGTTCAGCAGTTTTCTTCCATGATTAAAATGCTCCTTTTTAATTGAACATTCATTTGTATTTTCATTTCTGGATAGGTTCGGATCAGCAGGATTTATCCTTCTGTGTTGTATTTTGAGTATCTTTGCTCTTTTGAACAAATTATTCAATATCCTCTCACAAATTATGTTGAGTACAAAATAGTTTTTTAACTTTCCTTTATATTTTTTTTCTTCTATTCACTTGTAGCACTAGTTGTTTGGTATAGGAATTATTAAATTTATTGACTGTCATTTGCAGCACATATTTTCCCCCTACAGATGATTGGTGGATTCTTTAGATTGACACATTTTTTCTGCATTCGATGTCCCTGGGTGGTTTTCTTCTATTATGTCTTGCATTATGGTGTTGAAGTGATTTAATTTGTTATGTTCTCCTGAAAGACCTAAAATCTTTACATTTTCTCTATGAATATTTTCTCCAAGAGCAGTGTTTTTCCCGGAAAGACCTATGTGAACTGATGGTGAGTAAAATAAGCAGAACCAGATGAACACGGTACACAAAAACAGCACAAAGATTAATTAGAATAGACTAAGTGCTTCTCAGCAATACAATGATCTAACACAATTCCAAAAGACTTATGGTAGAAAATGCTAACCATGTTCAGAGAAAGAATGGAGTATGAATGCAGATTGAAGCATACTGTTTTCAGTTTGTTTTTTTTTCTTTCTCATGTTTTCCTCTTTTGTTGTTATGAAAATATGTTTAATAGGATTGTACATGTATGACCTATATCAGATTTCTTGATGTCTTGGAGAGGAGAAAGGGAAGGGAAAAGGGAGAAAAATTTGGAACTCAAAATTTTACAAAAATGAATTTTAAAAATATCTTTACATATAATTGGAAAAAATAAAATATTATTAAGGAAAAAAGATCAATGTTTTTGCTTTATGGAAAAAAATCCTTTCTTTTAATATTATTGCTATGTCCTTCTCTTTCAGATTGCCTTTCATTTCTGTGGTTCTATATTCCCTGGTCAATGGCAGAATGGGAATGTTAATAAAAAGATAAAGAGGAAGAAGAAAATAATCAATTAAAAACAAACATTCTTTCTTATGTTCTTTTGGTACAACTTGCCTTCATGGATTAAAGTTTCTATTCGGCCACTTATTTCTGCTCTAAAGAAATAATTATTCTTTCATAATTCTTATTCTTCTTTTATAGTATTCAGAAACATCCTGCTGTGGTGCCATGTTCTCTTGAGAATCCACAAGTTCTTTCTACGTATTATGTGCTGATTCAATTGTTATTCATAGATATATGGGCTTATTTAGCTGGTCAGAAGGCTATATTTCTTTCTGTTATTAGCACAATCCATGTTGGTTTGTTTACCCTCAATGTTATTAACTGAGTTTTCATCATCTTGGGATCTTTAATATTTTTTTTCTTTTTTTCCCCTTATATTTTTCTTGATATTTTCCTGTTGACCTCTTTTTGAATCCTTCTCCTTTGATTATGGAGTTTGTTTGAGGGGGAGTTTGATGTCAACATTTTCTCAGCTTTATCCCACTGTTGGGCACTTCATATTTCATAGTAAATCTTTTCTCCTAAAGGCTTCTTAGGGGAAAGTACTAGCCTCATTTGAATGCTGCATCTTTGCTTAGAAAAGACTTGGTTGAATCTCCTTCTTTGGAACCCCCCTTCATGCTGACATTCTTTCCCATTTCCTGTGGTTTAACCCTTTTGCAACTATCAATGACCATACAGTTTTTCATGTTTTGATTTTACAATGTGCTAAGAAGAGTGGTATTCAGAGCTGAATTCTATTACCAGCTTGTGAGTCAGGTTGTGGAGCCCTGCCGAAGAATCATGATTGCTGGGGCAAAGAGTGCTGAGTACACATATTAGGGATTAGAAATAAACTGTCTGAACAACTGCTGGGAAAACTGGAAAATAATATGGCAGAAACTAGGCATAAACCAATATGTTCTACCATATACCAAAATAAAAACAAAATGCATTCATGATTTATATATAAAGGTTTATTCTTCAAGCAATCTGGGAGAGCAAGGAATAGTTTACCTGTCAGATTTATGGAGAAGAATTTATGACCAAAGAAGAGATACAGAGCATTATTAAATGCAAAATGGATAATTTTGATTATATTAAATTGAAATGTTTTGTACATACAAAGCCAATGAAAGCAAGATTAGCTGGGAAGCAGAAAATTGGGAAAGAATTTTTACAACCAGGGCCTCGGCTAAAGTCCTCATTTCTCTAATATGTAAAAAAGAGTCAAATTTATAAGAATGCAAATCATTCCTCAATTGATAAATGGACAAAGAATATGAATAGGCAGTTTTCAGAGGAAGAAATTAAAGCCATCTATAATCATATGAAAAAATTCTCTGAATCACTATTGATTAGGGAAATGCAAATCAAAACAGCTTTGAGGTACTACATCTCATCTGTCAGATTTGCTAACATGACAAAAAAAGGAAAATTATAAATGCTGGAGAAGATGTGGGAAAATTGGAACACTAATGCATTTTTCGTGGAGTTTGATCAGAACTGATCCAACCATTCTGGAGAGCAATTTGGAACTATGCCCAAAGGACTATAAATATGTGTATACCTTTTGATTCATCATTGCCACTTCCAGGTGTAATGTTAATGGAATATGAAGATCTTTCATGCCCCTTTCTATTGGCATTTAGTAAACAGGCACTTAGCACCTTACCTCAAGTTAACACCTGGGGAGTAGCTAACACTTTAACAGGAAGGGGCAGAAGATGGAGAAGCTATACTGTATATAAGGAAGAGAACCAGCAGGACAGTCCAATTTTCTCTCAGTGACCATCTGGAGACTGCGTCTTTTGGCTTAGATCCTCCTGCAACTTTTACCAAGAACTTCCAAGAACCAGGCTGAGGAGCTATAGTGAGTGAGAGAGGAATCCCTGCAAGAAGGAGCCTGTTCAATTGTGAAGGCTTGGGAATGTGGGTGTTAACTGCATTAACCATGTGTATCAACTTCATGACTAGTATAATGACTTTGGCTTTCTGGTTCTGTGACTTGTCCTTCTGGTTCTGTGACTTGGTTTTCTGGTATTTGAAAAAAAAAGCTTTGCTTCTGCCCTCCATATGGAAAGTTTGCTACATTTTGTGAGTCACAACTATACCAGCATATTCATAACCACCGTGGGTGTTGTGAATATTGCATTATTGATACACTAGGGCTGTGTCCCAAAGAGATCATACAAATGGGGGAAGGACTCATATGGACAAGAATATTTGTAGCAGCTCTTTTTGGGGAGGCAAAGAATTGGAAATCAAAGGTATGCCCATCAATTGGGGGAATGGTTAAAGAAGCTGTCATTCATGAATGTATTGTAATACTATTGTGCTATAAAGAAATAGGGAGCAGACAGACTTCATAATAACCTGTAAAGGCTTACATGAACTGATGCTGAATGACAGAAGAACCAGGAGAACATTATACACAATTACAGACATATTGTATCTGTGATGAATAACTTTGATGAACTTGGTTCTTCTCAGCAATGCAAGGTTCTAAGATAACTCCAAAAGACTCATGATAGAAAATGTTATCCACATTCAGAGCAAGAATTATGGAGTCTGAATGCATATTTAAGCAAACTATGTTCTGTCTCTCTTTTGTTTTGTTTCATTTCTTCTTTCTTGTGCTTCATTCCACTGGTTATAATTCCTCTTTACAACTTGACTATGGTGAAAATATGTTTAATGTGAAGGTATAGGTAGAATCTATATTGTATTAAATGCTATTTTGAGGAGGAGGGAGAGAAAATTTGGAATGCCCAAACTGGTGGAACTGAATGTTGTAATATTAAAAATAAATAAGTTTAAAAAGAAAAAAGAAATAAACCATCTGTGTTCATTGAGATTTTTACTCATTCTGATTTTCTGTGTCATAGACTGTAGAGACAGTTGAAATTGCTTTATCTTTTGAATACAATTCCTGTTTTGGGGAGGTTTGAGAGGTCACGAGGATTAGAGAGAATGCATAGTTATCCATCTTCTTTTACATGTTTCCCAGAAGTCAGGGCAATAACTTTGAATTAATAATCTCAGAAATATAAAATAGTACAACTAGAAGAGACCACTGAAATAATTGAATAGAATCGCATCATTTTTTGAATTGAGTCATTAAATGGCTAAGTTGTCCAAGGTCACACAACCAGGTAAAAGTAGACAAAAATGACTATTCTTCACCTACAAGACAAAACTATCTAGATATCCCTATTCATCTAGTTATGCAAGGGAGCATTTAATGCTATGAGGGATTCTAACTAGGAACATTCATATACCAACTTTCTCAATAAATCATCAAGAACAGTGATTATTATGCCCTCCACTGCTTAGAGGCCAGATGTGATACAATTCACACTTTTCTCTGTGTTCTCTAGTATGCTTAAATGCTAATTGGGAATACCTGAACTCTCTTTCATTGGATCTAGCCCCACTTGTGGTGCTCCTCCACTGTTGCTCCAATGCACCCTCTTTCACTTTAATGGTTGGATTAATTTTTACAAAGGAATGATACTTCAGTGGTGTATCAAGAATAAACATACAGTTATTGTCTTCAGTACCTAAAGTAACAATGTTCCAATCATCATCTCATATTCTGGTGAAGGGTATAAGATTCACAGCTTAGGCTAATTCCCATATAGCAAAATCCCAACAAGTTCCAAGTCCAAAACACACCTTGGTTTGAGTTATGGGTACCTTAGCTTCTCAGGGCTTCCTTTTGGCTGTTTGCATATTCACCCTGGAATCTGTGTTTCAAGGTTTACGTGTCTTAAATTATTGCATCCAATAGCGACTCCACAACCTTTTTCTAGAAATGAAAAAGACAAATAAAACATAACAAACCACAACAAATCCACAGTTTCAGCCAATTTTGAGACAACAAAGTAAAAGGGGATGGGGAACAGGGGAAGGTATATCTTCCTCCCATCCTTGTCAGTTCATTATGACTATACTGTAGGTGAACAAGATCCTAACTCTCTCTGAACCCAGTTGAAAAGTGAGAGATATTGTTTCAGTTTTAAGATGAAGACTATCCCAGCCACACTGCTATTGGAATGATGCTTCTCCGACCAAGATGTCTTCTCTTAGAAGCAAGGTGCCTCCATGGTAGGTGATCTGGGTGTGTGCAAATATACCATCAAACCTCGCTCCTACTACCTACTAGACACATAGTCAAAGTAAACATTTTGCATTTCTTGGCACAAAATCTAATCTATTTGATTCAGCTATTTCTTTTTCTAAAAGGGTATCACAGAGGCATCTATATATTGCTCAGTGTTCTCTATGCAGACAGTATGCTTAATGCAGGTTGGGGACCTGTTTATTATGTATATGCTATTTTATTCTAGATATGGAAGGTGAGGAAAGCTCTTTTTAAGTCAGAAGAGACATTAGGGATTTGAGGGTAAAAAATCCCCAGACCTTCTAAGTAATGAAAATTGCATATCTTTAAATATGAAAAAATAATTTGAATTATGTATCACTACAGTAGAATTCTCTAGACAAAGGGAGTGAAGGAGTTGGGAATGACTAGGTTCGAAAGTTCTATGAAGAATCTACAGAGAACTCTAAGATGCATTCATTTTTAAAAAATTACAGTAAGCCAATAGAGAAAACCAGGATGCAGATGCATTTTTCAATTTTACAGTTTTATAAATAGTATGTGATGTATGTGTTGAAAAAAAATACATGACTAGGATTCTGGCATATTTCTCCATGAAGTAATTGTATAAGAGCTTCCTAAAAAAAGTAACCTGGGTGCTATTCACTCCCTGAGTCTTAGAAGTGACATAAGATTTGCATATGATCAAAAGCTTTGTAGCAACATGCAAAATTTAGTTTCTTGATTGTATAAGATTCTCTTCCAATGATATAATTTTTCTAAACTTATTTAAGGAACTTTCACATATCTTTAATGTGCAGCTGTTGCATATGTATCCTGAAAAATAAACTTTGCCAGAATGGCATATATTTCTGATGAGTAAAGTACATCATAAATAATTTTAAAATTACAAATGTTAGCTAACGATAAAAGTAATAAAACTTACAAGAAAAATTCCAGTTGAGGTGGTTAGAATAATCACACCTTTCACTAAATCACCTTCTGTGGTGATTTATCACAATGGAGAAGACATAGAGTCCTCTTAGTTAAGCATAAGTCTGGCAAGTACTACAGAGCTATAAAGGCTTTGAATATGGACCTAGTGATCAAGACCACCTGTGAAGTCTGGCTTCCAATGATTAGCCTTATAATGATCACAGAGGCTCATTACCAAAGACTTGGCTAATGGGTGATTGGTTTTGGCCACAGCAACCCATTAGATTATTAAGGAACAAAGGAGTCTCTTATCAGCATCAGAAGAGAAAAAAAGTAATACATTGATGTCAGAGGCAGAGAAAGTAAAGTGATTATATACTGAAAGAAAAGGAAAAACAAATTGTTTGAAAATCCTTGGGAAAAACATTTCTTTTGAACTGTCCAAAATGGTGAGATGTTTTGTAAAATCTAATGCAAAATCCTTGTGATTGGCCTCCTGCATCTTCAATCTGTTAATTTTTTTCTTTAATAAATGGTGAGCTTTTCTCTGACAACATTGCCAACTATATTGATTTTCTTTTATGTTACACTTATCAAAAGAAAACATAGCTGGATAGTGAGTTAAGATTTAATTAAAATTAGTCTGGAAATATACTTCATATCTACATATGTGCTTTGGAAGATGAAAAAAATGGATTTCTGCCATCTACTTGTACTTTGGAAAGTTTCTCTTCTTTCTTGCCAATAGGAGAATTAGCCTTGAGACATTCATTTAAAATATGGACGCTACTAAGTTTATCCAGGAACTTGCAAATATGATGTATTTTCAGATGGGTTCTCAATGACAATCCCAAGTTTAAAGTAGCATTTGTAGAGAAGTAAGACTATTACAGATCACAGAATAGATTCCAATTATCTCACAATATCCCTTTGTAAAATATTTTAACATTTCAGAATAGAAATTCACAAATACACCAATAATAATAATAATATCACTAGCAATAACAGTAATTCAAAACATTAGCCCATTATCTAAAAGAGGGTTTAAAAATCTTTGTAAAGTATTGATTCAAGGTACTGACAACTTTATGTTCGGAGAAATAGTAGGGTAGGGGGAAGCAGGAATGATGATCCCATGTACAGATTCCTACAGCCTGAGTCTTTGTGAGAAGATACTTACTTTCAATACTATTGAAGTGTCAAGATCTGGGGAAAGGAGAAAGAGAACAGTTTGAATATACAGTGACTTCTTACTTTTTTGAATCAGTGATCTAAATCCAAGAGGAAGAGTATGACAACAGACAGTACTAACTAAAATCGATCTTTTGAGATATTTAACACTTGGAATTAATAGGTTACTCATAGCTGACTTATAACCTATATCATAAAATTTAGTACTTGACAAAATTCTATCTCATTTTTCTACTTGGCCTCAGTGAAATTATAAGCTTCTTGGGGACAGAGATTTCTCTTGCTTTGTCGTAAGTGATATAGTGCTAATTACCATAGTAGTATATATTATGTATGTGACTATATACTATACTATAGTAGTATACTATATTACCATATTTTAATTTTTGTAAAATAATATATAATCTTATTTTTGAAATGACAGTATATAATTATTATAAGAATAATGCTATAAATATTTTATTGTGTAGAGATCATTTGCTGCACAGAATATGACTTAGTCATACACATTGACTTTTATTTTTCTATCAACTTTAATATTAATAATGATAATAAACTCCATAGGCAAGTGTTAAATTTTCAATCAACTGCTTCTTGCATACATTTTCGTATTTCAGGCTTCTTTTACTTTCTTCCTACAGCAACAGCTGTGCTAAGTACCAATCCATGTATAACTAAGCTCTAACAATTACGTCTGCTTGTGCCTTTGTACTCCTTGATAGCCACAACTACTGGATACCCAGAAAAGAACATTCTTAACACCAAAGTCTGAAACACCAAAGTTTGAAACTCTGAAATGGTTAAAAAAATTTAAAAAGAGAAATAATCTTATTTGTTGAAATGACATTAAGGAAGATGCATTACCTTCTACTATTATAACCCAAGGACTGCTGGATGCTTCTTTTTGAGTTGCATCAGAAACCTCCTACTCATTTTCTCTCCTTTTAGAATGTGAACTTACTGAGAGGAGATTCTCTTGCTTTTTAAATTGTTTACCCAGTGCTTAAAATAATATTTTGTCTATAGTAATTTTTTTTCATTCATTCATTTTTTCTGCCCAAGACTAATTCTATTGGCCATCTATAATGAAACATGGCACAGGGCACCATCAGTAAAGAAGTCTACCCAGATAGTTTTGCTTTTCTGGTATATTGGAAGTTGTAATGTTAATGAAATCAGAAGATCTTCCATGCCCCTTTCTATTGGCACCTAGTAAAGGCACTTAGCACCTAGTAAAGGCTTAGCTCCTTACTTCCAGTTAACTCCTTGGGAGTAGTTCATACCTTAACAGGAAGGGGCTGAACAGGGAGGAGCTATACTATATATAAGGAGAGAACCAGGAGGACCTCCAGA
>CM053599.1:88532259-88558931 GCA_028646575.1 Pseudocheirus occidentalis
CTTTTCATGAGATCCTCCTTCTGCAGCTTCTACTGAGAACTTCCAAGGACCAGGCTGAGAAACTGTTGTGAGTCTGAGAGGGATCCCCGCTTGAGGGATCCTGTTCTATTTGTGAAGGCTTGGGAATGTGGGTGTCCACTGTGTTAACTATGTGTATCAACTTTGTGACCACTATAATGACTTTGGCTTTCTGGTTTTGGGACTTGTCGTTCTGGTTTTGGGACTCAATGTTCTGGTTTCTGAATAAAGACCTTGGTTCTGCCTTCCATATGGAGAGTTTGCTACATTTTGTGATCCAAAACTATACCAGCATATTCATAACCATCATGGGTGTTGTGAATATTTCATTATTGATACAGAAGTTTCATGAAGGTAAGGACCAGATATTATTTCTTTTTGTAACCCCCAGAATGTGAGACACTACACTCATAGTAAACCATAGGTCTGAAATAGGATCTGGATTCAGGTCCGACTCTGCATCCAATATTCTTTTTGCTATTCCATTGTATCTGATATTTTTTTTCATCTTTTCTTCCTCCTCTTTATAAACTAAGAAAACTTTAGCTTTAAAAGTTAAAATTTTCATTCATAACGTTACCTTTCCATTCTGGTATTTCTGTTCTTCCATCTTGGGTTCCTATTCACTTCTAAAGAAATCAATCTTCCCAGGTAGATATCTCGTTTGTTGTTACCTGAGTATCAATATTATTGTAACAGTTCTTATCTTTACAACACAATACATTTCATTACTCAGGTCTTATACCAGTTGTATAACTACTAATGAAACCACTTAGAAATTAGGGGAACAATGGCTTTGTCACACTTGGTTCCAGATATTTCATTAATTCCTTCTCTGTCTTTACTCCCAGTATTTGACCTTCTACAAAGAAGCCCTCCAATATTTGTCATTTTCTTCCTTCTAATCAGGTTTCTGTAAATGCTTCCTCATTCTGTGTCATGCTCTTCCTTTCACAGGTAAACCTTTAACTTTCATCTTGTGATTCTGGATTTATTAATACATTAATTTTAAAATTATGCTAGAGACGTTTCATGTCAACAGGGCATTCTGTAGAACATCTATACTGTTGGGGACCTAGATATTATTGTGGAGGAGATTAAAATTTGAGTGATTTTAATGCAGGATAGGGACTTCTGATTGGGTTTCAGCCACTCCTGCCTCCAGTAGGGTCAGTGCTTCCAGATGCCCAAGTATGGTTGTAGATCTCCATGCTTGTGTCCTTGGCTAAATTAAAGTTTACATGGGAAAGGGACAGTTCTTTTATACCCTTAACACCCCTTATATAAGACTAGGAACAAGATGAATGTAAAATTGATGGTACTCATTAATAAACTGGTTAGGTCTTCTCAGGTGATATATATATATATATATTTATATATATATACATATATATGTATATCAATGAAGAAATGGATCCTTCATTCCTTAAGGAAAATTTAGAAGCCTGAGTTTTTCTCAGAATAAATTATAAGGAAGTTTACTGGCTATTAGAAGTAAGAGAGGCAATGTAGCTGATTTGAAGCAATTGTGGCTCTTATGCTGGGAGCACTGTGTGGTGGAAATGAAATTGAACTTGCAATCAGGAGTTATGATTTTGCTACCCTGCTCTGGCATTGATGAGCTTTGCGACCCTGGGCAAAACATGTTTATCCCATTGTACAATGGTGGTGGAAGGAGTTGAATAAAATGATCCTTAAAGTTCTTCTCATCAATAATATTCTCAGGAATCTATGAACACGGTGGTGTTTCAACTAACTCTAAGGCAGCTTGCAGGGAGCATTTTTAAATAGCAGGAAGGCAATCAACTGTTGATAGTTTGGAGTATGCCTACATTTATTGGAGACAAAGAATGATAGCAAATAAGGGGAGGAAGAGAAAGTTGCAGGGCATTGATGAAGCAAAGAAGGATTGTATCTGTGGTGACTTCTAGAGGTCATTTCCTGTATGTGTTTTTGTGCTGTTCTGGGACCCTACTTTCTACAAAGACAACAAAAGGGACACATACCAACTGTAATCCCTAAGTACATCTGGTGTGTCTTCAGAGGCATCAGCAGGTTTAAAATGGCATAGCATGATGGACTAACACCAATAAATAAAGGGGTCTTGATAAACTGAATTCTATAGGCTCAGTCTGTGCTGTACATGAGCAGATAGTTCAAAGGTCATTCTCTTTTAGGGAATATCTGAATCAGATATTTTGAATTCTTAACACTGGTGATAATACTGCTCAGAAATTGTTTTATCATTTGCTTACACAGTATACTTTCAGTAACACCTGAAAACAATTTTACCCACTTTTCTTTCTCCCCCATATCCAAAGTATGATATGGCTTCAGTAATATCTCTGAAATTGCTGCTGTGTCCTTCCTTTACCTTAACCTTCCCCTCATTTGGTTCTCATAACAAAACAAATGCAAATATGGCAATTATGGTCTGGAGTGTATCCCAGAACAAAAGCCTGCTACATAGCCTATACCCCAGGACTCTAGAGGTGAACCCTGAGTCGTTGAAGCATCTCCTTTTAAAGCAATCAGCATAATCTTCCATTCCAAGTATATTCTCCAAACTGCTACACACCAGTGACTAGCACCTCAATTTCATTTAACCAGTTACCATAAATTAGCTTTTCCAAAGAGAAATTAAGTTGGAATACACATCACCTACCAAAAGTTTTAGTGAAATTTTAAGTTTCAGTAGCTGTACAAGTATAAATCCTACCAAATTTACAAAAATATCATTTAGTAATTTAGCTAGTTTTATTTCTTGTAATCTTATTTACTTTGGTGAAATTTAAATTTTAAATTTTAATTAAATCAAAAACAGGGCAACCTCTCTTTTACAGTGCTGTTTCTTACAGAATATTGCCCAAGAAAGAATGAGATCTTCTGCCCAAGAGATGAGGTCCAGCCAAGAGAGATAATAGGTTAAGACAATTAAAGCCTTTGAAAAATTCCTCTGTTTCTGGTTGCATGATCAAAGAATCTGTCATTTCCTATATGGTTAGCAGACCAGAACAAGTTTGAGAATGTTCACTTATGTTGCAAAGTCTTCTAAAATACCTTCATTCAACATAAACACAACTTTCTTCTATCTGGGGATAGACATGCTAATGCATTTCATTTAGGCTCATAAGAACAGGCTTATTGGCTAATTTTAAGACATCTTTCCCAGCTTAATCATTTTAGCATAAGCAAGTTTCAGATGTCACCCAAATTTGATTTCAGAGATATGACTTTCTAGATGACTTGAGACTGGGGAGTAGAGTGTGGAATATTCACTAAAGAGAGAAAATGACAGAACAGGGAGTTTGATAGTTTGGAAGTAAAACATTCCCCATTTATCTCCTTAGGCTGGCCTTCATTTTTCTTTTTCTCTGTACATGATTAATCTGTAGAATTTGATTAGTTTCCTACTGTTAATAAAATGGTATGGCACCTTGTATGTTAGAATCCATTGTTTTCTTCACCTAATTGAAGATATTCATTGTTATTTTGTTGAGCATCATATTTTTATGAAATATTTTAAAGGGTAAAGCTGCTGTGACATTCATACTGATGTGAAAATTGAGGAAAATAGGATTGAAGAAAATGCTATAAGTTTGCATTGTAGATTTTCATAAAATATATTTAAAAGGGCTCATTAATGAGCTGAACTCCATTGGAGATGTATCCTTTGCATTTATTTGTGCTTCCCCACCTCTAGAATGTTTTGACTTTTAAAATAGAATGATTACCTAAGAATAAATTTCAAATAAAGGAAATTTTAAAGTGTTCATAATGATGGTAATTTAATATAATGGTCCTCAATTTTATTTCAGATAAAATGGAATTTTCATTTTATTCTAATATCACCAATTATGATTATAGTATTATATGATACTATAATACCAACCAATAAACTGCAAAGAAGGTCTTGACCTGCATTGGTAGACTGACTTACCTTATCTAGATATTCTCCATGTTGATGAAATCACATGTCCCTCTCCTAACAATAATGCACTGTTAATATTTTTTTAAAACATTTCAAAACTCAACAAAATAACAGTAACTTAAAGAAAATCCTCAAGGCTTTTTATATTAATTTTAGATTTCTTTAACATACAAATATGATTCACATGCTTATTGGAAAAATACTTTATTTCATATTAAAATATACTGCACAGTTATCCAATACCCTCCACTCCCTCCCCCCATTCTCCTCCACACAGACAATACTTTCAATGCTTCGTGATTCAACAGAGAAAATGACATCAAGCAAAGAAGGGATCCAATTTGTTGAGGAAAGAGTAGATTATCTCAGTTCATGTTTATATGGTATTTTATGATTTTCAGAGGGTTTTATATGTAAGAGCTCCTTTGATCTCCATAGTAACCAAGAATTGTATGGGCAAGTTGTTCCTGTTTTACAGATGAGGAAAATTAGACCCAAAGTTGTCTGAGTTATCAACATAGTGTCACAGCTTATAAGTGTTTAGGGTGAAGTTTGAACTCATGTTCTTAAGTTCAGTTTCAGTATGTTGGCACTATGCAATATCATTTGTCAGATAGAATGGGGAAATGGGAAATCTATCAAATTCACCAACTCCATTCCTATATACTCTATACCCTTTCAGGAATGCAAACATGATATCTTCCCTCTGGCTCTAATGCTACTTCATTGGCTCCAGATACAATAGAAATTTATAAATATTCCAATAAACTTTTACATTAGAAATATGCTGACCCATTCTTTAATTTATTAGTATTATTGGAAAGATAACATGTATTGGAAAGAACTAATAATTTTCATTTTCTCACGATGTATTGTTTCTTTTCTTTTTTTTTCCTCATCAAGCCTAATATTTCTCCTAAATCCCACTTTCCTTGTCCCCACTTATTTCCTTGTTGAGTTTAATGTATTTCCATAACAAACTCATGGTATATGTGTTTAAATGTCTGTGTATTCAGTATAGATAAAATATCAGTTCATGTAGTTCCTATTCTTCCTCAACCCTTCCTGCAGAATTATGTTCTTTTTATCTTGAGAACCTTAATTACGTGAGATAATAAGTTGCTTTTTCTATATCCTTTCTTCTCTAGTGCATTCCCTTTTCCCATTTAAATTTTTTTTATTCTTTTAAGACTGAAAATAGAAGGAATCCACCTTGAGTAGAGTCTTTATCTTATTTAACTCCCTCTATGACCTTTAAAGACACTTGGGTTTTTAAAGGACACGTTTCTTTCCCTTTATTGGAAAATATGCATTTCATCATCCTATACGCATTTCAAAATTCTCAAATATCTTTATTTTGATAGTTTTTGCCCCCCAGGCCCCTTGAAGGGTTATAATATTTTGCAGGGTAAACCACTGTTTAAACCTTCATCTTTTTTTTTCTTTCTTTCAGAATTCTGCATTCTCAGTTTCCGTACCTTTAGAGTTTTAGGTGCAAAGACTTGTATAATTATGAGTAAAGTTCCTTGGTATTTGTGTGTTTTTTTCTTTCTATTTTCACTATTTTTTAAATCTAGAAAAAATGAATTTTGGTTATTACTTTCTTTGGAGGTTTCATTTAAAGGTTTCTTTGAGAAGATTACTGATGAATTGTTTCTATTTTTACTTTATCCTATGGTTATAATTGATTTGGGAAATTTCCACTTATGATGTCTTTGTACGATATACAGGTTTTTTCTTTGGTTATGGTTTTCTGGTATTCTAGTTTTTATATTATCTCTCCTTAATCTCTTTTCTAGGTTCATTGTATTGGGTAGAAAAAAACCTTGCATTTTGTTCTATTTTTTCATTCTTTTGATTTTATTCTTAGAGTTTTTATTGTTTCTATAGAACTTTCTTTTTCTGTCTGGTTCATGCCAAGTTTTAGGCAGTACATTTATTGGGTAAAGTTTAGCACCTTTTCTAGTAAGTTATCAATTTCCCTTCCATATACTTCCTTCATAGGTTTTATTTGATTAATAATCATGTTTCATTTCTTGCAAGTACTATTGTAATTCTTATGATGAAAATATTTTATTTTATGAGTCCTTGCTTGTAGATATAGTGAGGATATTTTCTTCTGGATTTTCCCTTTAAATGACCCATAATATTTCCTCATAATATTTGGTGTCCTTTGTTCATACTTATAGCTCCATTTCTGGCAATGGTCTGCCCTATCTCTCCTCTATCACATTATTGGATTTGTTTTCAGGCCCTTTTTGATACTGATGTTGTTTTCTTGGGTATCTGTTATAAGGTTTCACTTTCCTTATATCTACACTCAAGTTTTTGATACCTTAGATGTTCTGAAACTCTATATTGGGTGTACAAGATCAGGAAAAAAGGTTTATCTTTTGAGTACTCTGAGGCATCCTCAATCAGGATTCTGCTTATTCTTTCCTGAGATTTTCTTAGTCAGAATACAATAGATAGTTAACTACTTCATATCCCTCCCCCAGAATTTTTCTGATTAGGATGAGAGCTTTTTTCCATCTCTGCTCAGGTTACTACATCTCTACTTCAATCTCATCTGCAAAGATTTATTGGCCAAGAAGATTCCTCCTCTATGCTCCCAGATATACACAATCAAGATCCTTAGACTTCCCTGGGTTTTACTTGCTCAGAGACCTTTCTCTTCTTCCTCTACCCCATTCACAAACTCAAAGGAAATGCAGGAATCTTGAGGATTTTATTTTCCAGTAAGGATGTTTCTTCTTTTGTATCCCAACTCCCCTTTCTACGCCACTCCCAATCAGGGTACTGCCTCTGATCCTTTTGGAGTTTTTATATACTCTTCTAAATATCCTTATGCCAAGGAATTTTTTTTGGTAATATTTTCTTTCAAAAGACACATATTCCAGAGTCAAGAGATACTGGTTACAATGCTTTCCAACAAAGCAGAAGGAACCACTTGCTTACTTAATACTATGTTCTAACTTAGTGCTATGTCTGTAAAGCCTCTGTAAAGCCAAGCACGAGAAGCTTTTCAGAGAACTGTTGCTGTGAAAAGCTTCAAGGTTCTGATTACACAGTATAGTAAAGTCTCTATTCAACAACAAATTAAGGCAAAACATTGACAGAAATAAAAGTACAGCATTCACAATGTTATAACTTAACAACTTATCACTAAAGTGGCCACATAGTTTTAAAGTGGTCACATGGTTTTAAGCAAAAGATAACATTCATTCAGTAACATGATCATTTAGCAAGTCCTTAATTTAATCATCTTTAAGGAGGCAAGCCTCATTAATTGGCACAAAGTACAAAGGTCAAAGACCTTCACCCCTATGTCACATTGTCTTAATCTCTTCAATCAAAAAGTCCTCTTTCTTCTTAATTGGAGAAGTCCTTAACTCAATCATCTAAATATAAAAGTCAGAGTTCTCCACCCCTAGGCCACAGAAAGTCATGATTTTCTCAGTTTGCATTAATTGCCCAAGGAGAGGTCTTTTCATCTTGACTCAAAGCAGGCTCTCAGCTTCCATGGTTCCTCTTCCATGGTCCCAGTTCCTGCCTTAATCTAACCAACTGACACCTGAGTTCAAAGGCAGAGAGCTCTCAGTTCTTTATCCAAATTCTTGTGCAGTTCCTGTTCTGTACAGAAGCTTACAATGTCTGGTCTATCTCAAGTCCTTCACAGTTTCTGTTCCTGGGAAGATAAAGCTTAACAAAGCCAAAACACATTTATACACATTTCTAGCACTCTCATCAATTCACTCTCTGCCTGTGAAATCACCATAGACCCAACGATAAGGTCTTAGGAATCAACACAAAGCATCAGTATAGTCCAGGGACCTCTGAAATCATCACCAAGAGCCTCCTCCAGGACTTCTCTAAACATAAAATGAGAAAATCCTTTTTTCAGGGTTCTGAACCAGCAGCAAGGTCCCAGGACTTCTGTAACAATAGCGCCATTTTCTATCAGAAGAAGAATTTGACAAAGTAACATCAAAACAGACAAAGTACTGATACCACAGCCATGCCTCCTCCAAATTCTCCTCTCTTCTCAGTTCTCAGTTCTTCTCAATTCTCACTTGAGTCCCCATTTCTCATTTCTCTCACTTCTTCTCAGATCTCAGTTCAGTTCTCTTCTCTCTCTCTAGCAGTAGGAGTCCAGCCTCTAGATACTTGCTCCTAGAAGTTCTGGCCTCTCTCAGCTTGGCCTTTTCCTTATATATAGTATTAGCTTCTCCCTGTTCTTCCCCTTCCTGTTATGTCAACAAGGCCATCTCACTGTGGGATTCACAAGTTCTGGGTCTGAATACTTGAAACAATTATGAACTTGAAACTAAGTGCTTGTTAACTTGCAAATACAAGGGGAAGGGAAGATCTTTAAATCTGCATTACCACTATAGCCTCTTGGACGAATGTTCTCAGGAACAATGGTACAAAGGGGATTCCTAGGCCTTATCCCAAATGCTTTCCCCATCTATGCCTAAATTTAGATTTCGAATTTAGAAGCTAAACTGTACCTTACCCAAGATCACTAAGGCTTGACTCTTACTCCCCCCCTCAATTCCCCAGAGCCATTTTAAGGGTTGATACCCTTCCTTTAGAGCCCCAAGATATGGCATACAGCTCAGGAGAAAAGCACACCCCTGTTCTCACTCATCCTTCTAACTTCATGAGAACAGGTGGGTAGATGAGGCGCCCCTACTGGAATTTTTTTCCTATCTGGAATTTATTAATATTATTGGAATTAATAGGAGCCCCTAAAATTCTCTCCTTTGTTCACTTTCTAAGATTGATGGAGGAGCTTATTAAAGTTACTTTTGGGATTTTGGAATTGGTGATTGTGGAATTGATTAGGTAACTGCTCCATCTTAGTATTTTATAGCTTAAAGTTTACAGAGCAATTTCCTCCTACCAACCCTCTAAGGTAGTTAGTATAAGTATTATTTGTAACTTTTTACAAATGAGGAAACTGAGGGTATGAGAGAGCTAGGAAGAGAAATTTAGAGTATGAATCAGGAAGACTCATGCTCATTGACTTACTTTGTAAGTTACTACCTGTGTGAAGTTGAGGAAGTCAAAATTCTCTGAGCCTCAAGAATTGAAGACCTAAAATGAGGAGACTGGCCTCATTGGCTTCTAGGATCCCTTTCAGCTAGTAATCTATAATTCTAGTTGCCTGAATAGGATTGGACTAGCATTCATTCCTTTATCTACTATTCCTTACTTTTGTGTATAAGAAGTACTAAAAAACATTTTAAATCTGGAGAAAATGTCTTAAGGAAAGCATATTAGAAAATATCCTGTTCAGTTATTTCATGGGCATGTGAAACAGTTAGAGTCAAAGGTAATTGTAGGTCACTATTCTCTACAGTAGCATAGGGTCCATGGAACAGAGCTAGAGTGTGGGCAGCAGCAGTAATAGGAAGAAGCAAGAGGAGGAGGAAACACAACATATTTGGCATAATTAAGCATAGCTAAGTTTTTGCCTGGTCCACTTGTAATAGATAAAAATAGAAGAAAAATTTCATTATCCTTACAGGTACAGATACGGCAATAATTTATCATTTTAAGCATACTAAGTAAAATTAAAATTACCAGAAGATAAATGAAAAAGGATGATGGAAGATTAGGTGACAGAGAGCATGACAAGAAATTTGTTTTTTTTTTACTCTATTTTAAATGGGGAAAGGGGAAAATGTAGGAAGAAGATAGAAAATTCCAATAAAAATGTGAACACTGGCATGTATATAGAATACAACTCAGCTTCATTTTAGTTAGGCATTTCAAAATAGATAATGAATAAAGTGAAGGGATAAAGAAATCCTTAGACCTTGAGTAAGAAGAGAATTCAGGCATTCATCTCTGTTTGCATAAAAAAGCTCTTAGGAGAGAGTCAAAGCCTCCTGGTAAATGAGTAGGGGGAAAAAAGGATAGTTCAATCTATACCTCCTCTTGTCTTTTTGTGCTGCTAAATAATTTCAAAGAATTATAGATGCACAATTATCTTTGATATGGGAGTCATTCCCAAGCATTTTCAATCTGTCTATGCACCAAGTGTTCAGCTTAACCCAACTCAAAACACTTACTATCAATATCATAGAGCTATTGTGTTACATTTTTAAAAATACTTGTATATGTGGGACACAGTGCTGGCCATGTGTGAAGCCATGGGAGTCATTGACTTAAGGCAAGGGCTATTACTTTTTTGGTATAATAGACTCCTTTAGCAGTCTGGTGAAACCCACAGACACCTTCTTAGAATAATGCTTTAAAATAACTGAATAACATCAATGGGGGCGGAGCCAAGGTGGCGGCATAGAATCAGCAAGGTCCTGCAGCTCCCGCACCACCACGCTAAACGCCCATGAAATTATGAGCCCAGACAAAGTCTAGGACTCTCAGACTCACAAAAATACAGAAAACACATCTCTTGCTGAAGGCAGCTCGGCAGCGGGAGCTCAGTGTGGCAGCCGGGAGCGGAAGCCGGCCCAGCCTGAAGCCAAGACTGCAGCCAGGCCCAGGGTGGTAGGAAGGAGCTGTGCTGAGCTGAGCCAAGCCGCGCTGCAGCCAGTCTACAGAGGAGAGGATCTACATCCTGCAGCACCTCCACATCTGCTAAGACATGAGGAACGGGGAAGGGAGAGGGGCAGCTCACATTGGAGCACAGACCAGTCCAGCCCAAAACCGCAGCCATGGCCAGGCCAGGCCCCAGTGGGCAGGAGGAGCCAAGCCTCCCAAGCAGCAGTTACTTTAAACTATGAAATTCTGAGGTGGGAGAGGACTAGAATGAGAGGAGACAGGGAGAGACAAAATGTGGTTAATCATCACATAGAGAAGAGGCAAGGGATAACTATTATAATTTTACTTTCAATAACTCTCATTGAATTTGGCTTAGGGAAAAAAGGCATAAACTCTAAACTGGGCATCATGCCACACAGGAGAGTAGGGGGCATGGGCCTGAGAGGGGGATGACAGAGGGGAGGGCAAGTTCGGGGGGAGGGATACTGGAAGCACACACTTCAGTAAAGGGACAGGAACAGGGTAGAGAACAGAACTAGGGGGCGGAGGGATAGGAAGGAGAGACAGATGATCACTGTCACAATATGTCCACTATGAAGATGTCCTGTGTAATCACACATCCACAGCTTGTATTGAATTGATTGTCCTTCCAGTAGGGGTGGATGACAAGGGAGGAAGCAAAAGAATCTAGAATTTAAAGTTCTGCAATACTTGCAACTAAGAATTAAGATATACAGGGGCTGAGATAGGGAGACCCTACCTGCCCTACCAGAAAGTAAGAGAGCAGAGCAGGGGATGGGCTTTACAGTGGGATTGCTGTTTTAGGGCTGGGGCAGGGGCAAGATGGGGAGAAAATTTGTAATTAAAAAATGTAATGAAAATGAATGATGTAAACAAGAAAACAAATAAAAAATATTAAAAAAAATAATTGAATAAAATGTTAAGTTTTATTTGGAGGTTGGCAAAAATAAAGACATGTATATACGTACTATGTAGGTAGGTATATGAAATTTACATAGGTACATAATATATATGTGTATTTGTGTATACATGCAAATATTTGTTTATTTATATATACGTATTTATATATACGTATATTATATATAAAATGTGCAGCACATACATATGTAGCATACACACATAAATTATATAATGTATTGGTATGTATATATACATATAAATGCAATATGCATGTGTTATATATCATTCTATATGGGTATGTATACAAATATACACACACATATGTAACACATGCATATACATATGTAGTAATACACATGTAGTACATGCATATACTTTTATATGAGTGTATTTGTATGTGTACATACATATTTCCTTTTGGAACATTAATGGAATAGGAAGATCTTCCCTGTCCATTAATATGTCTATGTGACCATATGTGTTCAATCACAGATGTCTATGTATTGCTGCTTTGAGCTCTAGCTCATCTGCCATATATCGTGAGAAACATAGAGTCCACTGAAAGAGGAACTTGCCTAAAAGGAGTTTGCCTAGAAGGAAGCTTGCTTAGGGGAGACTTGCTTGCAGTAAGGCTTTCCCACCTTTTGGTACTAAACTAATTAACACTGAGTCAGGTGGGTGGTGATATCTTCTGCCCTGTTAGCTGAAAACTATATATACTGGGAGGATGGTATTTTACCTTGGGGGTTTGCTTATGAGAAGAATCTTTTGATTTCCTGAGAGGGACTCTGAGTAGTTGTTTGGTAAGAGCCCCTGACTACTCAGAGATTTGTGTTCTCCTGACCCAGTGGTGTACGTAGCTGGTTGGATCACTTTGTTCAGATAATAGGATCCTTGTCCATTGAATCTTTGTGCTAATTTTTCTGTATATATTTTCTACTTATCTGTAATTAACGTAAGATTGTTGACCCCTTTAAAAGTTGTCTTTCTTTTAGCAAAGTAGATTAAAGAACATGTACTAGGAGCCATGCTGGGTTTGCTAGGGTGCTTGCTACTCTACCTATCAACCCTGTAAGTTAGGGAGTATAAGTACCATTTTTAATTCTTTACAAATGAGGAAACTGAGGCTCTGAGAGCAAGTATATGACAACTGTTGTGACAAGCCTAGTGGGACACAGCCAGGAAGAGAAATTTAATGCAAGACTCAGGAAGACACAGGCTCATTTGCCACCTTTGTTACTACCTGTGTGATGCTGAACAAGTCACCCAACCAGTTAACCTTTCTGAGCCTCAAGACCTAATAAATATGTGTGTGAGTATGTATGTATTTATATGCACACATATGCATGTACACACACAACACACATACATACATATATACATATATGTACACACATACACATATATGCATATACATATATCTATCCATCTATATTTATGTATATGTATGCACGTATATGCATATTATATGCTTGTTTATCATTTCCAACTTCACAGAAACCCTGAAATCTATCCATGATATGTATCCATCCAATTTAACAACTGCTAGACTAAAATTAAAAATAAATAACTTAGGCTTTTTTTTTGTTTTGTTTGCTTTCTTTTCCAGAGTTTCTTTTCTCTGTGTTCATACCAGTTTATTGGTGAAGTCATCATAGGATCATAGGATTTTAGATCCAGGAGGAAATTTAGATGTCACCTTGTCTAAACCCTCTTCTTCATAGATGAGAGAACAACTGGCTTTCCTAACATTACACAATTAGTAAACTAGCCCAGATTGAGACTATGTATTTAGATTTCTACTGATTGTATAGAAATTTCTTGAGGACAGGGATTATATCATTATTGTTTTGTTTCAGCAGACTCCAGCACAGTGACTGAATCATTTTAGGTATTTAATATTTTTAAATCGATTAAATAGTCAATTTGCTCTTATACTGGCTTCACATATATAAATCAGCTTTAAATTATACCTTAGGCCTTAGACTTTTCTTGTAAGCTAGGTGGGGAGCCAAAAATTTAAGCAGTTCATTTATTCTACCTTCTAAACTTTTTCTATGCAGTCATCATTAAACCCATAGATTTCCCCTTTACATGTCTCACAGTGAATTACTTTATGCTGGTGCAGCATTATCACTACATATATGCTCCCTCAGAGCTCCATTTGCAAGAACAATTTAGATTTTCTTTAATTTTTTTCCTTTTCCAATCTAGATTATTCTCCTGCAAATTGAATTGAATGGTTCCTGAAGCCTCTGTATGCTGGAAAAGGAAATCCTTTACTCTTGGTTTTTTAGAGAAAACTCTATAGACTTTTGAAAGTTGAATTGCTTTTTTCTAAGTCTACAACCTTGAAATCCAATTGTTTTCATTTATTACCTATTTATTTCATTCATGCCCTGCATATTCACAAATAGACTTTGTAATATAAATGTCTTTTCCTTATCCCAGTTCTCCAATCCACATATCAAGGGCAAGGGTGATATTAACCCATTGAGAGAAGTTCTACCAAAGTTTATGTAGATGCTATAAAATAATAATAATAATATTAATAATTGAGAATTATACAGTACTTGGAACTTTGTGAAGCTCCTTACGGACACCATTTCATTTTATTCTCACCATTTCATAAAGTAAATTCATGAAGTAAATACCAACAATACTCTTTTTCTTACCAGAGTGGGTGCTTGGGAGAGGTACCATGGTACAGCCTAAGGAACACTGGATCTGGAGCCAGAGGATCTGGAATAAAATATAGTCTTTGATGCTTACTTCATGTGTGTACCAGGGCAAGTCCATTAACTTCAATAGTCCTCAGTTTTCTCAACCAAAAATTAGGGTGGGGAGATGAGTAATAGAGTAATAGTCTTCTGATTTCCTTTCCATCTTGTAAATATGATTTTTTTAAATGAGGAAACTGGGGTTCAAAGTAATTAAGTGACTTGGCCATGGTTACATAGTTAAAAAAAATGCTGGTGAAATTTCAACCCAGATCTTCCCTACCTCCAAGTTCACTATATCACATATAGAAAAAAATGTGCCTGTGTCTATTACCTGAGGAGAAGATCTACTAAATTTGGAGACTCATTACTGGAAGGCTAATCACCAGGTATCATTTTTCTTTACCACATAGAGCAATGAATATTCATCTTTTAAGACATGGATTGGCTACAGTCACCAATCATGGAGGCAATGCTTCTAAAATAAACCTATAGGTTTTTGAGGAATACATTGTCTTCTCATGGTACAATGTAGTCTCCTTGAGGTCAGGGTCTGTCTTGCTTCTTTACATTCATGTTCTCAGAAGTTAGCATGGTGCCTGGCACAAAGTAAGTTCTGGATAGGTGCTCATTTGTTTATGTGCCTAAACTTTGGCTTAAAAAGCAATGACTTCAATTCCAAAATTTGTTTCTGCAATCATGTAAGAAAGTCTAAAAGGACCAGAACCTTCTAGATTAGTGGTTCTCAACCTGTGGGTTATTTTCAATTTTTAACAATGAAAATACATCCTGCATATCAGATATTTACATTATGATTCATAACAGTAAAAAAATTACACATATGAAGTAACAACAAAAATAATTTTATGGTTCGGTTTCACCACAACATGAGGAACTGTATTAAAGGGTCACAGCATTAGGAAGGTTGAAAACCACTGTTCTAAACTATTACTCTGACTAAGCAAAATTACAGGCAGAAACTTTAGAATCTTTGAAAGTTCTTTGGGTCATTGAGAAGATAATTGACTTGTGAAGAGTAACAGAGTCTGGCAGAATCAAATTTAAACTTTAAACCCCAGGACTTTCTGATTCTGTATCCACTATGACATGGTATCTCAGTGATGAGAGTGTTAGAAAAAAAAAGATGAATGGTGGATGATTGTTTACAAGTAAGTATGGAGAAAGAGGAATGAGTTCAGAGAGAAACAACTAAAATTATTATGAAGTTTTAAAACAAACTCTAGAAGTGAGAGGAAAAGGCTTCAGGAATTAAGGTTTGTACCCTAAAATGTGTTATTGACTAACTGAATGACTTACTTCAAGTATAGGAAATATTAGTATAACGAGTATTACAATGTATTTTAAAAAAATCAATCCCTAGGATAGAGGAAAAAAAGAAATTATCTTAATTACATGAAAAGAAAGTTGTATTTAAGGAAGTATTTCCAGTATATAAAGATGCCTAAAATTTAAAACATGCCTGTAGATCATTAAATAAGATTAATAGGCATCTGTTTTGATTGGTGTAGTTGTCTAAATTAGAAAACTTGATCAAGTGAGTCCTAAAACACACAGATGTATTTACATGCCTTTTTGCCTATTAAAACTCTACCCATATTTTAGGACCCAAGTTGAATTCAATGTATTTAAGATGCTTTTCCAGTTATCACAAATGAATTAAAGTGCCATATCCTCTGAACTTTGACTTCATTTATTGATTTGTATTGTCATTATTTCTATACATGTAATCTCTACCACTAGACTGTAGACTCCTGGTATGTGGGAGTCACATCTCACATTTTTTTATTCTTTCATGGAAAGCCTTCCTCACATGGCATGTATTTGTTGATAGATTACTTGTGACCTCTTTCAACTACTGTTTCATATTAGATGTTTATAATATTCTTGAGGGGAAGGGGTTCTAGTGGGAATTTATATATTTTTAGAAATGTATTTGTTCAGGAATAGTATTTGGTTATTGTCTTTAGTACTTTCTTACCTTTTTAGATGGTACCTTCTTGACCTTTATTGTTTCTCTTCTCAATAGTATATTTATAGTCATTTAATACATATAAAGACAGTATCCCCAGAGTTCTGCATTCAAGCACAATCTTTTGTCAGCTTCTTTTTCCCTCATGTGTTTTCTTTCAAAAAATTATATTTTTGCCTTCATTTCCAAATACATGTTACCTACCTTACCCAGCCATTCATTTCTTATAATATGTATTATGACAATTTAAAAAAAAGTAATAAGTTTCGCAATGTCAACCAGCATATTAAACAAGGTTGATGATTAATACATTGTTACATATCCATAGTCCCCAACTTTTGCAAAGAATGGGGGAGGAGTAGAGTTTCTCATCTCCTTTTTGGGGGACCAACTTGTTGTTTACACAGTGATTGGAAATTTTTGTTATTTTAACTCACATTGCTGTAGTTGTAATATATATTGTTTTCCCGGTTCTGCTTGATTTATTTTGAATTAGTTCATATGTATCTTCCCATGCTTCCTTGAAGACTTGATATTCATAACTGTAGTACATTGTGTGTGGTTGGTGAATCTGTTAATTGGTTCAACCAAATTTCTATATTATTTAACTCATCAACTCTATGCTTAAGAAAGGTTAAGGAAGAAAGAAGAAAACCAAATTTCCAATATCAAAAATGGAAAGGGTGAATTCATTACCAATGAAGAGGAAATTAAAACAATAATTAGAAATTATTTTGCTCAACTGTATGCACACAAATTTTATAATCTTTGTGAAATGGATAAATATTTACAAAACTATAATTTGCCCAGATTAATAGAAGAGGAAGTCAAATACTTAAATAACCCCATCTCAGAAAAGGAAAATGAACAAACCATCAGTGAACTCCCTAGGGAAAAAAATCCCCAGGGTCAGATGTATTTAGAAGCAAATTCTATTAAATAATTAAAAACAAACAATTAAATCCAGTACTATATAGACTATTTGGGAAAATAGGCAAAGGAGAAATTCTACCAAATTCTTTTGATGATATAAATTTAGTACTGATACCTAAGCCAGGAAAATTCAAAACAGAAAGAAAATTATAGACCAATTTCTCTAATGGATATAGATGAAAAAATTTTAAATAAATATTAGCAAAAAAGATTACAGCAACTTATTGTGAGCATAATACACTTTGATCAGGTAGGTTTTATACCATGAATGCAGGGCTGGCTCAAGATTAGGAAAACTATCATCATAATTCTTCATATCAACAACAAAACTAATAAAAACATATAATTATCTCAATAGATGCAAAAAAAAACTTTTGACAAAATACAACACCCATTCCTATCAAAAACACTAGAGAGCATAGGGATGAATGGGATCTTCCTTAAAATGATAAGTAGTATCTAGCTAAAACCATAAACGAGCATTATAAGTAATGGCGATAAGCTAGAAGCATTTCTCATAAGATTGGAATGAAACAAGGATGTCCATTATCATCAATGTTAATCATTACCCTGTGAAACTAGTGTGAGCCATTAGCTTTAGCAGTAAGAGAAGAAAAAGAAATCAAAGGAATCAGATCAGGCAAAGTAGACACAAAGCTATCACTCTTTGTAGATGATATGATGATATACTTAGAGAATCTTAAAGAATCAAGTAAAAAAAACTATTTGAAATGATAAACAACTTTAGCAGAGTTGCAGGATATAAAATAAACCCACATAAATAATTGGTGTTTCTATATATTATCAACGAAGCCCAACAGCAAGAGGTAGAAAAATTCCATCTAAAGTTACTATACACATTATAATATACATATATAATACATATATATATAGACATATATAATACAATACAATAATTATATAGACATATATAATACAATACAATATAATACATAGACATATATCATACAATATAGACATATTTTGGCAGTCTACTTACCAAAGCAAACCCAGGAACTATATGAATATTACTATAAAACACTTTTCACACAAATGAAGTCAGATCTAAATAATTGGAAATACTTCAGTTGCTCATGGGTAGGCTGAGACAATATAGTAAAAATGACAATTCTACCTAAATTAATTTATTTATTCAGGGTCATACCAATCAAACTACCAAAATTATTTTATAGAGCTATAAAAAATAATAACAAAATTCATTTGGAAGAACAAAAGATCCAGAATATAAAGGGAATTAATGAAGTGAAATGCAAGAAAAGGTAGCCTTGCTATACCATATTTTAAATTGTGTTATAAAACAGAAATCATCAAAACTACTTCATACTGGTTAAGAAAAAGAGGGGTAGATCAGTGGAAGAGGTTAGGTACACAAGACATAGTAGTCAATGACTAGAGTAATCTATTATTTGATAAACCTAAAGACACCAGCTTTCATGATAAGATCTCACTATTTAACAAAAGCTACTGGGAAAACTGGAGAATAGTATGGCAAAAATTGGGCATAGACTAATGTCTTACACTGTATGCCTAAATAAAGTCCAAATGGGCACATGATTTACATATAAAGACTGGTGCTATAAACAAATTATTAGAGCAAAGAATAGTTTATCTGTTGGATTTATGGAGTAGTGTATCTGTCAGATTTATGACCAAACAAGAGATATAGAACATTACAAAATGAAAAATTGAAAAATTTTTGCACTAACAAAGCAGATGAAACAAGATTAGAAAGGAAACAGAAAACTGGGAAAGAATTTTTACAACCAGTGTCTGTGGTAACAGCCCCATTTCTAAAATATGTAGAGAATTGAGTCAAAGAATACAAATCATTCACCAATTGATAAATGTCCAAAGGATATGAACAAGCAGTTTTCAGCCACAATGTGGGATGACTGACTTTGATATTCTTCCTCTTCTCAGCAATGCAAGGACCTAAAACAATTACAAAAGACTCATGATGGAAAATGTGATCCCCATCTAAAGAAAAAACTATGGAGTCTGAAGGCAGTCTGAAGCATGCTATTTATTCTCTTTTGTTTTGTTTTTCTTTTCCATGTTTCCTCCAATTCATTCTAATTCTTCTATAGAATATGATTAATATGAAAATGTGTTTAATAGGACAGAATATGTAGAGCCTTTGTCAGAGTGCAAGGCATCTTGGGAAGATGGAAGTGGAGGGAGGTGGAAAAAATTTAAAACTTATAAAAGTGAATACTTAAAAGTAAAAATTTCTACTAATATGCTCATATATTAGAAACACCAATACAAAACAAAAAAGTTTCTTCTCCTTCCTTAAAAGCTAGACGGTCAATTGTCTTAGAATGAAAAAGAACAGTTCTGAGAAGTTACAATCAGTAGAGAAAACCTCTCTGGTGCAAAGCAGCAAAGGTATTTACTGAGATCATTTATTATCCTTGATCACTAGAGATACCCAGAAACTCTCCTACTGGCTGAAAGGGAAAAACAACTGGATCCACAATGTCTAAAACACTTTCATTCATTGCTATTTACCAACCATGTGAACAAAAAGCCTGTTCTGTTGGGAAAGCTTGCTATGCATTGTAATCATCTTGATCATTCTGGAAAGACATATGTATTGTTCCCATTGGGAATAAGCATTTCAGGATCATCCTGGTGCTGATGGAGAGTACTATCAAGTGACTGTTTATCATTTGGGCTGAGGAATGCTAATAAAGGGGCTGAGGACTTAGGCAAAAGCAAAGAAGAATGGAGGCCAGAGGGGAGGTGGTGGTGAGGGTGGGGGGTGGTAATGGAGTCGTAAGGCAGCTATCACATGGAGAAATAAAGAAAAGGAGGATATTATCATTGTAGCCAGGGAGGCACAGAGGATTCTTTTCTTCCTACCACTAGATCAGTGTTTGAACACCAGCAATATAGTGTCTTCATACACTTTTATAGATATGCACAACATACAATCTCATAAATATACACACAGAGACACAGAAAGAGATGTAGAGGGGCAGGGGAAATGTGATTTACTAGTTGAGGAAAGGATTTTTTTTCTTTTTGGAGGGAGGGAAAGATATTTTGAATTACCAAGGTAGGCAATAAGGTGTCATTTCTTGAGACAAGTAGTAGTGAGCCACCATAGGATATTAGGTATACCTTCAGAAATATCTATACAAGTCTAGTATAAATGCGAGAGTTGTTTTTTCAGGACCCATGAAAATGAATTGACCGCAGGAGCCCCAGCTGCTAATTTAATGACATATTACTGTTCAAGACAACACAATTTGGAAATGCTGATTAAAAAAAAAAGAAATGTCATTTTAATTGCCTTGCAAATATGATCTGTCATCACTCTTTTAGGAGTTCTGTTTTCCTCTTTTGGTTAGATATCAAGTTCAAAGCAAAAGATGAATAATGAAGGCTTGCTATGAAATCATGATATGAATGATTATATTTAATGAACTGATACTTTTGGGAATCAAATAAAATAGACACAAATTCAGAATTTGTTTGAATGGAGAAAAATCTCATAAGGTGTTGTATCTCCCATACTCTGATGGCTTCCCTAGGAACAAACCAAATGTCATCAGAAACAGTGGACATGTGATCATCTAGTAAAAGAGATTTTATATTTCACAATATGCTTTTGTATGTGGTTACTATATTGATTCGCAACTATTGGGAGTGTAGTTATACTGCAACAGAGAGGCTCCTTTTTGGTTGAAAACAGGAGACTCATTACATATCATAACTAATTGAAATACATCAGGAAGGGATAGGATAGAGAATACAATTTTTTACCCTTTTTAAAAATCTTTATTGCAGAGCTGAATGATTTTCTAACAATAACAGCCTTATGCAATCCTAAAATTACTGATTCTACTTTTTACAAAAATCTGTGAACATTTAGGCATTAGATACTGTAAAATACTTATGTGAGAACCTTGGTTAACCTTTGAATATTTGGATGACAACCAGAGTAGCTTTGATGTTGGCATTCTGGAGCAAGGGGACCCACTTCAAAGCCTATTTTTAGGGCCACATTCCTTCTTTTTTCATGCCTGCCAGTCCTGTGGACGAGTAGCCAGCTGGCAGTACAAACTGGAGAATGGGATTTAGATTCCTATAGCAGTAAAATACACACACACACACACACACACACACACACACACAGTTGACCTCTATTGTGTTAGCCAACATGGAAGAAAGTGTAATCACTTATTTTGAGAACAAAGAGAGAATGAAGATAATATTTTTATTTTAAACTTTCTATTCCTAGAAAACTAAAGTTTATAATAAATTCAGTCTCAGAGTACAAAGAAGGTAACAGGGAAAAATAATTATTGACTATGTGTGGTTAGGAAATAGTTTTTTTTTTTCTATTAAGGGCTACTAAGGCTCTGTAGGTCTGTCAATGACAGCAATGCTAAGTAAAAACCAGATATGCATGATAAAGTCAGAAATGTAGATTAATGGATCCAAGGAAGTAGACTTTAGACTTGCTGACTTCACTTGACCTTTTGTTTTTAATTGTATGAGATTGATTTATATTTCAGCCAAGGACATTATAGGGCTGAAGGAAGGCATCACCCATAGCTCTTTTGCATTTATGATTGGGTATTGTTTTTGACAAGATATGAGGGAGCAGAGACTGAAAGCTAGCAGTTTTAATGGAGATAAAGGAAGTTTTCAATCCTTACCCACACAGTTGGCTGGGGCTATAGTATTCTAGTGAAGTTAGCAAACTTAAAAACAACAATCTAAATCATTCAAACTCAAATATCTCAGGTTTTGGCCAAGCTAAAGATTTGATCAAAAGGACTACCATTAAGATATAAGTGGTACCTTTTCCACAAAACCTTTTCTATTGTCCTGGGCCAGTAAGGACTCTCCCAAACAACTTCTGTATGTTGCAAGTTTCTAATATACCTTCCATGTAATAATTTATATCATTGTAATTGTGCCTTATTAATGGGTTTGTGTCTTATATTCCTACTAACATGTATGCTAAGTTTAGTCAAGATTATTCCCAGCATTAAGTAGTGTGCCTGTCATAAAACTGGCAATTAATTTATCCTTTTTGATTAAGTATGTTGATTATTCAATCTTTATGTCTATCAATATCTAGCACATTGCTCCATAAACAGTAACATTTGTTTAAAAAAATCAGTGTAACCCTCTCTAAAGGCTATTTTTGCTTTTAAAATTTAATTAATCTGAATGAACCTTTGAGTGTTAAATTTTTGAAAGGCACCATTATCTTTCATCTTATCTTTCCTTTTTTTTCTCAGCAAAGACAGCTATTCAAAGACTCTCCAGGAAAAACAAATCTCCAACATAGATTAAAGTAGAGTTAACATTAGACAGAGTCCATTGCTACCAAAGCTATATTTGTTAGTTGTAAACTGTCATGTTTAGGAAAACCAAAGTCAACAGTACCTAGGTCAGGTTCTAACAAATATGTCATTTGAGAGTTAATCACAGACATGTATCAACATTAAAAAAAACAGATTAGAATTTGCTACTACTGTTGCTCATCTACCCAGTTGTACTGTTTATAAAAAGATAATTATAGCATCAATTAACAAGTGATATATTGAATTAGATGCATGTCTATCTTTCATACTCTTGTCTGAAATATGTCTAGTATTTGTGCTTTGTACTTGTAGTATATTGATTGTACTTCACATAGGAGTCTTTGACTTTTGCAGTTTTCTGCTTTGGGAATCAACAGTAGAAAGGAAGCATTGTTTATTTGACTCTAAAATTGAAAGAGTCCTTACCCCCATCTAAAAGAACCATAAATGTGAAAACTCTCAAAAACTGACCTAGTCATCTAGCTTTTGATTCAGACACCAGCAGATAAGGGAATGTGATCACTACCTCCCAAGGTATCTAATTCTATCTTGGGAAACTACTTATTGCAAAGTTTATTTTTTCCCTATTATGCCAAGACTAAATTCGTCTTTTTGAAACTACCACCTGTGGCTGTTACTTTCTCTTTCTAGAGCAAAAGGAATCAGTTAATCCTATTTTGCAAGGTAGCCCTGCAAGTATTTGAAAACAACTACTAGGTACTCCCAAGTCTTTGTTTAATTTTCTTTTTTCATTTTGAAATGAATAATAATCAATAAATTCAAGGATTTGAAAAATCTAAATAAACACAGTACTCAAGCTTGAGCATTTGCAATAAGAATTTCCTCATTGGCAGAGAATATGATTGATTTAATGCCTTGTACCTGTGTGAGGGATAGAGTTATGAAGAATTTGGGGGAGAAGTATTACTTCTGGCTTTGACATTTGAGAAAAGGATACTGGCAGTTCAAGAATCTTTTGAAAGAGAGGTCCAAGAAAGGAGATAAAGGCTTTGAGAAGGAATCTGAGCAGTGACCAATCAAACACTCCACTGATAAAGAGAACCTTATGCAACTATCCAGCCTAGATGATCAGGTTACACAAAGAATGATCAAGAGAATTATGTAGAAAACATATTCAATTTAATATAATATTTTTTCTATTTTTTCCTTCTGCATATATTTTTATTTTCTTTCATGTCTTCAGGGAAAGTTGGTGATTTAGTGGACAGTGTTTGTCTTGGAATCAAGGAAAATGTAATTTGAAATCCTTCCTGAGACATTAGCTAACTGGCCCTGGGCAAATCACTTAATCTCTCTGTTTTAGTTTCTTTACTTATAAAATTGAAATAATAATAGCACCTAAATCACAAAATTATTGCAGGGATTAAATGAATTAAAATCTATGAAGTACTTTGCTAACTTCAAAGCATTGTATAGATGCCAACTATTTTAATTATTTTTAAAAAGTTTTACAAATAATTTTTTCACATTTATCACTAATTCTCACTTGTAACAAATATTTCCAATCACAGAAATAAACTTAATACATTAGCCACATCTGTGCATTTGTCCCTTATTATATACCTCTGTTCCATTACTTCTCTGCCAAGAAGTAGGAGAACTCTGAAATAACAATTGGTCACTGACTTGATCAGTGCTAGAGTTGAAGGAAGCCATGGAAACTACAAGAATGTAATGAGGATGAGAGCATTCAATGATTTGGGGAGATTATAGACATGGAGATGGAGATAGAATATTATATATGCAGAGTGACAAATTCAGTATAGTTGTATAGTAGAGGGACTGGATGGGAACAAGGTGAAAGAAAATTGGAAAGTTAGAAAGGACCATGTTATTAAGTTTAAATATGAATCAGAGAACTTTATATTTGATCCTGGGAGTAACAGGGAATCATGTAGTTAATTAAATGGAAGGGGTGATGACGTGGTCTGGCCTACACTTCAAGGTCAGAGTCAAAGGAGTACAACACCTCTACTGAACTGAAAAGACTTTGAGAATGGACTCAGTCACACAGACTGTATGGTTACCTCTTTAGTAATAGCATAGCTAAATTTAGATATGTTCATCTTTAAAGATTACATAAGACGCATTCCTTGCCCTGACAAAGTCCATTAACTGGTAGGGGATATGACACATATTCTCCAAGGATGTACAATATGTATTCTCTAGGGGAGTTAAAAGCTCTGTAGATATTTCTCTTGTCAGAATATGATATTGATTTTACCAGAATAAGCTAAGAACTCAATCCTAGTCAGTCCACACTTGAGCTCTGGGTGATTTCTTTTTGGGAATAGAAACTCAGGAAATGGTTTGCTGAGGTATAAGTTATATGCTATATCAGTATAAGGAATTCCTAGACCAGTGATATCATTGCATAATATATATGTGTACATACATATGTGCATATATGTATTATAATCATTCATATACACATACATGTACATAAATACATACATATTACTTGAGTACACTATATGATTCATAACCACATGGAGATTGTAAGCTAGTTAGGGAAAGAGGACTTATACTCTGATACTTTAATAGATCTGATATCTCATCAGTGGTGGACTGCCCTTCATAGGTGTAAATCATTTCCTATGCCATTTTGTCCTTTGAAATTCTTGTTTGTGTTCTTCAAAGACTTCTCATTTGGCATTCACCCAGTCCACCAAGATCTTCCTTGGCCTGTTTTAATAGTTTGCTGGAGTACCATCTAATCTATCTGTTGTTTTTTTCTTTTTTCTTTCTTTTAAAATTTTGAGTTCTGAGCTGTATTACTCCCTAACTCACATGAGAGAAGGCTGACACTGGAAAAAGTTTGACCCTTACTTAAAAAGAAAAGGTGAGGTAAGAACTGAATCTTCTCATAAAATATAAATTAAAAAACAACAAACTAATTCTTATATCTGAACTATGTGCCAGTGTAATAACAGACTAATAAATGATTTTTATTCATTCTTTCATTTGAGAGAATTTAGAAATTATCTAACATACTGATTGATCAACATAATATGGGTAAAATCATATTCACATATAATTGATCAATCACATTGGGAATTAGCATCAGAACCAATGATATTGTGGTAGATTTTGCACATAGCTCTCCAATATTTCTTTCATTCTTTCCCCTTGGTCTTCTAAAAGCTCTTCTGTGTTTAGCAAATGACTGAAGTGCAGGGCCTGTGTATGAAGAGGTAGTTTGGATAATGGTATGCTCCCTGGCTTTGGAGACAAAGAATGTTGGGTGGAATCCTAGCACTGTTATATTCATAATATTAGACAAGTCATTTTTCTTAGCCTCCTTTTTCTTATCTGTGATATTAATTTCATTTAGATCTGACTTCAGAGTTTCTAAAGTACTTTTAATACAGCATCTCATTTGATTTTCATGACTACCTAGACATTCCCACTTTGCAGATAAGTGAACTGTTGTACAGAAAGGTTAGGTGACTTGCCCAGTCACACATCTAGCAGGAATCAGAGGCAGTTTGAACCCACATTTTCCTGACTTCATATCTAGTACACTTACCCTTTGTTCAGTTGCAAAATGGGGTTGAGGGAGGGGCTTTCTAAATTCTCTTGGATAAAGCAATGAATTAAAAAGTATTTATTAACCAATTACTGTGTACTAAGGGTTGTGCTAAAGGTTAGAGTTACTAATAAAAATTATACACAATTACTTCTCTCAAAGGGCTCAAGTTCTAAAAGTCAAATGGAAAGATCTTGTGATACTTAGGAAGAGTAAAACAGATGATAATATTTCTTCTGAAAAACAAAACAAAACAATCTTCTTCCAGCTCTTAATCACATGATAACCTCAGTTCACTGTCCTAATAGCTTAAATTCAATGACTGGGTTCTCCTAAAAAATCCCTGTAGTTTCTGGAGCTCAAGGATTTTCCTAACTGCCCACAGAATGGAAACATGTCCTTTTCATAAATCTCAGTCTTAGTGTTTTGTTTTGTTTTTTTTGCTGGCATATTCATAGGCTGCATTCTTAAAGTAGAAAATTTCAGATCCAAAGACTTGAGCTTTCATAACATCTTTATTACAGTTAGTACAGGGTCTTCATTTTTTTTAATTTTAATTTATTTTCTTGGTTACATCATTCGTTTCCACAAGGTTTTGAGTTACAAATTTTCTCCCCTTTTTATCCCTACCCCCCAGCCCAGAACATTGATCCCACTGTAAGACCCCTCCCACAATCTGTTCCCTTTTATGCCCTCCTCCCACACCTCTCTAGCTTTCTAGCAGGGCAGGGAGCTCCTCCCTGCCCCC
>CM053599.1:88559431-88569779 GCA_028646575.1 Pseudocheirus occidentalis
GGCTCTCAGACGTTCCTGCTGCAACAGCCGCCTCCCGCTGCCTCCTTGCCCTGGGAGCAGTTTGGCCGGACCGCTCTTCTCCTCCCCAGTTAGCAAAATCCACTGACCTTTCTCTTAGCCTTTTTGTCTTCTGGCCTGATAGATGTGGTAACTCTGCCTTCAGCGCAGCCGATCTGCTCTCCTATGGACGCAGCTCCTCGCCCGATGCCCCAGGGCCTGAGCCAGCCGGGTTTCAGCTGCGGGCCCCAGACTGCTGCGAAGAGCCCCACCTGCTGTGCTGCCTGTAGCAACAGATGTGCTTTCTGTCTTGTGGAGAGTTTTGGAGCTTGAAAATCTGTTTTAGAGTCCCATTTTATGAGTTTTTTATCGTGTTTGTGTGGAAGCTGTGGTCCTTTGCTGCTTCTATGCCGCCCCAGGATCTTCATATTAATGTTAATTTTCCAAGTGATTATTCACATGTGTAAATAATCTGCTCTGCACTGCAGTGAAGAAAATCTCAAACTTGGACTGAGAAAACTGGAATAAATTGGAGTTTTAGAACACACTAAATATGGTAAGACAGAAATGTACATTTGACAGCAGGGGTAGTAGTAACCATCTCTATGATGGTATGCCTATTGAAGCAAGTAAATTTAGCTATGGGTAATTGCCAGGAATGATTACACAATTCACATAAAGAATGTGTATATCAAGTAAGTCAATGCTATGTATTGCTCCTGGTGAAATGGACAACTCTTGCTGCTTCTCTTAGAATCAGCAGCTTAATGTTTTCATCGTATAGGTCTACATACATATATAGGGTGAGGTGGCTTCCTTGTGAAAGCATCAACAAGAGAAAACTAAAATTTTGTTCCTATTGGAGTCACAAAAAGCCATTGTGGCATAGTGAAGAATTGACTTGAGAGTCAGGAAGAACTGAGATTGTCTTACCACTGAAACATACTTACCTCAGTGATGGTGGGCAAGTCACTTTATTTCTCAGTGTCACAGGCCAATCTCTAATACTATAATTTTTTTGAAGGGGGGAAGGCAAGGCAGTTTGAGGTTAAGTGATGTGTCCAAGGTCACATAGCTTGTAAGCATGTCAAGTCTCTGTGGCTGAATTTGAACTCAGGTCATCCTGATTCCAAAGCCAGTGCTCTATTCACTGCACTGGTACTATACATTGTAAAGCAAGTGCTGACTTGCATTGGTAAAGTTTCCTTTCTGGGAATTCTCTATTGAAATAAAATCAAATCTGGTCAAAAAATAAATCTTCCCCAAACAAAATGGGATTCATAAGATGAAAGGAAAAAAATACAAGGGAGTAATGTGTTCCTTTTGATACATTAGAAGGTAAACCAGACAGTTTCAGGGTTGGCACAGTACAGGTCAAATAGTAATAAATTTAGAAATGAGAGATGTCAGTTTTAATCTCTTTTCTGGCAGGTAATAACTATATAAGGAAGGTCAAGTTGCTTTGACTCTCTGAGTCTCATTTTTATCATCTGCAGATTGGAGACAATATTGATTTTAATATTTATCTTATAGAACAAATGAAAGGTAAATATATTATAAGCATTAATACGCTATATAGAATTTTTAATCAACATGGCTTTTTTAATGGGACTGCCTCCAGTAATCTTCACCCCAACACCTAGTCAAGCAATAACCTGATCAAATAATGAAGAGGAAATCTAAAGAAGCCTTAATATTTTCAAATTCTACTGATAAGAGTTAAATTAGAAAAAAAAAACAGCAGGAGACCTTGGAATAGATTGCTTCTATTCTGAGTTTTCAAATTGGTAAATAGAAGGGAGGATCAGAGGTGTATACTGTTACATTACTGGGCATTTAGATAGAACAGTGGATAGAACAGTAGGCTTGAAAACAGACTCATCTTTGTGAGTTCAAATCAGTCATCAGACACTTACTATGTGACACTTGGCAAGTCACTTAATTCTATTTGCTTCAGCTTCCTTATCTATAAAATGACTTGGAGAAGAAAGTGGCAAACCACTTTAGCATCTTTGCCATAAACACTCCAAATGGAGTCATGAAGAGTGGGACATGCTTGAAATGACTCAACACCACCACTATAGAAAGGGGGAAGAAAGAGGTAAAGTTGACAATTTCTCATATTTGCAGGAGTGTGAAAAAAGGAGTAGAAAGAGTACAAAATCATGTAACAAGAGGTAAAGAATGGTGGAACACATCCACAGTTTGGTGTGGAAATACACCAAAATCAATATGGAAATAAATGGACATAAACAAGGGCAAGAAAAGGGAAGAGATACTTAGAAGTATTTTGTAAGCATCTTGATCCTAAAGGAGGAATTAGGAGTTAAATAAAATAAATAGAAAAGGGGGAGAACAAAAATTGAAGAGGTATCCAACATTTGGGGGATGGCTGAAGGAATTGCTATTCTTTGACCATGTTTCTCCATATTTCATCCTTGTGCCATAGTGCTGCCCTTACTTGGAATGCTCTGCCTTGTATCCTCAGTTTTCTTCAAGATCTAACTTAAATTCAACCTTTTTCAGAAATCTTGTTCTGGTCTCATCTGCTAATAAATTCCTTCACCTCTTACATTGCCTTCCTCAATTTGTATATTTCCATCTTTTCCATCTTTTCTCTCCCATTAGATTTTATTTTCCTCCAGAAAAAGAACTATGTTTTGTTTTTCTTTGATGATAGGCAGTAGAGAACACAGCAAAGAACACTTGTTCTAGTTTCAGAGAACCTGGCTTCAATACTGTTCAGTTTCTACATGTGTAAAATGAGAAGTTCTAATCCAGTGGAATTCAATTCCATTCTCATTCACAATTTATGATCCTATGATCATAATTTATAAGTACAAATATTATTTTAGATTACATAAGGAATTTTAGGGGCATAAAGTGAAGAAATCCCCACCATGAATTCAGATTAGATTCTGTCCTCTAGCTTATGGCCTTTATAAATCCAAGCAAGAGCAGCTTTCCAGAAGAATGCTAATGTGAACAGTTTTTAAGGTTCTTATTACATAGTATATTTATTCAATAACAAATCAGAGCAAAACATTCACAGTAAATCAAGGAACAGAATTCACAGTGTTACAACTTATCACAGAAAAGCATAATCTAGCATTCAAACAACTTATCACTAAGATGTGACATAGTTTCCACCACAGTGGTCACAAAATTTTCAACAAAGAACAATGATTTTGTAATTCAAGCATTTAATCATCTCGATCATTTCAATTATCCTTAAGGAGGTTACCTCCTTAAGGGACACAAAGTACAATAGTCAAAGTTCTCCACTCATGGGGCATGTTAAGTTACAAATCAGTCACTTATTCAGTCATCAGTCAGTCACTAAGTAAAATCCTTTAGTCAATCAATCATCCAATCAATGCAGTCATTCAATCATTCTTCATCATTCACTGTTTAGTCATCATAAAATACACAAACCCTCTACCCCTAGGTCACTAATAAATTTACAATTTCTCTATCAGTACGCAATATCCAAGTAAAGTCTTCTTTCAGCTTGACTTGGGGTGGTCTCTCAGATTCATTGGAACCCCTTCCATTGTCCTAGATCATACCTGGATTCACCAAACTGTCACCTGGGTTCAAAGGCAGACAGCTCTCAGGTCCAGCTCCCTGTGCAGTTCCTGTTCCACATTGGATCTCACAGCATCTAGTCCATCTCAAATCTTCCATGGTCTCTGTTCCTGGGAAGCCAAGGCTTAACAAAGACACCAACAGTTTCATGCAGAGTACCAGCATCACAGTTATGCTTCCTCAGTCTTTGGCAGCTCCAGCTGGCCCTTGGAAATCTTCAACAGCCTCCTTAGCAGCTCCAGCTGGCCCTTGGACTCAGCAGAAGTTTCAACTGCTTCCCAGAATCAAAAATCACTTCATCCAGGTTCTTCAAATCAAAATAATTCTCTCCAAGGTGTGTGTGTGTGTGGGGGTATTTGGGGGGGAGCATTGCTCTTCAGCCTCTCTGGTGGGAGCAGCTTCTGCCTCCACAGAGCTTGCTCCAAGAAGATCTGTCTGTCCCTCTCTGGGGTTTTTCCTTATATACACACAGCATTAGCTTCCTGTTTCAGCCAATCTCTTCCTGTTACTTCAGCAACAGGGATTCATACCTTCTGTTTATTTAACAGAGGTTGATTAATTACTAAGTGCTAAGTACTTGTAACCTTTGCCAATACAAATGGACCTTCAAATTAAAATTGTATTACCATTACAGCCTTAGAAAGGATAAATGACATGTTCAGGGTGACAAGGTCAGTATTAGTCAAAAGTGAAACTTGAACCTTCATCTTCCTGCTTCTGAGGTCACTATATTAGACTACCTCAAAAGCAATAAAAACATACAATGCATGTATGTATATATGTACATACATGTAATTATGCAAACATGTATACAACAGGTAATGAGTGTAAATATATTCTATGTAAGTGGGTATGTATATGAATATGAAAACATGTAATAAATATTATACACACATACAGAATAAGATTTTTGTGCATTGAAATAATTCCTATCCTACATAAAAAGAATCACATTGCATTTGATATTATATATTAACATTGTATACATATTTATCTACATAAGAATAAATATAATGTGGTTGCTTTTGCATTGCATTGAAATTTCAACAGTGAATGAAAACCTGTAGTTTCACTGGAAAGAAAACTTATTTACTTGATGTAGACCTCATATACCAGTATCTTACCAGAATTTGTGTGTTACTGTAATACACAAAAAGTCATAAAAAAAAAACCCTAAAGGCCAGACTTCTGAACTAAGCCTTAATCCATAGTAATTTAAGCAAAACACTAATGTAGGCACCCTCTTTTTGAAATGTACAGTAGTAGAATTTCTAATCACATCCTTATAACTATCATTGACCAGCACGAACCTATGAAATTGAATTAAAACATAAAAGAAATTTGATTAAAATGACTAGAAAAAAATTTTATATCACAGGATAGGATAAAGAAACATATCAGTGAATTACTGAAGTCAGTCCAGCAGGTGATGATAACAAAGAATTTCAATTACACTAACATTCTGAGTAATAAGAGTTGATGAATGACTTAGAAAGGGTGACTATCTCTTGAGATAATACAGGACTGTTTTTCCTCTCGAGTTTAAAGAAACCAACAAGATCAGACCTGGTAGTAAGAGTCAAACCATACATGATTAACAGAAAAGAAGGTGGTGAAATATGAAAGTGTGAAGGCCTAATATGATCAGATATGAAATTATAGTAGCTGTGAAAGGAAGCAGAGCAAAAGAAATGTGCTTAGTTAAAAAAATAGCTTGGGGAAAGGATATGCTGAGAAAAAAATGACTCAATTATTCTCTATACAGCATAGAGGAAAAAGGTTGAAAGACAGTACAATTAAAAAAAGATAACAATAAGATAATATGGACTAATTCTCATTAAATCCAGTTGTCAAAAATGACAACTCAAAGTCTTTTATTCATCAGTCAAACTAGGAACAGTATCAAGGACACCCATAATATTGTTACTGTTGCTTTCTTTTCTTTTTTTTTTTTTAAACAAAGCAGATCAGGGAAGATAAGAGATCATCTGAACTCCACAAAGCATTCAAGGGTCACATTTAAAAGACACAGATGCTTGATTAAAAATGAGTTCCAGAAACAATTTAAGCAAATGGCAAAAAGAAGCATAACAGAACAAAACAGCTTCCCCTTTGGGAGGTAGAAATGGGCATTGAATTTCACATTCTTCATGATTCTGAAAATACATTTCAAGCATAAGTCTTGAGGAGCTCTTAACAGTCAATTTAATTTAATATAAAAGCATTTAGTAAGTACCTTCTATATACTAGGCACAGTGCTGGGTATATTCTAGTGATAAAAAGGCAAATGATTAAATAGCCTCTGTTCTCAAGCAGTGTACAGTGATGTTCATTTAATAAGCTTTACTTCTGCACCAACTGTTTTTAAGGTACAGCTGTTGAGCTACAATAATGAATTAGAGAGTTAAAAATAAAAGTTACAATAATGCATAATATATGGTCCCCGTCCACTAAGAATTTGCAAAACAAAAAATTTAGGACAAAATACTTATACCAATAATTATGATTAAAGACATAATGTGCTAAGGGACATTAGAGTAGAGACATGCTAAGTAAGGAAGGGAAAGATCATGTTAAAGGTGTTTCTTGAATACTTAAGTATTTGATCTGAAACTTGAAAACTTAAAGAGTTTCAACAAATAAAGTTGGGTTTGTGGATAGCATTCTCAGTGAAAAAAAACCCCAGAGGAGAGAGAGGAAATTATGTGTTATGTTTGGTTTAAGGTTTGTATGATTATTGTTCAATCATTTGGTCAGGACTGACTCTTTGTAACTCTGTAGACCACAGCAAGCCAATACTGTACAGGTAAGTTTCCTTGGCAAAGACACTGGAGTGGTCTGTCATTTCCTTCTCCAGTGATTTAAGGCAGAGAGAGGTTAAGTGAATTTCCCAGGGACACACAGTTACTAAGGGCCTGAATTTGTCTGAATTCAGATTTCCCTGACCTCAAGAATAATATTCCTATCCACTAAACCACCATGCCACCTCCGATATTTGTATTACTTAGGAGTAAATACATACTAACTGCGTGACCCTGGGAAATTAACCCTGTTTGTCTCAATTTCCTCATCTTTTAAATGATTTGGAGAAATAAATGGCAAACCACTTCAGTATCATCACCAAGAGTTGAACGTGACTAAAAACAACTGAACAATTTAAAGAAAAAGTCAAATTCAGTCCCCTTTTTAGGGCATCTAGGTGGCACAGTGGACAAAGTAGTGGGATTGGAATTAGGAGGACTTGTTTTTATGATTTTAAATACTGTCTCATACTAGGTCACACTAACTATGTTTGTATCAATACAAACTAGATCACACACTAGGTGTGTGACCCTGGGCAAGTCACTTATCTCTGTTTATCTCAGTTCTTCATCTCTAAAATGGGCTGAAGATGCAAGCTCACTACTTTGTCTACTGTGTACTGCAAACCACTCCAATATCTTTGCCAAGAAAACCCCCAAAGGGATCACAAAGTCAGACAATGAAAAACCACTCAACAACACTTCTATGATAACATTCTTCACCAATATTCTCTGGCACAATTCCTCATTAATAATGAATGAGCTCAGGGGCGGCTAGGTGGTGCAGTGAATAGAGCACCAGCCCTGGAGTCAGGAGTACCTGAGTTCAAATCCAGCCTCAGACACTTAACACAAAAATCTAGCTATGTGACCTTGACCCCAACTGCCCTCCAAAAAGAAAAAAAATATATATATATAAAATGAATGAATGAATGAGCTCTACTCTACACTTACCATATTGTGGTAATCTCTGACTTGTAACCATATAGCTCCATAAGAAGATTCATTCATTCATTCATTCATTCATTCATCTATCCATACATCCATCCATCTATCTTTTGGTAGCTAGGTGGAATAATGGCTAGAACATTGTGTTTGGAGTTGGGAAAACTCATATTCCTTAGTTCAAATCCGTCTTCAGACATGTACTAGCTGTGTGACTTTGGGCAAATCACTCAACTCTTTTTGTCTCAGTTCCTTATCTGTAAAATGGAATGGAAATGGAAATGGCAAACCACTCCAGTACCCTTGGCCCCCCCCCAAAAAATAACAACCCCCAAAACAGAAAGGGTCATGAAGAGTTGGACTGAACTAAAACTACTCAACAAGAAGGAACACATGGTACATACTAATCTTTGTATTATAACTCTTCTCCTTCCTATGAACATTGTGAGGGAAAAAACTTTATATCCCTAAGGCCCATTCTGGGGTATTTTACATAGAAAAAATATAACAAATATATGTTGAACTGAATTGAGTACTTTTGTTTGATTGGTACATAGATACATAGAAGGAAATAAGAATGAAAATGTTGGGTGAGGTCAGAGCAGGACAGGCCTCTCCTATTCAACAGAGAAGCTGAGTCTTTATTCAGAAGCACTGGAGAAAAATTGATATTTGTTGTTGTTTTAAGAAATAAATTGATGCTTTGTTTTTATATTATTAAGAGATACTGAAATAACAGTGACATTTAGGATCAGTTGAAGACAGGAGAATTAGGCTACAGTCCTGAACTTTGTCATGGTGATGTAGCTGCCTTCTTACCTACGACCTGGAACTTCACTCAATGCATGAAGAATTTTCACTCTGTAATACCCTCTGCTCCTCCAACTCCCTTCTCTCATTGGTAAGTTCCTCCTGGGACTTCCATTTTGGGAAGGGGGCAGGCTTGTCATAATTCCTTCCTTTCCTGGCTATACTTCTGACCCTCTGGACTTTTTTCTAATAGTCCTCTGTAAGTATCATCCATTCTGCAGTTTAAAGCTCCTTTTTGCATATCATCTTTCCCCATTAAGTTCTTTGAGGGCAAGGACTAACTTTCTTTTTGCTTGTAATAATGTCTTTTTGCTTTTAATCTTCTAGGTAAAAGGTGAAGATAGGCTGAATGGAGGTGATGGTAAATGCAAAAGACAGATTGGATTTTAGAGACATTGTGGAGGTAGAATCAATATCTTATTTCATCTTATTGAACATGGAGATAAAGGCAAAAATCAAAGATTCAATCTAATGAACATATATTATATTGTGATTAAGTATCTCTATAACCTCCACCTCCTTCCCACCAAGGGGATGAGACAGTGGGAATAAGGAGCTGCCACAATAAAGAAGGCCAATTTGGAGACTATGGCCAAAGAGGTTATAGATGTCAAGAAGATTATATATGAATACCATGAAGATGTGTGTATATGCATGCACACAAATATTTGTGTATACATATAAAATAACATGTGTATCATATATACACACATATAAAACATATGTAAAAGATGTGTGTATGTGTATGGGGGTGTGTGTGTAACACAGAGCATAGCAGATTTGTGAAAAGAAACCATGAGAAGTCTGTGAAAAGAAACCATACCTGGGGTAGCTAAGTGGTGCAGTGAATAGAGCACTAGCTCTGTAGTCAGAAGAATCTGAGTTCAAATCCAGCCTCAGACATTTGACATACGTACTGTACTAGCTATGTGACCTTGGACAAGTCATTTGACCCCAATTGCCTTACTTTCTATCCAAAAAAAAAAGAAAAGAAAAGAAACCATACCTGTAGAAGGAAGGGGTCTCAGGAAGTAAGGAGAAAGCAATTCACTCCACTGGGAAGAAGAGAGGCCAGGGTTATCTTCAACTAGACCAAAAATAGGAGACAGTAAAATGACTAAAATCTCAACTTGCTTGCAATCAGTCTAATAGCAAAGTATAACAAGTAGAATCTTCTTTGAGGATTTTTCGCATTCTCATTTCTCTACTTTTAAGATTTTGATTGTGTATTTATTGCTTCCTTGTGTTATTATAAGAATAGAAATGATATTTATATATTTAGTGTAATAGACAAGGATCTTGAGGAAGGCCCCAAGAGGTTAAATAAACTTACTCAAGATTCTAGATTAATACCAATAGCTTTTTTTTTTAAATTCCCATTTTGTGCTTTTCTTCATCTACATATGCAGTGCAAGCTAGATCTCTTAATTTCTCCTTTTGCTGTATCTCTTGGCATGGTGACTTATTTTCTGACTCTTTATCTAACTTGGCCTTTTAGTTTGATCATTATTTTGCTGTCCCAATGTCATTTATTCAACAAAAATATATTAAATACCTACAATGTGTAGAATACTATGTCAGTTCCTGAGGAAAACATAATCCCTTTCAGTACAGAGCTCACATTATAATAGGGAATAAAACATAATTGCAGATAGTAATATACTTGATATTAAATGTAAGTCATATGTAGAGAGATGGAAAAGAATGTTTCACAGGCCATTCTTATGGATCTGATAGGAGAGATGTATGTAGACCAGGCAATAAAATGGAAGAAATTAGTATTTTCTCAATGACAAAGTCCAAAGACAAGTCATTAATGATTCAATCAAAATTAAAGGAAGTCTCTAGTAGAAGGTGCAGGAAATTAGGTTTTGACCCTGACTTTTATCAATAACTTCATTTAGGTGTTGTTATGTTGTGTGTGTGTGTTTGTGTGTATGTGTGTGTTTTTGTGTAAATGATGGATACCTTTGACAATCTGGTGAAGCTCACAGATTCCTCATCAAAATAATATTTCAAATTCATAAAATAAAGTAAAAAGAAAACTACCAAGGAAACCAATTATATTTAAATCATTGTTTGTGGTATAAAAAATACCCATTATTCTTAATTTAATTAGAAAAGTAAACACAGAGATGCCTTAGATAAGAAGAGGAATTTATTCCCTTTCTCCTGGGAAGAAAGGGGTGCCCCATGAGATGATGTCT
>CM053599.1:88577596-88600755 GCA_028646575.1 Pseudocheirus occidentalis
GAGAGAGAGAGAGAGAGAGAGAGAGAGAGAGAGAGAGAGAGAGAGAGAGAGAGAGAATATGAAAGTATGAGTCAAAGAATCACTGGAAAACCAAATATAAGCAAATAAGATCATCATTGCCCTCAAAAAAATTCACATTTTGTTTTAAAAATAACGTAAGTGAATACTATAAAATAAATGTGTGTGTTGAAGGTTACATGTGATAAAATGGACTGAAAATGGTAGGCAAATTAGATAAAGGTCAGGTAAAATAAGAATGAAAGCTTAACTCTCAGAGCCTGGGATGATTTCAGGGTTGGAGTCCATTATACTGTTTAGGAGGATCATGACTACAATAATTCATGTGAAAGAGATCTGGTTCATATTACAGTGAACTGTAATCTCAATGTAACACAACAAAGTAAAATGTCAGTCAAAGAAATTGATGGTATTTGGGGCTACATTAAAATAGAGATGAGTGAGGTAATAGTTCCGCTCTTCTTTGCTATTGCCATAATATTTATGTAATATCTTTTGCATTGATTTTGAGACAGATAAACTGAGCTATATCCAGAAGATAAACTTGATAACAGGTAAATTGCTTAACAAATCTTAAGCCTCTTTATTATATTGGCTGTTACCATTGTTGTTGTTGTTGTTGTTGCTGTCCAGTAAAAAGTAATCACGATGATGAAAGGATCAAGGAAAAATTAGTTTCTTTTTTAAATTTTTATTCATTTATTTTTAGTTTTGAACATTCATTTCCACAAGACTTTGAGTTACAAATTTCTCTCCCTCTTTCCCCTTCAGTCAGGCTGTTGACTCACATTTCATTATTTTTTTTTTGCATCATTCTCATTTCTCTTCCCAATTTTTCCTCCCCTTCTCTTACTTGATTTTTAAAATCCTTAAGTTCTTCCATGGCCTGTGACCAATTCATATTTTTCTTGGAAGCTTTTTATACAAGAGTTTTAATTTTGTTGTCTTCTTCTGGTTCCATGTTTTGATCCTCTTTTTCCCTGAAAAAGGATTCTATGGTCTGATTGCACTTTCTCTCTTTGCTCATCTTGCCAGACAATTACTTGCATTTTGAGTTCTTTACCACTGTAGAACTCTGCTTCTGGAGTGGAAAGAGCTTTGTCCTAAATTGCTGGGGTTTTCACAGTTGTTGACAGAGCTCTTATCAGAGCAATGAGGAGAGTGGCTCCTCTACAGCCACTACAAGCAATGGCACACTAGTGTTTCTCAACCTATGACCATAACACAGGATTGTGACCTAGATGCAAGCAGATTGAAGCAAGAGTGATTACCCTCTGAATGGTTTCTTGTTCACCCTATGATTCTGAGGCTAGGATCTCAGAAGGCAGCCATGTGGAAACATTTGCAGCCACTATACCTCTGCCACATCTGCCACCCCAGGGGCAGGGACCAGACCATGTTCTTCTCTCACCCAGTTCCAAGAGAGTTCCCTACTGAACTTTTACTTTCTCTTTTGCACTTATGGGTTGAGAAGTCTGGAAACCTCCAAACTGCTGGTGATTCACTCTCCTGAAGTCTGCTCTGGCTGGCATAGGCAGCGAGTCTGGGCTGGCATGGCTCACATAGGACTAAGCCTGGCTCCCAGCCTGGTGTGAAAGACCCTTCCTGTTAGCCTGCTGTAACAACAATGCAATATTCACACTGCCTACTATGAGTATAAGTATGCTGATATAGTCATTTATCACAAAATGTTTAACGGAATCTCTGCATGGGGGACATAGTTAGAACATTAATTAAAATTCCAGAAAACTGAATTCCCATATCAGAAAATCAGAGCCATCGCAGTAGCCATGGAGTTGGCACACATAGTACAGTAAACACCCACATTCTCAAGCCTTCAAAACAAAACAGGCTATCTCATGTAAAGATTCTCCTCTCCTCAGTCAGAGTAACTGCTCAGCCTCCATGCAGCTTACTCCCAGCAGGTCTAGCCCCCCACAATTCCTATCCCCAGCAGTGCTCAGCAGGAGTCCTTAGCAAAAGTTCTGGCTGGCTCAAAAAAATGTTCATGCCACCACTGCTACTGCTTCCAGTCACCATGCTGGCTCCAGCCTGGCTCCTACTTGGCTCTGGCTCCTTCCTGCCCCACCCCTTCCTGTTACATCAGCAAGTTTGAGGGGCACACAAATTTAAGTGAGTTATTCAAGATCATAAAATTACGAATTGGTTCCAACTGACTGTTGAATTTAGACATTCTGATCCTAGCTCATTGGAATTTTCATTACATTAATCTCCTCAACTCATGTAAATTCTTCCCTCTAAGAACTCTTTTTAAATGAAGTAATTTCATTTATTTATTAGATAATATATAAATACAAAGTTGAGGGTGAGATGACCTAAGAGTTTTAATCTGTACAAACGCTAACTGATGTAACCTAATGTAGCAAAAGACCCACAAGTATTGCATTAGTGCTTGAACAATTCGTGAAATAATTTTATCTAATTTGGTAATCAAATTTTTAACAAAACAGTCATAATCTAGTCTACATCTCTGAGAGATTTTATTTCTACATTTTAACAACTTTCTTTCCTATGGGTGCTGAAAATTTGTGAATATGTCCTTATTTTTCCCAGTAGGCTAATGTTAAATAAATTCATGAAAAATGCATGCACTATAGAATGTTTTTAAAACCATGATCAGCGTAATTAATAATAAGAAATGAAAAATAGTTCTACAAGTGCACTAAACTAAGCTGTGTCAAATACTGCTTGAAAAAAAGTAATTCTGATTGGTCTCATTAGAATAAAAATATAATTTGCCTGGAAACCATCGTAAAAGTGAGATGGCATGAAGTAACAATTATCTCTCGGTTGATGTACGTTATTTTTTTTACAACATAAAAATTAAGTGACAGCTAGTTATAAGTTATAGCCAGTAACCCTTTTAAAGGCAACTCCCTTTTCCAGAGAAGATGGAATTTGAGGATAGGATTACAGATGATGATGTGGTTTTTCAATGGAATGAAATAAGAATAAGGCACCAATCTCATATTACCTTGAGCTAGTAAAGCTTTTTAAAAAATGTTCTATTTCCTGGTAGTCTGCCATTCATAAAGTTTATTTCTTGGGCATCATTACTTTCTTTGTACTGAACTGATTATATGTATTTGGAATTGTTTCTTGAAATAAGATTTTCTGTTTTTGATGCTTTATTTTCATTATAAATTCCAAACTTATTTTCTTTGATCATTCCCTTCCTTCTTTCCTTCTTTGTTTTCTTCTTTCCTTCCTCCCTTCACTCATAAAAAAGACAAAAACATTGTCAACATTCCCATTAGAAATGTGAAAGAACTTTATGTGATTCGTCTGAAAAATGTTAGTGATTCCATGCAGTATTCAAACAATGAAATTCTATGGTGATTCACATGACTGCAGATTCATGGAGATGGATGAAAGTCACAGGGAGAATTCAGGGAAGAGTCAGCTGATGACCATTCACACAGGGCCCAATTACACAGACTGAGGATGGTTTGACAGAAACAAGGATGAGTTTATAGGCTACTGAGAGTTAATGGAAAACTAGATCAATACAATCCCTGTGTAAATGAAGAGGAGATAAAGAGAGAGTGAGAAAGAGAAAGAAAGAGAGAAAGAGAGAGAGAGAGAGAAAGACAGAGAGAGACAGATAGAGAGACAGACAGAGAGACGGAGACAGAGAGAGACAGAGAGAGACAGAGAGACAGAGAGAGACAGAGAGAGAGACAGAGACAGACAGAGAGACAGACAGAGACAGAGACAGAGAGAGACAGAGAGAGAGACAGAGAGACAGAAAGAGAGAGAGACAGAGAGAAATTTTGTGGTACACAGAAATTCCTTAGTAACTGCAAAATTTTTCATTTTTACCAACTATGTGCAAATGTACTTTTTCCAGTTTATTATGATGTTTTATAAGGAGAGAACTAAAAGGAGAATTAAATTAAGCTTGTTGTTTTAAGTATTCTGCCAAATGATCAATATAGAGAAACATATGTCAGATTTCTAGGGGATTTGAATATTGCTAGAGAGAAAAAGTGATTGTTGTGAATCAATAATAGGGAATCACTAATGGACCTGCTTATTGCCAACACACAATTCTGTAACTGTCTGAAAAATTGCACATAATAGAAAAATGTAATGCTTACTCTATTTTGATGACATCAAGGGTGTTGCTGATGTTTTGTAAATAAAAATATGCATTTAATGAACTAAATTCTGTAAATGAAAAGTTCCCAGAACATTTGCTTTGTAGGAGCAATAATTGCCAGTGATTTTAGAGGTGGGAACACCACAAATACTTTTGCTTTATGTAGGCAAAATGAATTTTTAATTTAAAAAATCCTACGTAAATGTTGAGTAACAAATTATAATGTTTTGTGAAAATATATTCCAATGTAAGGAAAAATAATATTTGGACATTTAAGGAGTGACTTGATTGCCTTCTAGTGTATTTCTCTTTTTTTCTTTTTGGTTGTTGATATTTATCTTAAATTAATGCTTCATGTATCATGATTAGCTGTCTTTCCACAGGAAATATGAATATTCTCATTGCCCTTAGTGGGAGCGTTCCAGCTTGGATTCAGGTGCCCACAAAGAAATAATGAAACTATGGGAGAAAATGTAGCTCATCAGAATAATAGGAAATTTATTTTGGAATTAAGAATTACATTTTGAGTTATGCATTGAGAATAGGAAGAAAAGAGCAGGAAGCACATTTGGAATGATAGGGAAGTAAAAATTAAGGATTGGGAAGGGGTGAGGGGAACATGATGGTTTGACCAGATTCAGAGTTAAATGTTGTATCTCAGAGAGAGAAGAGATAAGAAGAGATAGTTATTCTAGGATCTTACCTATTCAGAAATCTCTGAACCCAGAGATCTTTGTTTATTTTCTCAGCCTTGTTTGTTACAGCAATTAGTTCTAATAATAATAGCTGAATTCAGTTACACATTTATCAGTATTAGTGTGACCCTAGAAGTATTTACTTTGTAGTTGACCTATTGTAAGCTTTGAGGCTCAAGTGTATCATAGTACCTATCAATAAGTATTCATTAAGTGCAAACTATGTGTTAAACACTGTTCAGGATGCTGGGATAGAAATATAAGGAGTTTATAGTATAATGGAGAAGACAGGAAGTGCATATGTATGCAACTATGGTATTATTATATACAAAATAAATACACAGTAGTGATGTATAAGACATAGAAGGAAAGGTGAAGAGAGAGCTCTGCTGATGACTTTGCACAGCTCTGCCTCACTTCAGTTCAATTCAATTGCAAGTCAAGACATCACTCTCCTGATGTCATTGATCCTCTTTGAGAATGAAGGATTAATAATCTGTAATAGCTTCCCCACTCCCACTCCAGAGAACCCAACAGGTTCGTTCCAGTTTGGCAATGACACTACTTTTCTTCCTCCTCCTTCTTCCTCCTTCTCATACACCTTTTCTTTCCTCTCCTTCCTCTGTCTAGGTAGGGGGTCATGATGTCCAAAGTAATCTAAATTTTTATCACATTCTTCATAAGATATCTTAGTGTTTGTGATCTAGGTTTCTTTTTCTTTCCTACTTACTTATTCTATCATAGTGAGGATTTTTATTTTTTAATTTGTTTTAATCATTCATTTTTAATGTTCAACATTCACTTCCATAAAATTTTGAGTTCCAAATTATCTCTCCATCTCTCCCCACCTGCCACCCCAGGACAGCATGTAATATGATATAGCCTCCACATATACATTCATATTTAACCTATTTTCACATTAGTCATATTGTAAAGAAGAATTAGAACCAATGAAAGAAACCACAAGAAGAAAGAGACAATACAAAGAGAGAGAGAGAGAGAGAGAGAGAGAGAGAGAGAGAGAGAGAGAGAGAGTAAATAAGGTGCTACAATCTGCTTTCAGATTCCATGGTTCTTTTTCTGGATGGGGACAGCAATTTCCATCATAAACCTTTTGGAGTTGTCTTAGATCTTTGCATTGCTAAGAAGAGATAAGTCTATCAAAGTTAGTCTGCACACAATGTGGCTGATATTGTGTACAATGTTCTCCTGATTCCGATCACTTCATTCAGTATCAGTTCACATATATCTTTCCACATTTTTCTGAAGTCCCCCTTCTCATCATTTCTCATAGCACAATAGTACTCCATCATGTTCATATGCCACGACTTTTTTAGCCATTCCCCAACTGATGAGTATCCCCTCAATTTCCAGTTTTTGGCCACCACACAAATAGCTGTTATAAATATTTTTGTACATGCCAGTCCTTTTTCCATTTATATCATCTGTTTGAGATACAGACCTAGAAGTAAGTATCACTGCAGTTGAAAGCTGTGCATGTTTTTATAGCCCTTTGGACATAGTTACAAATTGCTCTCCAGAATGATCACATTAGTTCACAACTCAAGCAACAGTGCATTGGAGTTCCAATTTTCCCACATCTTCTCTAGCATTTTCCTGTTTTGTCATATTAGGCAATCTGATATGTGTTGTGTGGTGTGGTGCTTTAGAGGTTTTTTTGATTTACATTTCTCTAATCAATAATGACTTAGAGCATTTTTATATGACTATAGATAGCTTTAATTTCTTCCTCTGAAAACTGCCTGTTCATATACTTTGGCCACTTATCAATTGGGAAATAATCTGTATTCTTATGAATTTGTCTCATTTCTCTATATATTTTAGAAATTAGGCCTTTATCAGAGGTTTCAGGCTGGGCTGGTTTTGGCTCCCAGTATGCTGTGATAAGCCCCACCTGCTGAGTTGCCTTCAGCAAAATATGTGTTTTCTGTATTTTGGTGAGTTTTGGAGCCCTAGAATTTGTTTGGAGTCATAGTTTATGGGTATTTGAGGTGGCTTTGTGGGAGCTGCAAAAGTTTGCTGCTTCTACACTACCATCTTCCAAATAAAATATTTAGACATATAGAAAATATAAATATAGGTAGATGTAAATATTAAATTAAATTAATTTCTTACTTAAATTCTTACTCAGAAATTTTTTCAATACCTTCTTACTGAAATGAATTAAATTAAAAATTATTTCTTTCTTACTGGGATTACTGTATATCACTTAAATTATACTTCTCTAAATTTCAGTTTCCTCATATCTAAAAGATTTTGAACAAGATGCCCTTTAAATTAACCTCAAAGATTATTATTAAGTTCCTCTATCGTTCTATTTATATGAACCATAAGAACAAATAAAACCACTACTTGACATCAGCAACTGAGACTTGGTAAAATATTAGTCATTTCCTGAACCAGGGATGACTGAGCAAGCTCATAAAATTAATTTCCCTCCTTGGTTATTACTGTGATCTCCTTAATGGTTCCTACCAGATAGAGGGTTAAGTTCTTTTTCTAAGATCAATGTACACTTTCAGAACCTATTAATTGGTGGCCACTTCTTCACTTCCTACTCAGCTCCATGTATGTTTGTTTTATCTATTTCTGTTGACTATTTTTTTTCTCTGTGAAGCAGACTTATCTTTCAATGCTTGACTTCTTTAAACTGCTAAACAGAAATCTTGCTCTAACACTAACTTGGAGTATTTAGCAGTAAGTTCAAAATACTTTATATTTCCTCTTTCCTAGGCATTTTAAAAAATTATACCTTTAACTTTGTATACATCATTGACACTTATATTTTGGCCATTAACCATGGATTTTCACTACCATAGAGATTTTATTGAGTACAGACACTGGAAAGCACTGTGGTAGAAATTAGGTTTAGGCCAACATCTTATACCATATACTAAAACACATTCTGAATCACTAAGTCATTTGATAATTAAAATCACATCATTAAAAAAGAAAAGCAGATTATAAACCTTTCACAGCTATAAACAGGGAACATATTCTTTCTTAAAGCATAAAAGTATTTACCATTTAAAGAATAAATTGTTTTAAGTAAATCAAAATGTAAAACATATAAACAGAAGGAATAAGTTTAGGATAAGGAAACACTTGAATGGGGAAAAATCATCATGTAAATTTTCTCAATGAAGATCTGTTATCTGGGTAGGAGCCAAGATGGTGGCATAAAAGCAGAAACTTGCTTGAGCTCCAATTCCAACCACCTCCAATACCTGTAAAAATCACTCTAAACAAATTTTAGAGCTACAGAATCCTCAAAAGTGACAGAGAGAAGCAGATACCCCACTAAAGGCAGCTTGGCAAGCCAACAGAAAAGGTCTATCACACAGGACTGGGAGCTGGGTACAATCCCAGATGAGCCACACAGGCCCAGATGCAAGACACCCTGACCAGTGGCCCCGATTGGACAGAACAGACTTCAGGAGAGTGAATCACCAATAGCTGTGGAAGTTTCCAGACTTCTCAACCCATAAATGCCAAAGAGAAAGTAAAAAATCAGTAGGGAAGTCTCTTGGAACTGGGTGGAGAAGAGCATGGTACAGCCCCTGCCCCTGGGGCAAGAGATAGAGGAGATATGGTGGTTGCAGCTGCTGCAACATGGCTGCTTCAGGAGCTCCTGGCCTGCAGATCATAGGGGGAACAAGCAACCATTCAAAGAGTAATCTATGCATATACAACCTATATTGAATTGCTTGTTTTCCCAATGGGAGTGGGTGAGGATGAAAGTAGGGAAAGACTCTGGAAATCAAAATTCTAAAACCGAACGTTTTTTATAAAAAAAAATATTTTTATGTGCAACTGGGAAATTAGATATACAGACACTAGGGTATAGAAATCCATCTTGCCCTACTAGAAAGTTGGAGGCAGGGTTGAGGGAGGATATAAGAGTGAAGAGATTAGGGGAAGCAGTATTCAGAAGGCTCACTATCTTGGGGTGGGAGTAGCAGAAAGATGGGGGGTAAATTGTAACACAAAATCTTGTGGAAATGAGTGTTGAAAACTAAAAATAAATAAATAGTTTTTAAAAGAAAAAAATTAAAGATCAACTATTAAAGGTGCATAGAAAAATAACAGAAATTGATAAGACTGAAATATGGACAAATAGAGAGTTAGTCTAAGAATATAAACACAAAGTTTTCCAGTGAACTAAAAACTATTAACAAACACATGGAATAATTTTCTAAATTACTAATAAGAGAAATGCAAAACAAAACAATATTGAACTTTCATCTCATATGCAGCAATCTGGAAAAGATGATAAAATGTGCCAATAGTCAAGGTCAGCTGGATTCTGGAAAGGAGGGTACACACATTAAAGATGGAGAAGAGAATCAGTATAACCATTCTGGAAACCAATTTGAAGATTATTTTTAAAAGTGAATATAATGGCCACACCCATTGTCCTAGAGTTATCACTACCAGGCATCTACCCCAAAGAAAGTCATCAATAGAAAAAAAATTTCCATACATGCCACACCAAATTATTTTTAGAAGCAATTATTTTGTGTCTGATAACAAAGAACCAAAAATAAAATAGATGGTCATTAAATGGGAAATGACTAAACAATTTATGGTAAATGAATGAGATATAATGTTACCATATTAAAAGAAAGAACAATTATAATAATTACAGAAGGGCTTGGGAAGATTTATAGGAATTGATATAGAACAAAACAAGCAGTCAATCAAGTCAAGAGTCAGGAAAACAATGATAGATAATGACTATATGAATGTAGATGGAAAGAACAACCACAATAAAACAATCAGACATAAACAGTGGAAATGTAGGAAGAATAATCTTAGTCATAAGGAGGAAAATATACAAAATACTTCTTTTCATTCCTTTGCAGAGTTGATAGGATCATTTTCCTGCCATTCTTACTCTTTCTTATTTTTGCAACGTTTAGCAAAGATATAAACATCTTTATTATATAGTATGACTCTCTAGGAGGGGAAATGGGAAGGGAAAAGGAGTTAGGAAGAAAATAGGTGGTATAAAAACTAAAGATATCAACAAAATTATTTTTTAAGTAGCATGGAGATAAAAACATTTCAGATGTTAAGCTACGAAAATGTCACTTCCTTTTTCTGGGAATGTTAAAAAGAAGATGAGGAGGAAATGCTTCATTCAATGGATAGAACTGTATGCATGGCCAAAAAGCACACAATAGAACTATACTTTACCTTTATCTGCCTATGCAATTTATCAACCCTTTTCATCCATGCTTACAACACCTCCACAGGCTTCTACTATTCAAATTTTTTTTCTTTTTTTTTTTTTTGCTTTTTGGAGGGCAGTTGGGGTTAAGTGACTTGCCCAAGGTCACACAGCTAGTTTTTTGTATTAAGTGTCTGAGGCCGGATTTGAACTCAGGTTCTCCTGACTCCAGGGCCGGTGCTCTATTCACTGCGCCACCTAGCCACCCATACTATTCAAATTTTTGACTGAAATTTAGAAGATGGTTAGTATTCTGCTCCTCCCAATATGGTCTTTGGCACCTTTGTCTTCTACCTCCTTCTTAACTACCAAGGTAGAAATAAAAAAGTCTTCACAGTCAGCTAATATAGACAGTCCCAAAGCCAGAGAACAATTTCCCAGAGAAGGGATAAAGAAGGATGCAGGAAAATAACTTCTGCAAGCAATCGGGCAACCATCTCTAGCATCATGAATTCCTTGTCAATTCCTGAAGGATATATGGGAAGAGCAATACTAGATAAAAGGAAATACCAAACAACTTTCTGCAGCTTAGAACATCATGATGAGAGAGGGAGAGCACAAATACATAAATAATTGTAATGCATTATGAATTTCCCCCCATACTTTAACATGTAATTTGGGAATGAATAGATCAGATCATAAAGTTTTATATAGAGGTTTTCTGAAATAATAATCCACTAAAGTTATTCTAAAATATCATTTTACATTTTCCACAATTCTTTACAACAATTACGCTGTGAAGTAAGGAGTGACTATATTCTTTTTCTGCATCTTGCTTATACGAAACTTGAGGTCATCTGCTCAAATCAACTTATCAGAGATGACATTTGTGTTGTTACTCTAAATCCTGTGGTTCCAACACTACACCACATTGACTTGCAAATGTTCTTTCAGGAAATCATAAGATCATAGTATTAAAAAAAAAAAAGGAAAAGCACTTTGAAGAACACCCAGGCTAGTTGTCTCATTTGGCTATGAAGAAACTGATAGAGCAGAGTAAAGATGCAAATCTGTTGTCTTTTATTTTAATTAGTGAAACTCATTTTCACTAATGTGTTTACATTCTTATTCAGTTCCCTTTGTGGCCAAAGCTAAAAAACTATGTTGTTGTTTTTTGTTTTGTTTTGGACTGGTTTTAAAATAGGGTTGTTATCATAAACCACTATATCCTATGTATTCCATGCCAAAAAACCATGGGACACTGATTCAAACCTCCAGCTGAGTAGGTTTTCATACAGTTGCGTGAAGAAGAAACTTATCGCATTCTGCTAGCTTTCTATTGATGATAATTATTCTTATAAATCTGTGATAAATGTCCTGTTTTTATGCTACTTCAAGTACTGTTAGAGTCCTCTAAATTTGGCAGAATAGGGCAAAGCATTGGTTACTTTATCCTATTAATATTGTTTTGACTAAAGTTATTTATTTTTGAGATGGATACTGGGAATAAGGACTACAGTTTGTGGCAATGAAAAATATCAAAACTCCTATTCTAGATCTAAACCACAACTTTATTTATACCACCAAAGTTAAGGCCCCCAAGGCAAGAAAAATGCATGAAAACTGTCCTTGTTTTGAAATCATAAAATAAAAATGCATAATGAAAGCACATTAAAATTAAGCAACTGAAGCAAACTTCTGCCTTTGTTCTCATTCTCATGATCTATCAGACTAAAAAGTTTAGCCATAGTCTAATAGTCATAACTCCCATAGGAGAGATCATTGTGGCCAAATATCTGAGGTATTCAAAAATATACTAATTAATAAATAATATTCAGAAGTTGTTTTTTACATATAGAAAAAATGAGAACTGGCTAACGTGCTGTCAGAAAGCCCAGGGATTGATCAAAATGCATAATGATTACCTTTGACAAGGGGGTAAGAGCAAGTAAGGCTTCCTGTACTTTATCAAAGCAAAGCAAAATACTGTAGACTGGGAAAAAAAACATTTAGGGGCAATAATTAAAATGGAATAAATTATAATATTAAAATGGCTGAGTCTTAAAAACACTTTTAAATGAGTCTTCAATTATGAGTGAAAGACACTACTGTAACAATAAGTGTAAGAAATTCAAGAAACAGCAACAGAACAAATGTACATAAAACAGTAGTAATCACGTAGCTCCAGAGCATTGGTGAATCTGGAGGGAATTAATTAATGAACTTATTGGGCCTCTATCAATCATTTTTCTGAAATCATGGGAAATGGGCATGCAGAAGAATGCTGAAGAAAAGTAAATGTAGGAATCACATTAAAGTAATTGAAACATTTGGGTTTAAAGAAAAAAGAAAGCAAGTTTTATCTTGTAAGTTTAAAGGGACACAAGAAAGTTGATATTTAACACAACTATTTAGCATAAGTTGCAAATTTCCATAATAATTTTGCTGTCTGATCTGTGCACACCTAGAACCTATATTTAAGCAAATTGTTTCCTTTGTCTCTGAGTCTCTTTCTCAAAACTCCCTCTTCCCTAAAATAAAACACCATGAAATGTTACTATAATGCAACAATCATTAATGAGTTCTTATTCAGAATACTAAGATAGAATGTGGAGGAGGCTCACAGTTTAGGTAAGATAAGATCCCTACTCATATGTGTTTTATTAGCTGGGAGCAAACAAGATATGCAATTCTGGGGCCGGAAATATTCTGAAAACTCTGGATGTAGAAACTTCTGATCCTTTTCTCACTGTATCTATGGACTTCTTTGGCATAATTAATTCAACAAGTCATGGTAGGTACCATGCATGACTGGTGCACTATGATCTTCTTAAAGATCATACAGGTCACAAATCCAAGAGCAAAACATCTGAGTAAAATTTACAAGTGAGAACAAACGTGTATCATTCTCTGATTCCATATATATGGATAGTACTTATTTGTAATCTAGAGGAATTATCCAGTCTGCTAAACATTTATTAAACTCCTATTATGTGCCAGCATAGTGCTGGGCACTGGGGAAGCAATTTTTAAAGAGACCTCAAGACATTTACAATCTAATAGAGATTGTGATGAGGGTAGGGAACACCACACAAAAGGAAGATGGAAAGCAAGGGGGATGAGAAAACATCTCAACCCATGGCTTTATAACCTTACTTTAGGTACTTAGTCTCTAGGCATGGACTGGGTCTGCTTCTTTGTCCTTTGCTTCATTACATTAAAAAAAGTTTAATATCTGTTCTAGAGGAAGAAAAATTCTTGTTCTTGCATTCAGGGTCTTTCAAAATTTATCTCCCAGTATTCAGTTCAGATACTCCTCATTCCAAATAAAGTGTTCTCATGTATGAACATGTCATGAAAAGTTTTGTCTCATCTTTTTGATACATTTCCTTCTCCTTAGCACACTCTCCCACATTCTCTGAGTACCCTTCTGACAAGGTCCAATTCAAGTGCTAACTTTTCTATGGAACCTATACTCTAGTCATTACATAGAGTCTTCAATAATGCTTCCCTCCTTTGAAATAAATCCTTATTGAAATGAATTGGATCTCTAAAGCACTTAATGGCTACAAAATAAATAGTGACTCATAACATATGCTACATTATATATCAAAAGGGATGAGACTTAACCTGTGACTTCATTGGTTCTGAGGAACTCCCAACTAAAAACTCATTTGTGTTCCTCACATAAGTCACTCCATCTCCTGACTTTGTGCTATTTCATTGACTGCTCACCATCCCTATAATGCTCTCTCTGAACATCTCTGCTTTCTTGGCTTCTTTTAATACTCAGCTCACATCCCACATTTTTTTTTAACCAGGCTTATCCAAATCTCTGCTTCCATCTTCTCTCCCAGCTCCTTTCTTCTTTAACTACAATTGATCTAGTCGTGAAATTAATAGTCAACACATTTATTAAGGTGTAGTGTCACAGTGGCAGAGTAGAAGCAAGAAACCAGACAAACTCTTCCAACATTCCCATACAAACAACTTTAAAATAACAGATAAAATTGAATTCTAGAGCAACATAACAAACAAAACATGGGGTTGAAATTTTTTTTTTTAGCTAAGAATAACTTAAGTTGGAAGTGGAAAGGTCTGTGACATCAGTATGGGAGCTGGAGCAGAGCACACACCACAATTTGGAGGTGACCATAACAGCAGCAGTACCACTAGAAATTTTGAAAGCTCTCAGGCCAGAGACAGTAAGGGGTTTGGAGAGCTGTTTAGAAAGAGATTACAGGGGACGCTGAGTTGACAATGAGTGCAAGAAAAAGAATTATTTGATAACTCCATTACCATATGCAATCTGATTTTCAGTTCCAGGGCAGAGAGGAGTGCTTATGATCTGTCACAAGGGTACAGGACCCGTAATCACAGTTTAAGCAAAGAGAGAAGTATTGTATCTGCAGGGGAAAGGGAACCTGATCACAACTCCAAAGCAGAGATAAAGATTAGCACTTGCAACTGCAGAGAAACAGGAGCCCTTCCTGGATAAAGACCAAAAGGCAGAAGAGGAGAGCAGTGACAACACCTATATCAGGACAACACCAACTTGGAAGAACTAAAAACTTGAAGACCATAAGATATATTTCCTAAAACAACATGATTAGTTCTAAAAAACAGCAACATGAAAAAACCTGAAGTTGGCAGTGTCTTCCCAACGTCAGGTGAGCAGAATCCAATTTTAACATTAAATTCTAAGTTAATAAATAGACTGGGGAGGGGGGGAAATGAGGCAAAACAACAACAAGAAATTGTTGAATAAGAATAAAAAATTAAAAAAAAGAAATTGGCCATAAGAATCTTTTTTCATGGCATGGAAAATGAAGACATAAAGTCGGAGGGGAGTGGGAGGGAAGGGAAAGGAAGTAAAATCATCTATAAGCAAAGTCACAAAGTTTAAAAAGAAAAATGCTATTTCTACAAAAACTCAACAAGAATTCCTGGAAGACTTAAATAAAGAGATACAAGATGTAGAAGAAAAATTGGGAAAATAAATGAGAGTGATGTAAGAAAAGTAGTAAAAGAGAAATATCAGCTTCATAAAAGAGGTACAAAAATTACTGAAGAAAATACACCTTAAAATAGAATTATCCAAGTGATCAAAGAGGCACACAAATTCTCTGATGAAAAGAACTCTTTAAAAAGCAAAATTGGCCAAATGGGGATTCGGAGGAGGGGCAGGGAGAAGGTACAAAAGCTCACTGGAGAAAAGAATTATTTAAAAATTAGAAATGGGTAAGCAGAAGCTAATGAATCTATAAGACATCAAAAATAATAAAACAAAGTTAGACTTAAGTAAAGGAGAACAGGTGAGATATTGCATCAGAAAACTTAAGAAATAGATGAAGAAGAGATAATTTGGCAATTATTGGACAACCTGAAAGTCATGATAATTTTTTTGAACCTAGACAGCATAGTTTAAAAAGGAAACTAATTTCTCAGATCCAGAGGTTAAAATGGAAATTGAAAGAATTTTCCAATTACTTTCTGAAAGAGAACCCACATTTCAAACTCCCAGGAATATATAGACAAATTACATAGGTCCCAGTTCAAGGCGAAAATAGTAAAAGCAGTCAGAAAGAAAACATTCAAATATTATGGAATCACAGTCAGGATCACACAAGATTTAGCAGCTTCCACATTAAAGAAATGAAGGCTTAGAATATTGTAATATAGAAGGCAAAGGAGGAAGGAGTACAACCAAGAATAACCTACACACACACCCCCCCCCAAAAAATTGAATATAATCCCGTCATGGGAAAATGGATATTTAATAAGGTAGGAGAGTTTCTAGCATTCCTGATGAAAAATTCAGAGCTGAATAGAAAATTTGAAATTTAACAAAAGACTCAAGAATAAAACATAAGACAAGAAACATAAGGCAAAAATGAATGAGAGGTCATAAGACATCAAGGTCAAGGTCAAATAGCTCACATTCCTATATGGGATGGCAATACTAATAACTCCTAAGAACTTTATATTTCTTAGGGTCATTAAAAGGACTCTATGTAGAGGGCATGGAGTGAGTTGATTGTGTGAGCCTGACCTAAAAAAATGGATGGACAAGAAAGAGGGATGCCCTTAGAGATTGGGGAGGGGAAAAAAAGCAAAATGGAGGAAAATATCTCACATAAGAGGCATACAAGCAAGAGATTTTCCAATGGAGGGGGAAATGGGAGGCAGGAAGTACTTGAACTCCAGTGTCATCTAAATCTGTTCAAACAGGGAAGAATAGATAGGTAGATTTTTATATATGCATATTTATATATGTATATATTTATATATGTATATATGTACATATATGTATATACACATCGATATATATAAACAGATATAGATATAGCTGTATCTGCATGTGTGTGTCCATACATATAATTCATACATACATACATACACAATTAATTGTGTGTAGAAATCTAACTCAATAGGGAAATGGGAGAATAAAGGGATAAGAGATATAGGAAGGATGATAAAAGGGAGGGAAGACAAGGGAAGGCAGTGGCTAGAAGCAAAGTAAACTTCTGAGGAGAGAAAGGATAAAGAGAAAGAGAAGAAGAAGAAATAGAAAATGATAGGATGGAGTGACATTCATAATTAATAATCATAATTTGTAATGTGAATAGGGCAAATTCATTCATATACTGCAAGCAGATAGAATGATTTAGAAGCCAGAATACAATAATATGTTTTTGATAGCAAGTACACTTGAAACTGAAAGACACACATGGAATTAAAATGAGAGACTGGAGCCTAACTGTGCAAGGGTAGCAATTATGATCTCAAAGTGAATGCAAAAATAGATTTAATTAAAGGAGATAATCAGGGAAACTATATACTGATAAAAGGTACCATAGGCAATTAAGTGATATAAAAAATTTGCAACAAGTTTCTCTAATAGAGGACTCCTCTTTCAAATATGAAGGTAACTGAATCAAATTCATCAAAATAAGAGGCATTTCCTAATTGATAATACAAACTGGCTGTTTTTATAAGAAGAAAGAAAAGTTATCTATACTCATGAATATGTTCTAAATCACTGTAGAATACAGGAATGCAAATTAAAACAACTCTGAAGTACTACCTCACTCTTCCAAGATTGGCTAAGATGACAGTAAAGGATAAAGAAAAATGTTGGGGTGGGGGGCAGAGAAAAAGGGACACTAATGCATTTTTGTTGGGGTTGTGAAATGGTCTGAATATTCTGGAGAAAAATTTGAAGCTGTGCCCAAAGGGATATAAATCTACATGCCTACTAACTCAGCAATACCACCAGCAAAGAGATCAAAGAAAAAGGAAAATAACTCATATGTTCAAAATATTTATAGTAGCTCTTTTTGTGGTGGCTAAAATTATTTAGGAATTAAGGGAATGACCATCAATTGAAAAATGGATGGCAAGTTATGTTACATGGATATGGTAGGATATTATTGTGCCATAAAAATGACAATGGGGATGGTTTCAGAAAAAACTTGAGACCAGTATGAATTGATACAGAATAAAATGAGCAGAATTAGTAATTGATAACATCAATCTTGTACTTATGATCAGCTGTGAAAGACTTTACTAATTTGATCAAAACAATAGAAAATTCTGAAGGACTTATGATAAAAAATGATATTCACCTCCAGAGATCCACCTGATGAACTATGAGTAAAAGTGTTTTACACACACACACACACACACACACACACACACACACACACACTTTATTGCATTTTGTGATATAGCTCATTTAGAACTATTCTTTTCATGATTCCATGTGGATGTTTGATATCATATTATTTACCTTTTCAGTTTGTTGGGGAGGCTGAAGAGAGGGAGAGAACTTAATGCTCAACATATGGCAAATAAATAACTAATATTTTTTAAATTAAAATTTATTAAGTGTCTTGCATATGCAAGGCACTATTCTAAGTTCTTGAAGTAAAAATAAGAAAAAGATAAGCATGTACTGACCTCAAGGAATATATAACTTAATTTAGTGCAAAGATCACACATAAAAGAAAGCAGATAAATGGGATAAGGAGGAGGTATTATCACAGAGAAAGATTAAAATGACAGAAGGCTTGTGGTTTTGTCCTGTTTGAGGGTATGCAAGGGAAAGTAAAAAATGGAAGAGACCAGACAGTATGTTGTGGAAAAAACAAGGAGGAAGAAAAAGGATATCACAATCATAATATAGATGTGAAATAAAGAACATATAATCATGGTGGAAGGGTGGGTGCATCCATGAACTTCACTTTCATCTGAATCCAATAAAGAAATACTGAACTCAGTTACAGTCCTATACAGCTATACACATAAATATTTCACTATGGAAATTCATTAAACTCAATAGAGAAAGAGGAAAAGACAGTAAAAATGGAGAAGGGAAAGAGAAATCTAAAAAGAGATGGCAGGATATGCAAGGGAATAGTCACAGGCAAAACAAACTCAAATATGAAGAATGAACAGACATGGGGATGAAAAGGAAAGGATGTAAGAGTGAAAAATCTAGGCTCAAGGGCAGTATAAGGGTAAGAGAAAAGCATCAACAGAGAGGAAACAGGTCATTTCATATAGAGATCACAATTGTCAGTCAACCTCCTATTTTATCAACTTCTAATTTTTAAAGAAGAATTAGTAGTAGAGGGAAGATATTGCAAAAAAGATCACATGGAAACAAATGCATATTTGATTATCATAACCACGAATGTGAATGGGATGAATGTACCCATAAAAAAGGAAAATATAGTGGAATAAATTTTTAAAAAATATGATCTGACAAAATGTCATTTACAAGAGTCATTCTTGAAATGTAAACATGGTCAAATGAGGGAATGGGGAAATTTAATATGCTTCTGGTGAACAGAAGTATGAGGTAATCATAATTTCAGTTAATGTTAGAGTAAATACAGACATGAAAAAAGAAATCAATTTGTACTTAATGGAACCATATATAACAAATCAATATCAATACTTAATATACAGGGGCAGCTAGGTGGCACAGTGAATAGAGCACCAGCCCTGGAATCAGGAGTACCTGAGTTCAAATCCGGCCTCAGACACTTAACACAAAAAACTAGCCGTGTGACCTTGGGCAAGTCACTTAACCCCAACTGCCCTCCAAAAAGCAAAAAAAAAAATACTTAATATACAGAAACTTAATGCCAAAGCATCTAAGTGCTAAGAGGAAAAGTTAATTGGAGGAGAAAATAGCCAATAAAACTATAAAAGATGCACTACATTCACACATGGAAAATCTAATCAAAAGATAAAAAACAAAGAAGACAAGGATCTGAACGGATCTTTAGCAAATTAGAAATGACAGATATTTAACCATTAATGAATGAGAATAGAAAGGCATTTATCAAATTCTCAACTGTACATGGCACATTTACCAATAGGAAAAGTTACATTTTGACACATAAAGAGGTCTTCAAAAGAAGAAGAATAAAATATTAAACATATTATTTCTTGATCATAATATAATAAAATATATATTAAAGGAAAGACCCTTGAAAGATGTTTTAATTACTAGAGACTAAAATGATTTTGAAGATCTGATAGGTGAAAAAACAAATCTTATAAGATAAAATTTCATTTGAAGAAAATTATAATGATGAGACAAGATACAAAAATTTAGAGGATTCAGCTATGGAATTTTTTAAAGCCAAGCACTAGCAGCTTTTCAGAAGAAGGTTAGTGTGAACAGCTTTTAAACAGTTTTTAAGTGTTCACAGTATAGTGAGCACTCTATTTATTCCATAATAAATCAAATCAAAACATTCACAGTAAATCAAAATACAGCATTCACAATGTTACAATTTATCACAGAAAATCAAAATATAGTCTTCACAACAACTTATTATATAAAATGGCCAAATAGTTTCCACCACAGTGGTCACAAAGTTTTCAACAATAAACAATAATTTAGTAACTCAAGCATCCACAAAACCCTTAATTCAATCACAAAGTATGATTGTCAAAATTCTCCATTTATGGGGCACACAGAGTTAATTCAATCAGTCACTTATTCAGTCATCAATCACTTAATACAAACACTTAGTCAATCAGTCATTATATCAGCTTGATCATTCAATCATCCTTCATCATTCACTATTCAATCATCAGAAAATACACAGACCCTCCACCCTTAGATCACTAGTAAATTTACAATTTCTCGGTCACTACACATATTTCTTTAGGGAAAATATCTCTAGAGACATTAATGAATTGTTCATACAATCTAAAAAATAAACAACAAAAATAAGAAAAATCTTGAAATAACAAATTAGAAATTTTGAAAATTAATGAATAATACTATATAACCTAAAGGAAAAGGCTTTTGAATTAATAAACACATAGCAACTATCATTGTTTTTAGCTAATAAAATAGATAAACAGCTTAGCTGATATGATAAAAAGAGGAAAACCACATCATGTAACAATTTAAAAAAAGGATTCATAATTATTATAAAAGAAATGAAAAAAATCATTAGAAAGTATTTGCCCAATTATATGCTAGGAAAAATGACGACAGAGAAAATGTGGGAATACTTATAAAATAGACTAAATTATCTGATCTCAGAAAAATAATAGTCATCTCATTATGAAATTTCAAAGGAAAAATAATAGGATTAGATAGAATAACAAGTGAATGCAGTAAAATAACAATTAGTTCTAATATTACACAGACCGTTACACTAATAAGAAAAGAACTCATTCTATGATATAAATGTGATCTTAATGCATAACCATGGTGAGACAAAGCAGAAAAAAAATTACAGAGTAATATCACTAATGAAAATGAAATATTATTAAGCAGATTACAACAAAATATTAAAAAGCTTCCATAATATGATTAGGCTGGGTTAATGCCAGGAGTGTTGATATTTTTCAAAATAAAGAAATATCTAAGTGCAAAAATAATGATAATGATACAAATAATATGATTATATGACTAGATGCTGAAAAGGCATTTGAAAAATATGCATTTTTTGTTTCTATTAAAAACCCCCCAAAGTGTAAGGCTAAATGGACCTTTCTTTAGCATAATAGTATCTTTTAGAATGAAAGAAAAGACATTTTAGGTAAAGGAGAAAAGTTAAAGGCCTTTCAAAAAAATAAGCCATGAAACAAAGATGTCTATATCACCACTGCTCTTTAAATTTTAGCTTTGGTAAATAAGCAGACATAGGCATAGACAAAGATGAAACAAAATGATAGATTTTTATCAGACTACAGGATTATCTATTTATAAAATCCTAAAGAATAAACTAAAATTAATTTATATAAAGAATTCAGCCAAATGAAGGCTATAAAAATAAATTTTCCTAAATGATTAGAATTCCTGTATGTCAAACCACCAAAAAAATCCCAATAGAAAAAGCTAGGAAAAAAAAAAACTTTGATTAAAAAACTATGAGGGGTGGCTAGGTGGCGCAGTGAATAGAGCATGAGCCCTGGAGTCAGGAGTACCTGAGTTCAAATCCGGCCTCAGACACTTAACACACACACACACACAAAAAAAAAAAACTAGCCATGTGACCTTGGGCAAGTCACTTAACCCCAACTGCCCTCTAAAAAGCAAAAAAAAAAAAACTATGAAAGATACAATATATTTGAAATTGGTTAAAAGACAAAGAAGTTGATCAGTGGAATAGACTAGGTATAAAACCATGAATAAATTCTCTTGGCCTCAATCACGTGATCTATACATTAAGAATCTGAGCTACATAGTCCCTGAAGTCCCCTCCTGAAGATCAAGTATCAGATACTCTAATGATTACTTCTCCAGATGATAAATTTTACACTCAATCCTCCATGACTGGTCCTACCAGAAATTAGTATCTAGTACTGAGGTTCTCAACCTGTGGGTTGCGACCCCTTTGGCGGTTGCCTAAGACCACCAGAAAATACATATTTCCAATGCTCTTAGGAACTGAGACTGCTCCTCTATTCATCTCCAGGCAGGTCTGCCCACATGCATATACACCCACATACGAGTATTAAAGGGTTGCAGCATTAGGAAGGTTGAGAACCACTGATCTAGTAGAATGCACACAAAGATCAAATCTATGTCCAGTTCTTTACCATTCACAGCAGCATCGTCACTACACTAAATGTATCATAGGTTCAGGATACTATTAGACTAGACAATAAAAGAGGAACAGTTGTGATCTAGAGAATACAGGTATACACAGCTGCCCACAGGCACCGATTATCCAACAAGTAAAATGACGTATAGGTCCTAATGGAAAATAGAGACACAATTTGACCTCATAGATGCCACTAATAGTTGATAGAATGAGAGGTGTGAGAGTGGCATATGGCTTTTCATGTGTTAAACACAAGGAAGGTGGGATAGCCTTGTCTATTGTGAGGATATACTTATAGATAAAAGAAAAATCTAGGGACCAGAATAGAAAAGCAAAGTGAAGAACATTTGGGTGAATATCAAAAGAAGGAGAAACCAAAGCAATATTGCACTTAATATATACCAAAGACCACTTGATCATAAAGAAGAAATAGATGGAAGGTTCTAGAAATGATAATAAACCTGGCAGAATCAAACAGCTAAAATGGCTTGACTTTCCTTCTTGATAATTTCATTCTACAAAATGATTGAGATCTAATGAAAGATAAGTATGTTTTGGATATAAACAGATAAAGAATGTATTATCATTTGCTATATGATAGACACCTATGCTATATGCTGGTATTTTACACATTAAAATAAATAAGACAGTTACTTCACTTAAGAAGTTTACATTCTAATGGTGGGAGAAAACACAGAAAAGGGAAAAGAGGTGCAATGCACATTCACATAACTGTAGAGGTCATGGAAGAGAAGGGGAGGCCTGTTACCATGCAAATCAAAACTAAACTGGCCTATCAGATTGTTTTTCCTAGTAAAGAATTCAATAGGTAATAGCAAGTTGGTGGATGGAGAAGAAATAATTGGAACTTTGGTAAGAATTTAGGATTGAGAATACTAAATTGAGTTACAACCTGATTTGTACCACAGATTATAGAAGAAAAGTTTTCAAAGGATTGAGATGAAGAAAGATTTGAGTGTTACAGACTAAAATTCTAAAGGACAATTCATCCTAAAAGACATGAGAAATTATCAACAATGGTA
>CM053599.1:88601255-88623824 GCA_028646575.1 Pseudocheirus occidentalis
GTCCAATATCATTATAATACATTACTTGGTTCCAAAATTATACTAAATAATACAAGGGTTTGTAAATGCATGTTTTCGCTGCAAGGTAGCATCGAGTAGCTGGTAGCCAATGTCCAGAATGGTTCGGAGTGCAAAGGGTTAACTTATGTACAGAGTATAACACATGAAATAGTAGGTTGGATGAATTAAGAGCTTGCCAGGAGAAATATCAACAATCTCAGATATGCAGATGATACTACTTTAAAGGTAGAAAGTGACACATAATTAAGAAGTCTTTTGATGTGGGTGAAAGAGGAGAATATAAGAATTGGCTTGAAATTTAACAAAAACCCACAGATGCTGATGCAGCCAGGTGCCCAGCCCAGTGTGCACACTGAGAGGCCCCTGGAGAAAGCCTGCTGATCGACCAACCACAAGGGCCATTCCCAACCCTATCACCAAAGGGTGGGGATCAGACTGAGCTGGGTAAGAGACAAAGGCAAGGCCTGTTGCAGGGACAGCAGCTACTCTCAGGACTACCCATCCAACACAGTAATTATTGCCCCCGAGGAACATTTTAAGCAGTAAAGGCTTCGGAATCCTGGAAGAAGAGTGTGGCTAAGGTCCTGCCTCAAAATGGCAAGAAAGCAGGCTACAAAGACAAAGACAAAGACTCTGGAACCCTACTATGGTGAGAGGAAGGAATCAAACTCAGAAGGAGAAATTATTGATTCCACACCCACAGCTGAAGCCTTAACAGGGCCTCTGACCCAGTCTCAGGCACAGAAAGCTTTCATAGATGAGCTCAAAAAGAACTTTGAAATCTGGCTTAGAGAAGTAGAAGATAAAATCAACTCCTCTTATAAAAACAAAATCGCTAAATTAGAAAAACATTACAATGAAGAGAATAGCTCCTTCAAAAGGAAAATGTGTGAACTAAAACTGACACCTGAGCATATGGAAAAGAAGCTTCAAAAACTAAATGAGGAGAATAATTTGCTAAAAACTAGAATCAACCAAATTGAAGACAAGGACTCTATGAGGTACCAAGAATCAGTCAAACAAAACATCAAGACTAAAAAATTAGAAAAAAAAGAGGTAAAATATCTCCATGGAAAAATAACTGACCTGGAAAACAGATCCAGGAGAGACAATCTGAGAATCACTGATCTACCAGAAAATCATAATGAAAATATGAGTCTGGACAATATCTTCCAAGAGCTCATCAAGGAAAACTGTCCTGACATCCTAGAACCAGAGGCTAAAATAGAAATTGGGAGAATACACTGAATACCTCCTGAAAGAGATCCCAAATTGAAAAGTTTGCAAAACATTGTGGCCAAACTCCAGAACCATCAGGTAAAGAAGAAAAAACTAGAAGTGGCCAGAAAGAAACAATTCAGATAGCACAGAACCACAGTGAGGATGGCACAGGATCTGGCAGCCTCAATGTTGAAAGACCAGAGGAACTGGAATATGATTTTTCACAAGGCAAAAGAGCTTGGGCTACAACCAAGGATCATGTGTCCAACAAGACTAAGCCTAATTTACCAGGCAACCATATTGACATTTAGTGACATAACAGAATTCCAGACCTTCCTGATGGAAAAGCCACAGCTCAATGGAAAATTCAACCTGCAATTACAAGACCCAGGAGAGACATAGAAAGGTAAATAAGGAAACACACACACACTCTCTCTCTCTCTCTCTCACACATGCACACACACACACACACACACACACACAAAACTTGTGATTCAACAAGAACAAATTGTTTATATCCCTATATGGGAAGTTGATACCTGTTAATATCATGAACTTTATACCTATGGCAATATCTAAAAGAGATATAGATAAATAGTGGGTGTGGGTATAAATTATGTAAAATGATGATAAACATACTTATTAAAGGACTGCAATGAAAGAAGAGGAAAGAATGAAGCAGAAAAGTGTAAATCATGCTACACAAAGAGGCATACAAACAATATAGTACAGGGAAAGAAGGGAGGGAGATGACCATTATATGAACTACTTCCTCCCTGGTTCTGGTGCAAGGAGGGAATAACACAACCAGTTAAATATAGGACTCTATCAAGAAGAGACACAAAACTTAGAATAGAGGGAAAGAGGGGAAGGAGAACACTGCATGAGACCTATTCTCATCAATCTTGGTTCAAGGAAGAAATAACATACAACATTGAGTATAAAAATTGATCATATCCTACAGGCAGTAGGAGGGGGGGAGGGTGAACAAAAGGGGATGATTTAAAAGGGAGGGAAGAAGTAGTAAGGGGGAAGAGTAGGAAAAGGGAGGGGGACAGAAAAGAAGGGAATACTGATGGAGGCAGTGGTCGAAAGGAAAACTCCTAAGAAGGGGAAGGGAGAAAGGGGAAAACAAAAGCTTAAACAGGGGAGGGAATAGGATGGAGGGAAAGACACAGATAGTAATCATAACTGTGAAAATGAATTGGATGAATTCTCCCATAAAATGGAGGTGGATATCAGAATGGATTAAAAAACCACAATCCTACAATACACTGTTTATAAGAAACACATCTGAAATGGGGGGATACACATAGGGTAAAGGTAAAAGGCTGGAGTAAAATATATCAGGCCTCAGCTAAAGTAAAAAATCAGCTGTAGCAATCCTTACCTCACACAAAGCAAAAGTAAAAATAGATCTAATTAAAAGAGATAAGGGAGGAAACTATAGCATGCCAAAAGGCACCATAGAAAATGAGGCAATATCATTACTAAACATTTATGCACCAAGTGGTATAGCATCTACATTCCTTAAGGCAAAAACATGTATTGCAGCTTTCCTTGTGTTGGCACAAAACTGGAAATTAAGGGAATTTCCATAAATTGGAGAATGGCTAAACAGGTTGTCATATATGAATGTAATGGAATACAATTATGCTATAAGAAATGGGGAGGAGATGGATTTCATATTTACCTGGAGAGGCTTATACAAACTGATGCTAAGTGAGAAGAGCAGAAGCAGGAAAAACTTGTACACATCATAGACATATCATATGTGCGACAATCAACCTTAATAAACTGGACTTTTTTCAGCAATGCAGTTATAAGACAACTCTACAAATATCAGAATGGAAAGAGATATTTACCTTCAGAGAAAGATCTAAAAACAGCAGAGTTTAAATGGGGACTGAAGCAATTGACATGTTATTGTTCTTTTCCATGTTTGGTTTTGTTTCCTCTTTCCCATTGTTCACTCCATTGGTGACAATCCTTCTATACAACCAGACTAATGTCCAATGTGAAAGTATTTGAAGATCCTATACTTGATTGCATGCCACCATGGGGGTAGGGGAGGAAGAGGGGATAGAATTTGAAACTCAAAGGATTCTGGAACTGAATCATATAAACTAAAAATAAATAAACAAATAAAAAATTTTAAAAATTAAAAAAAATAAGAAAAACAAAAAACCCTAAAATCTTGACAACTGATCCCATCATTTCCTGACAAATTGAAGGAGAATAAATGGGAGCCATGTCAGATTTAATAGTCTTGGGCTCAAAGATCAGATGGTGACTGTAGCCATGAAATTTAAAGACACTTCCTCCTTGTAAAGAAAGCTGTGGGAAATCTGGATAGCACACTAAAAAGTAAAGATAACACTTTGATGACAAAGGTCTGTATAGTCAAAACTATGTTTTCTTTTTATGACAAGCAATGTATGGTTGTGAGAATTAAACAACGAAGAGCACCACAGAATCAACACTTTTGACTTTGTTGTCCTGAAAAAAGCCTTTTAAAGGTCCCTTTGACATCAAGAGGATCAAATCAATGAAATAGAAGGTCAATGAAAGGTAAAATACTGAAGATAAATCTTAAATATTTTGACTATACCATGAGAAGATGGCACTTATTGTTAAAGACCCTGACGTTGGGAAAGACTGAAGGCAAAAAGAAAAGGCAATGGCAGTGGATGAGGTAGTGTCATGGAAATAATGGACTTGCAATTGTATAGACTTTGAGAGATAGTGGATGATAGAAGGGACTTGTGTGCTATCATCCATTGGGGTCCTGAAGAGTCAGACAAGATTGAACAATGGAATAACAATAAAAAATTTTCTGGGATTACCTAAGTATCACCTGTTTATGCTGTTTACCAGAATTTTTACAACAGACAATAGGATAATGATACTAATGATGACATCTATTAAAAAAACCCCCAACATACTGGCAATGTGTGTCATCTCACACATATTCCTCTTTGATTCAAAGAGATCAGAGCTAGAACTCTAAGTAGTACTGTGACTGAATACAAATCCTTTCATTGTTGTGCCTAAATTCAAGTCCTGGGTCACCTGCCCACCACCTGATTTGTGACCCACCTGTGGCCCACCATCAAGCCCCTTTTTACTTTTGCTTTTCTCCCATAGCTTGTAACTGCTTAAGGCAAGTCTGGGCATGTCGCCCAAGGTGTAGTCCCCTGCCCCCTACTTACTCAAATTAGCATTCTGTATATTTTTTCTTATGGTGTACTGTACAAGGATTAGCCTGGGGGTTATGGTGCAGGACTGAGACCACCCTATCCTGTTCCATTTGAGCCTGTTCCCATTGACCACCCTGTCCTGTCCTGCTGACTGAGCAGGGTCCCCACACCCTCTGCCCAGAACATGACCCTGGCCTATTCTGGGACTTTACCCCATGACCCTGCACCCTGCTCTGGAAAGTGTTGACTATGGTCTTCCACCCTGTGTCTTCCACCCTGCTGTAGTAGGGATCCTAATGTCACCTGAAGGTTACACCCTTGTACCCCTTGTGCCATATTCCCAAATTAGCCCTGAACTATATAGCTAACCAATCACACGCTCTCTTAGCTTCTGTATGTCATAGCTTTTGCTAGCCCCCTCCCTGGTTGTGGTTTGCGATTTTGGCCTATATAATCAAGTTTGTGAGATCCAACAATCACTACTCATTTGAGTGATTTCACTCGGGTAGTCGCACGCTTGATCAATAAATACATACCTAAATTTATCTTGTACCCAGGTCTCGGCTCGCTCTTATTCTCTGCACAACATCATTGATCTGCAGGAGGAATCACAGATCACTGATAGAAAGAAAAAAAACTTAATCATTAGTTAAAGTTTTATACTCTTTCACCCATATCAAAAGACTTCTCAATTATTTGTCAGTTTCTGCCTTTAAAGTCGTATCATCTGCATTTCTGAGATTGTTGATATTTCTCCTGGCAACCTTAATTCCAGCTTTTAATTCATCCAGCCTGGTATTTCACATGGTATTGGTTACCATCCATGGACACATTCCTGCCTTCTTTCATCACTTTCCTTGCTGGTAAGTTATTCTGGGCTTGGCACACCTCAGGTCAGTTTGATGATTCATTCTCAGGATTAGAATGTGATGACTCACTCATTGCATTGGACAATAAAATGCAATAAAAATAACTTTACTTACATCAAAGAAGAAATTGGATATAATTATTAGAATACAGATACTGATTCAAACTGCCTCAAATTCACCAGGAGTGGAATGTTGCATCACAGAAATACCCCACAGAATATTTGGAAATCCGATAAATTTCAAGAACATTGATTTCTTGCAGTCTGCTTTTTGAACATTCCTATTCTTCTGGAGTACTAAACCTCCTGAAAAATACCATACCAATCTACATAAAATGAAACTTCTTACTAAAACATAAGCACATGAGACAAAATAAAGATGTGATCACATCTTGGAATGTTAGACTCATAGTACATCCTTGTAAAGAAAAATGTGATATCAATCTTCCCATAACCCAGACAAAAACCTCGGCCTTTCTTTATGTAAATGCTCCAAAGGTACAAATGTAGGAATGTGCAAAATAATAGACAAAGAATTTAAAAGTAGGAGAATTTAATACTTCATTATGAGAATGTTACAAATAAAAATTTTAAAAACATTAAAAATAAAAACCACAATTTCAACTACATATTAAATTACAATTAATATATTTTTAGAAAGAATAGAATGAAAGAATATGCTCTCTTTTCATGCATGTTTTTACAAAAATAATACCACACAAATGAATCTATAGAATACAGAAAAATTAATTCTTAGAAGAAAATTTATTCTACTTGTTAATTGTGTTAATAAAAAATAAAAGGTGAAAATAAATGAATTAAGTTTTACTTATGATACTACAGAGTACATTAAGGAATAATAAAATGCCAAGTTTTTAAAGAGATTATTAGGATAGAAGCCAAAATACATGAATATATAATGAAAAATATGTTGAATCAATAGAGTAACTTGTTTTTGAAGTAAATAAATATGATAAGCCACTAGCAAATTTAATTCAAAATGAGAGAAAATGCTAATCACAAAAAATTAAATGGCAAAGGATGGACTGCAACAAATATAAATAACAGTAAGATTATTATTAGGGACTACTTTATGGAAGATCCTTCCTTTACTAGACTAAATTCTATCTCTATCATATAGACTGAGTGGCCCTAAGCAAGTCATTTAATGTCTTAATGCTCTAGGTCAGCAGTTCTCAACCTTTCTAATGCCATGACCCTTTAATACAGTTCCTCATGTTGTGGTGATTCCCCAACCATAAAATTATTTTTGTTGCTACTTCATAACCGTAATTTTGCTACTGTTATGAATCATAAGGTAAATATCTGATATGCAGGATGTATTTTTGTTGTTAAAAAGTGAACTCAACCTCCTGCTTGAGAACTACTGCTCTAGGTCAACTGTTCATCCTTCATTTCAAAGACAACCAAGGACATCACAAGGTGACATCCTAATTTGTGTTTGAATTGGATTTAAGTGAAGCAGAGTTGTGTAAAGTCATCAGCCTCACTATCTCTTCTAGAGTTATCAGTGACAAGACAAAAGTCAAAATGACCAGTGTTGGCCTGGGATATCATGGATCACTTTGGCATCTTTAAAATCTGACCAAGCTCTAAAAGTTTCACAGTGTCTTCTTCAGCTAACTTCATGGCCTTTGGAACAAATTGTTTCGATCCATCCATTCTTCCGGGGGAAGTCTTCACATCTTCCTAGCTCACCAATGGGTAACCTCAATGTGGGTTAGCTTGTCTGCCAAGACAGTTTTACTAGGCATGGAGTCAGGAGTGAGAGTTGGGTGAAAGGTGGAGATCAAAGGCAGATAAGTAGTCCTGAAAAGGGTTTAGCAAACCCTCACACCAGAGATGCTAGTCCTCCCTGGACACCACATAGCAAATTCCAATAGCAATAAGAGGTCATTAAACTTTACGTAACTACCTACTACATACTGACAGTATTAAAATGTAATATTATTTATGTTTTACTACTTTTCATTTATTTTAAAAAGAACTTTCCAATTACATTTTTAATTTGGTTCAGGTTATACTCATGTATGTTACAGGTAGGCCATGTATTTGATACCTCTGTTCCAGGGAACTCTCTAAGATTGAATAGGTTGAACAGAAGATGTCAACCTAATTCTGTGGAGAGAATTGTCTCATCCTACAGACCCCTATACTAACAAAATCACAGCTCCAATCCTCATCCCCTACTAATTCACACAGTTCTATTTGAAAATCATGGAGAACTGAAGTGAAAAAAGTATTATCCACAAAAATATAAATATTTGAGGTGACACAACAGGAAATTTAAATTAATTATTATTATAATAAATTAAATTATGTAGTAATTTAAATTATAATAATATGACTTAAATAAATAATACATTTATTAAATTATTAAATATATTTAAATTCTCTTTCTGAGGAAGAAATGAGACAAATCATCAAAGAATTACCATTAAACTATAGCATCAAAAAAACCCTAAATTTCTGGTCCAAATGGCTCCATAGTATAAGTATTTTCAGTTTTCCAATACCTAATAACCCCACGTTGCATATACTATTGATAAGTACAGAGAAAGAATATTTATAATTCAATGACTGATTTGAGACCAATAGGTTGTTATTTTTAAAATTTGGTTAAAAATACTAAAAAGAAAAAAGATAACTACAGACCAACATTAGTGCTGAATACAGCTCATCTTCTCTCTCTTATAATTGATCCGAGAATAACTTTTTCCTTCTATCCTTCTTTAAATTTTACATTTATTATATGTGGTAGCCTATTAACAACTACAATGTACCTCTCCATTGTCTTATCCTGTGCATTTTCAATTCTCCAGGGATTATTGTAGTTCCCTATCTTGCTACCATATAACAATAGTGGTAATTTTTTAAAATCTGGACTTTTATTTATTAAAGAATGTTTGAACAATTAAAATAGCTTTACAACCCATCTGGCCCTCTTTCTCCTATTTGTTCTAGGCCTACCTTGTTGTCAATTTATTCTTTCTAATTCAGTTATGCATACCAATAGGGATGTGACCTGTGTTTTCACTGATAAAAGGAAATTTAAGGAGTTGAAACTCCTTTATAGGTGTACATTATGAAGTTTTTTTTTTGCAACTTTTCATCTTAGTTTCCCATGTTATTGAGAGAATAACAACTAATGACAGTCAGAGGAAAGACTTGAACTTATGTCTCATTGGCTCTGAGGTCCTATTTCTATGATTTTATGCTGCCTAATATGTAATTTGTCTATCCAAATGCATGTCATAATATGAGAAATAACATTTTTCATTAACTTCATCTTTTCTCTGTGGATTGTCAGGGAAATTCCTTTGAGTGATCACATCACTTCCAGATGGTTCTGAAATATTACAGAGTTTGATGCAATTAATACAATGTGATCTGCATACAGAAGAATCTAGAGACCTTAATCATCCACAGGGAATACCAAATTGAAGTCTACTTCAACTCTGTTGTTTATCTTTAACATTTTTAGTGAGTATACATCTCATTGTTCAACGAACAAGGTGAGTTCTGTAGTAGTATGTTTCAACTAATTTTGAATAATTTTGACATATAGATAAAAATACTTTACAGAAAGAAAGCCTTTAAGGTGGCATTTTATTCTACTGAATCTTTTTCTTCCCCTCACAATGAACTACTAGAACATCATTTCTTTTATTTTTCACACATCAGTTGTAAAATTGTAAAACTACAGTCTGATATAAAATGTTGCTTGTGAAAACTGGTCTATTTTCTGTTTAAACTCTCATCAAGGATGGCCTTGATCAGTGTATAAAAGAGTAAAATAAAGGTTTTGTATAGATGGAATATATTGCTTAATAGTAGGTGATGTTATCTTTCTCATCTTTTTGTCTAAACAAGAACCAAGATTCTTCCCCATGTTTTTGGTACTTCCCTTTCCTTTAGATACAGTCCCAAATTTTCTTCTTTCTTGGGTTGCATGAATCTCATTTATATATACTGGTTCTGATCTGAGTGCTTTCCCCTTCTTTGTTTTTGCCAGTTTCATTTCTATCTACTCAATAAACACAAATGGAACTACACTATTGAATTCCAAGTATAGCAGGTTTGTTGCTTGTTGGTCAAAAGTGTGTAGCAAAAATCACAATAGATCTCTTTTTATCTGCTCTGTATTTGTTTCCTTTCAATTTCTGCCACTCAAATATCCTCAGAATGACTTTTGCTTTGTTGAATCTGTTGTCAAGCTTTTAGGTTTAATGGATTGCCTTGACTTTTGAAGCTATACTACTCAATCTTTATAATAACTGAAAATTATTTTCCCAATAATTTTGCAAAATAATTAAATCTTAGTAGTACTAAAATAATACTGAGAGCTATAAAACATTACAAGAAATTTTATTGTGGTTTAGTCACTCTGGGTTTTTATTTCTGGATTTCATATGAATGAAATACAAAATTGGTTTCCTTATCAATTTTTTTCTTTGGAAAATTAAACATAATTATTTATAATTACTTCCAGAAAAAAATGAAGCTTGAAAGTGTCTTCTTCAACTTAGGGGTAGATTTGAATATGGTATTAGACAATGTGCCAGTCCTTCAATCTCCTGTAACTCTTAATAATATGCATTCCTTGGAACCTGTGGATAATAAAGGTGCCTGGTCCATTATAATAGGATTAACTTAAAAATGAGTTGAACTGAAATAATCAAGAAAGTGCAGGAAGCAACATTTTAAATAGAATTTCCTTTGTGCAAAAGGTCTTTGGGAAGCATGTGGAATATAACTCCTGAAATGTTGTCAGACAGACAGTCTCACTCTCTTTAAAAAGCACAATGCTTTGCCTTTCACAGAGAAAGGTTTATAGTTTTTTGGCTGTTGTAATGGGCATATTTGTTTTTAAGGAAAATTAGATGCACAATAAAATATAACTATCTCATTATAGAGTAGTATCTATGTCTTCTTCCTGGGTTGAGCTGGAAGCCCTTCACAAACACCCCAAGAAATCTTCTGAGTATGTTTGGAAAGTAGAAAGGAAGAAAAGAGGTAAAAGATAATTTTTTCAAATCAAAGAAACTATGGCACACACACACACACACACACACAAGATTTAAAATGTGCTTGCAGATACAATTCAAATCTATGCCAGCACTTAGAATGAAACTTCACTATTCTGATTCCCAGTAAAGTATACTAACCCTAAAAATGAGGATGATCTAACTGTTCTTGTTCACACTATTTATGAACTCTAGCAATCAAAGAGATAATAGGAAGGTATTGAAGGGAAACAGAGTGATTCTTCAACTTATCACTTCTACATCTTCTCTTTGAAAGAGGAAAAAGTATGGAGTATTCACTATGTCTAAAGACACATATACATATACAAAAGGGAAAATCAACTATTGACTTAAAAAGAAAAGCAAATAAAAACAATCTTTATAAGTATATAAAAGAAAGGGATTGTAGCATGAAAAATAAAGTGATAATCAGTGATTTTAGAGCTGCCAACAGGTTAATACAGCATAATACTCATCTATTTCGTTTTACATATGGAAAACTAAGGCTTAGTGAGGCTGCTAATTGCCAAAGGTTAGGTTGCTAATGCTCTAGTCAAACCACAACAATGGTTTTTCTATTCTTACTTTTATAGAAGTGGTCAGCACCATGGCTAATACTGCATTTAGCATTTAGATTTAGGGAAAGCAGGGACAGCAAAAGTATAGGTATCATAAGTAAGATGAGGGTTTTTGGCACTGTGCTACATGGTTCATTACTATTAAATTATTTTTCATTAACACCACAAATGAAAATTATCAGCAGTCTTTTTCTGTAAGCACTATAATTTCTTACTTTTTTTCTTTTGTGAAATGTCCTTTCCCTTGTCCACTCCCTCTTTTCCTCTCTCTCATTTTCTATTTTCTAATTAGATTATTAATCCATTAAATAGTTAAGATAACATTTTGAAAGATGAGAAGAACAAATATTACCAATTTTCTTCTCTCCTTCCCCCCTGTATCCTTGTGCTGGAATGACCAGAATTTAAATAAAATACATCTTTATCTCTTACCTCTTACTTTTTAAAATGCAGTTTAAGAAGCCAAGTTCTAGCCTTCCTCAAGGTATCTCTCTCTGTCTCTGTCTCTGTCTGTCTCTCTTTCGATATGGACATAGATAGATATAGATTTAGATAGATAGATAGATACACACATACATATACATTTATACATACATATATCTACAGGTAGATGTCTATCTATGTGCATATGTGTATGTGTATTTATGTATGAATGTATTTATTTATTTAATTATCTTCCCTGCTTTAAACTACCTCCACATTTGTCAAATACATTTAGTTTTGAGAGCTATAAACACTGCACTCTCACTTAAAGTATAAGCAGGGTTAAAGAGAATGGAATGAGTTTCTTGTAATCCATAGAGTTTATCTCTAGCATCTGAGAACTAACTCACCTTCATTCAGTGATGACTATCAAAAGAAGTTGGCCAGTGGGCAATAGTTTGGCTGCAGAAATGGAAAAGAGCAAACATTTGTGAAGGCATTAAATTATATTCTAGTATATTCCAACTACGTTTTTTTCTTAAATGGTATGAAATTAGTGATGCCTCATCTTAAATTCTATTTGATTGTTTTCTTTCATATGCTTTTAGGATAGACTCATATTCCTTCTTATTTTGAAGAAAACTTCTTTGGAAAACTCCAAACAATACAAGAACATAATCAAACATCATAAAACAAAATAAAAGAAAGTTTTAGTACAAAGGCAGAAGCTGTGTTCTAAAGCTACAGGAACTGAGGTGACAAAGGTATCAATAAAGGCATAAAGTATCAACATGAGACAAATCAATTTTGATGGATCAAAGCAGACCCTAAGTACCCTTTGATTAGCCAATGTTGTCTATATTGTATTACGCCCTCTGCTGATAACTCTCCTTCAATTTGTCACTACTGCCACCAGCACCTTTCATTCCTGTTAGATGTTAAGTACGTCAATGGCAACAATTGTTTCATTTTAGCCTATATTCACTGGCACTTGAAAGGCAGTATAGTATCAGGAATAGAGAGTTAGTTTCAGATCCAAGAAGATCTAGATTCAGATTTTGTTTTGCATGGGTTCTGACTATGCGGGCCTGAAGATGTCAATTAACCTTTTGGTGTTCCAGGTAACTCTCAAAGAATATAATATATTTCATAATGTTTAAACCTAAATTGATGGTATGGCTTCCCTCTCACAGAAGTTCTCTATACCAGTGAAATCACAGGTTCAGTCTATATAGACTACCCAACCATTGGTTAGCATAGTGCCTTACATGTAATAATGCTTAATAAATACTTAAGGAAATGAATTTAATATCCAAGTGATGCTAATTGTCAACTCACCTTTTACCTCAAGTAATGGTATCCAAAAGGAACTATTTTTGACTTTTGAAACCTAATAATTAGGTACCTGAGAGTCTTTATTTTATTATATTCTCTTCACTTAAAATGTCTTTTATTCTGGACTTCCAAAGCAAACAGAGTAGAATGTAGTCATAAGTTGAGGATTTATCTCTCTTTTATCCAGGCAACATCAAGTCTACTCAAACTGTCTATCAATCATTTTGAAATAGAAACTATTCTTTTTACATGTCAACTTTAGGTTTTAACATTTGTTATAATGAAGAAACTTCTGTCCCTTTATGCACTTATCTGTGAAAAGCTTTGATTTGAAATGCTGCACAGTGTTCCAAATCTTTTATGTTCCAAGGTCCTCATTTTCTCTACTCTGTGATCTTTGAATCCATTCACCTATTCCTTGGTTCTAGTACAATTGTTGTCTTATCTCTCCACCCCTAGAGATACTATTAAAATTAATTGTACTAGAAAATAGTTATAATTCAATGGCCACTAACAGAAAATTTTGCTATGTCAGTTTTCACTAAGGTCATGCTCTTTTAAAATATTTATTTTCTAATTATATGTACAAACTATTTTTAACATTTTTTACAAATGAGTTCCCATTTTCTCCTTTCCTGCTCCCTCCTCCTCAGTCCATGGTATAAAAAAATTTCATATAGGTTATACATGTGTAGTCATGCAAGACATATTTCCATATATGTCATGTGAAAGAAATCACAGACCAAAAACAATTACCCCGAAGAAGAAAAAAGTAAAAATAATAGTACATTGAAATTTGACTTTAGACTCTACCAATTCTTCCTCTGGAGGTGGATAACACTTTTGGTCATAGGTTCTTCAGAACCATCTAGGATCTTTGTATTGCTGAGAATAGCTGAGTTATCATTGTTCAATATTGCTTTTACTGTGTACTAGGTTCGCCTAGCTCTGCTCACTTCACAGAGATCTGGTATGGCTAGACCACCTTCCTTCACATTTTAATCAATGATTCCCTTGATATTTTTGATATTTTCTTCTTCCAGATAAATTGTTTTATTATTTTTCTAGCTCTATAAAATAATTTTTGGTAGTTTGATTGGTATGGTACAGAATAAATAAATTAATTTAGGTAGAATTCTCATTTTTATTATATTGGCTCAGCCTATCCATAAGAAATGAATTTATATATTTTTTTCTAAATGTCCAGCTCTGATTTATTTGTGTGAAAAGTGTTTTATAATTCTCTTCATATTGGTCCTGGGTTTCTCTTGGCAGGTAGACTTCCAAATATTTTATATTATATGCAGTTATCTTAAATGGGATTTTCCACATTTTTTATATAATGTAACTTAATAAGCCTCAGCACTCTTGTGAGGTAGGTAAGTTAACAACACTACCCATTCAAATATATGAATAAATTAGAGGTATGCATAAATAATATACTCACATATAAAGCAATGAGAATTGGAATAGAACTCTCCCTAGCTTAAACCCCAAGACATTAAAGTTAAATTTAACTTTAACAATAATGATCATTAAAGGGTTATTATGATTTAAAATTTTTGTCCACTGGTTCTTCATTCACACTTGTATATTGGTAGATGCAGGACTGCTTTTTAAAGTCCTGTCCGTTCTCCCAAATAATGTCCATTAGTTACAACTATCAAAGTCGACTTCCAAATGTGTCAAATTAAGACATTATCTTGTGAGGACTAAATTCTGCTTGGAAGTTTATTTTTAAATAGCAACAAAAGAACTTGCAATGGGCTTCTATTAGGTGTTATAAGTGATCATTTTCAATGAAGGTGCACCACAATACCACTAAGAAAAGGGAAGATGCTTTCAGTTTGAATGGACACAGTTACACAAATAGAAGAGGATGCCCAAGTCTCTACTTTTATTCCCCAGGTGTGGCCCTGCCACACACTTAGTTTTTCTTCTAGCATTAGCTCCATTTGATTCAATAAATATTTACTTATTGTTATACTATGTCCCTAGCACTATGATAAGCATTATGACAAAAATAAAAAAGAAATAATATGGTCTCTGCCCTTTTAAAACTTTAAATCACACATTAGATTATAAACTGTTTAAAAGTTTAGTCTACTATCATTTTTGTCTCCATACATTGAGTATTGAAAAATTACTAATGTGAAATTTCACTCTGTTTATGCTGAGTATAGCCCCTCTCATCTCTAACAAATGTACATTTTTTTTGAATTTTTTGGCTTAAATATTTATTACTCAATGGCCAACTTTCTGATTATGAGCTTCTCTGAAATTATCTAGCTGGTTTTCTGAGGACAGATATGCTGTCTGTTCTCAGACTGACACTCAAAGGTTTTTTAGATTGGTAGACATGCCAGAATTTGTGATCCATTGGCCTAAATATCAATAATTTTGGTTCATTTCAATGTTATAATGAAGCATCATAACAGGATTTGATTATAATTCCTACGTGTTTTATATAATATTTACATATATAATAATAATTTATTTGATTTAATGCTCATTCTCTGTATAGGTATGGTACTGGTCTATGATCCCTGTTCTCCTTTTTTACTATAATACTATAAGAAGAAAAGCTAATTTTTGATATGCCAAAAATGTTGATTTTTAGAGAGTTTTTCATGCTATTTAACTGGCTGACAAATTCTGAACAAAAGATGATAGTTTAATTTCACTGTACCTCTATAAATGAGTTTTTAAAGCACTTTATTTGGTAATGTGAATATTTAGGTCCTTGAACATAGTAGGAGCAAAACAAATGTCTATGAACAGAATTTGCTTGAACTGAAATTGCTAAATCCTGCGTAATTTGATGGGTCTAAAACTCAATTCTCTGATGGATATAGCAAAGATATATCTTACATTTAACATATCATATTTTTAAGGTTTTAATGAGTAAATGCCAAAATCACTAACAGATCAATTTCTTTATCCCTTCAGGGTACATTTTCCCTAAAATTTTGTCCAGACCTCTTGTATTTATCTCTTACTTCACTTTAGTTTCCTATGTATATATTATTTGTCCTTGGATAGATTGAGATTTATATGAATAAAACTGTGACTTGTCATCTTTATGCTTTCAGTACTTATCAGAGTCTTAGGTAGAGTAGGATCTAAATCAAATTTATTTTTTTTCAAGCCACCATTAGTGAAAGTTACTTTTTGAAACTGTTTCTAGACAGTGATAATATTTCCATTATTTCTATTCAAAATATTGAAATAAAGTTTGTTTGGCATATTATATAGACATTTTATAGGGAAATGTGTGTCCTTTTTAGTGAATCCAGACTTCACAGAATAAACTTGTGACCCTCTAGGTGAGCAATTCTCAACCTGTGGGTCACAAACCCTTTCACAGGGGTCACAGCCATATCCTAAGACCATTGGAAAACACATATTTCCAATGGTTTTAGACACCTCCTCTATCTATCTTCAGGTGGGTCTGCCCACATGTAGACACGCCCACATACAACTATTAAAGGGTTGTGGCATTAGGAAGGTTGAGAACCACTGCTCTATGTCATCAATTGTGGCCCTTTTGATTCAGTTGAAGGGCCACACTTGAGAACCTAGAGGGCCATGTGTGCTCTTGAGGCCATAGGTTCTCCAAACCTGCAGGCCTTGAGTATAAAATAAATAATGACCTACAATATCTTCAAAATGTGGCTAAAAAGTCATTGTGTAGAATGTGGTTTTTGAAATGTGGTTTTAGGGAGGTTTGGAAATTAGAGATGAGGTGGTGAAATAATAACATTTCAACTAGATGTAATTATATTACTAGAGCCACTACAGCCATACCTCTGCATGTGTTCACAAATTGCCACTATTGACAAATTAGCTAATCTATTACTAATAATAACAAAGACTGAGGTTGCTATCACCCTGTAAAGTTCCAGTGTGCTATCCCCCAAACAACCTTGTAAGGCAATTAGAATATTAATTCCCCCTTTTTTTTTTTTACAAATGAGAACTCCAATGGTCTTAGACACCTCCTCTATCTGTCTTCAGGTGGGTCTGCCCACATGTAGACACGCCCACATACAACTATTAAAGGGTTGTGGCATTAGGAAGGTTGAGAACCACTGCTCTATGTCATTAACTGTGGCCCTTTTGATTCAGTTGAAGGGCCACACTTGAGTTCACACACACAAATGAGTTCAAGCAGCTAAGTCAACTTTTCCAGAGTCACTGAGAACTCAAATCCATATTTTTTTTTTACTCCAAATCTAGGCATGATTTCCTCTGTACTTTTCTCAATTCAATTCAACGAACACATATTAAGTGCCTAGTGTTTATAAGATAGGCTAGGAATTTGGATTGCAAAGACAAAAAAACCACCTATACTCCCCAATTGCAAGAAACTGATATTATTCTGAGAATATGTGATAGCATCATCATCATCTTCAACATTATTGTAATCATGACAGTTCATTTTTATATTGTACTTAATACAGTACTTTCCCTATAACAACACTGTGTAGAAAGTAATAGGAATGTTACGTTTGCCACTTTAATTATGAGGAAATTAAAATTCCAAAAAAATTAAGTGACTAATCAGGTTATCAAAATTTGTAAGAATAGCAGCTAATATTTGATTCTCAAGGATAATATGAGAAGTCAAGGGGGCAAAAGAAAGAGTAGACAAAGGCAAGAATAATATTTGAGAAGGGACAGAGTATTGACAGATCAAGGAAGGTTTTATAGAGCAGATAGATTTGGAGCAGAGCCTTGAAAAAGATAAGTTTTCTGAAATTCAGAATTAAAGAGAGAATGCATTCCCAGAAGAGGAGTTATATGAATGTATAGAGTTCAGTTATTAGAACAATGTGTAGGTGGGTGACCCTGGGCAAGGCCCTTAACTGCTCTGGGACTGAGTTTTCTCATCTATAAAAGGAGACAATTGGATCTGATGGCTTTCTAAGGTCCCTTATTACTCTAAATCTATGATTGTATGGATTTTTTATCTTGACTTATAGGCTGTGAATTACTACATGTATGTCCAGGATACCAGGATATAACTAGACTTGGATCTATTGGTAATTGGTAAAACGGGTAAATTGGTAAAACAAAGAAATAGACACAAAGAATACCTTCTCATTGTTCCACTGCCTCTGCATTGAATTTCCTCTCCTGAATTCTGGACTGTCTATAATTTTAAGCTCACTTTGTCACAGTTATATTCAATGTAATTTTACTCTGGTATACACTGCATACTAGTATCACTGCTTGGCAAAATAATTATATAATTTCCACTCTCCAATTTTTCTCTTAAATGTCTTTTTCATGAAAGGAATAATACAATTATGCATAACAAAAGGGCGGTAATTATTAAACTTTGTCAGGTGCTTTATACTTCACATGCCAAAAGCCTGAATTGTTTCCAGAGAGAATGAAAAGAGAAAAATCAGTGTTTTGACCATTATCCACAATGTTTAAAGGATATAATTATAGAAGATTACAGGGTATTTCAGCATAAGATTCACCTGAAGACTGTGTTTGCAAAACTCGGCATGAATGTTTTTCCTCTCAGAAGTACATCGTGCAGGAAAATGAAGAAAGCATTTTTGGTTGTTTTTGGAGGGACTTCTAGAGAAATACCGGGATTCCATTTGATTCCTGGGTTGATTAATCCTCTCACCATGTGAAAATATGTCTAAGCAAATTCTGATTTGTGATGTGAACCACATGTGAGAACCCCTGAAAAAAAAATCTTTGAAATGGAGGCCTCTGGAAAAGATATTTGGTTTTCACAATGGCATTTCTACAGTTTTATTTTTATTATAGATATCTTATGAGCTGGGAGTAATCTGTAAATATCTGTAAAGTGAAAACAAAACATATCAATAAGACAAAAAAAAGGAAGGATATTATCCCTGGATCTTCCATAGTAGAGGCATTGGACAAAGAGGAAATTTAAAATAGGCCCTTCTATCATGATTCATGCTGTAAATTATGTGTGTGTAATATTCTCAAATTTATGTTTAAATATATATGCATATATTTACATAGACATAATTTATGTTGTGAGAAAATAGCATTGACTTAGAAATGTAGAATATACACATTTATATTTCATTGATATTACTTTAATTATATGAAAGCTTTTTATCACCTTTCAATAAAACTGGCATTATCATCTAATACAACAAGGCAGTGGCATTTGCAGATATTTGTCAAACGTTTAGTATAAGACCTGGTCCATTACAAACATATTTCCCATGAAAAAGTAATTTTCATTTTCTTCCCAAATGACAGTACAGTTATTAGACTCAATCTCTAAAATGCCTACAAGCAAATTTAATTAGTCAGTTAAATGAAACTGTCAGAAATTTAGGAAACATTTTTGTAGTAAATTATAGCCCTAGGTATTTCTTAATTTGCTTTGTGTAACTTCAACTGGAAAGTCTGTTTATAATATTCCATTTGTTCAGCATGGATGAAGGTCACTTCATATTGGTTTTCATCTTCATGTGCCTGGCCATTTCACAGCTGTTTGAATTTTAATAAGAGGGAAACTGGAGGAATATTAGAAGGAAAAAAAAGTTATTTGGCATTTATGAGGTTTATAATAATTCTGCTCTTGGGAACTCAAGAACGAGGCTGATATTTTTGTTTCAAGTCATAAATTATGGAAACGAATTCTACAGATGAAATTAATAGGTGTAAAATCATAGTAATTATAACCATGGTAACCAGATTTCTATATGCATTAAGAGACAGAGATAGTAGCACAGGCCTGTAGGTCAAGAATAGTATCACTGAATCCCAGCTTGCTTAGTTACAGTAATTCTTTTATGAAGTATATTTAAATGTTCTATTAAGATTAGAGAAAGTGTTCTCCTGTCAGAGAATAAAAGGGAAGCACTAGAAAGAAGTATAATAGACATAATGGATATGTTACTGTTTGGACTAATTAGTTTCCACTCACTTTCACCTTTGTAACATCTATTTCTCAGCCTAGAACTTGCAGTTCTTTCATCGTTGCTTTTGAAATTCTGATTTTTGTCCACAGATGTACGATGTATTTGCATATTTCTCATTTAAACTTTTTGCATTGACATCTGATTTTGAGTGCCTTTTATCTTTCATTTTCAACAGAAATTATGATAAAATAATAAAGCATAGCTGAGGTATAACTGGACCTTTTCTCTTTGTACTTTCCCACTGATCTCATCTCTTCCCATGAATTGAATAGCCATCTCTATATAGAATATTCCCAGATCTATACATTTGATTCTCATTTATTTCTTGGGTTCTAGTACTACACTGCCAACTGCCTGATGTATACCCGAACTTAATGTCCCAAAGGCATTTTAAACTCCATAAATTTAAAACAGAACCTGTTTTTTCTCTCCCACAACCTTACTTCTCTTCCAAATTCCCATACTTTTCTTGAGAGTATCACCTTCCAGAAATCTAGGCTCAAGCTAAGTGTCACCATCAAGTCTTACAGGCTCTGCAATCTCACATATTCTGTGTATTGCCAAAATCTATCAATTCTACTATCCTCCCATCATTACATCTGACCAGTCCTCTATCATTATACCACAATTGACATAGACCCTCATCACCCTTCCTTACTCTTCCCCTATCTCATCTCATATAATTCAAATAAATAACTCCCCCTACTGTCTCTCACACTTGTCTCACACAAGAAGGTTGTCCTTTTGCCAAGGCAAACTCCTCTGCATGCACAAATGATCCCTTTCCATATCATCATTGCTTTTGAGATTGCCTCTAATTTATCCTGTATACATCTTGTTTACATGCATACATACATACATGTATGAGTGTATATATATATATGTATATTGTGAGTTTCTTGAGGCGATGGGCTCTTCTTGCCTTTCTTTTCATCCCCAGACCAAACAAGGTTACTGGCACTGAGTAAAGTGAATAAATGCTGCTTGTTGTTGTTAGTCTCTTTATCGACCTCCTTGCATCCAGCCTTTCATGTCTTTAATTCATATTTCTTGCATCTGACAAACTGATATTCCTAAAGCATATGTCTGAGCTGTTGCTCCCTGATTAAAGCAATGGCTCTCTAGCCAGAAGAAGCTGGAATAGAGTGCTAGACCTGGAGTTAGAAAGACTTAATTCCAAATCCCGTATCAGATATTTAGTAGCTGTAAGAGTCTAGACAAGCAACTGAATTTGTTTGCCTTGGTTTCCTCAACTGTAAAATGGGAATACTAGCATCTAACTTCCAGGGTTAACATGAATATCAGATGAGATACATCATAGAGCACTTAGCGAAGTGGCTGAATCATAGCAGGTGCTAAATAAATGCTTACTCCTCCATCTCCTTTGGGATAAAATACAAAAGTATATCTTTATCAATTAAAAACTTTCAAATTGACCTTACACACACCCACACACACCCCACCACACACACATACATTTCATATTTTTTTTCATTTCACCTATTCCACATGCCAGTCAGACTAACCTACTTGCTATTCCTTGTCTTTAATCTCTTGTGTCTATAATCCTCTCTAGATTGTTGTTCATACCTGGAATGTTAGTCTTAACCTTTTTTAAAAATGCAGCAGTTTGAGGTTAGGAGATCAGAGAAATTAGAGAGCAGCATGACATAATAGAAAGAATACTGGGTCTGGAGTCATAGTAGACCTCTGTTCAAATGACACCACTGCCAGTACCTAGTTTTGAGATGATCTTGGACAAATCATTTCACCTTTCCAAGCCTCAGTTTAGTCATCTATAAAATGAGATGGTTGGCCCCAATCTCCTTTCTATGTCTAATCACAGATTTTTATGATTTTCTGATCCATCTTTGTCAAACAGTCTACTGGCACTGATGGTATGAAGAGCCTGGGATAGTGGCAAATATATGATGGAGTCCAGTGAACAAGAGAGAAAACAGGAACAAGTATCCCTTGAGATTCTTAGCTGAGGGAGGGTAGGTAAGTCAGTTCATTAGTAAGAGAGTCCTTAACCTAGACACTTAATTTTTAAAACTAGGCACATGGAGTGAGGTGATGTTAGTCTTGAGGCTGCTTATGTATGTATAAAGTATTGAGTGGGTTCATTTGACCTGTTACTGAACTGAGCAGAAATGTTGACCATCAAGGCCTTCCAGGAAAAAAAAGGAATTCATTGAAGACAGTGGCATATGCAATTAAACTGTCATCCTAAGTTATGTACACCCAGGAAGTTTATTCTAAAGCACTCTATTCCCAGTAGAAACAAAAAGTGCCATGATTAAAAAAAGAAATATGAGGTCAAATCTGACTGATATTCCTTCATCTGTACTCTCACTTTGGTACATATACTGAACTGTTGTGGACCCTAGGACTAAGACTCCTAAACATAATCCATTATATATGTACCATGAAGGACTAATTAATTCTACTCTTACTTAACTCATTGTTTATAATCTAACTGAAACCTTCTATGCTAGGTTGACTTGTAATCACTCTATCCCCCTTTAGAATGTAAGTTCCTTTCAAGCTCTTTCACTCTATTTAATAGTATCCACAACACACAACAGTACCTGGAAAATAGTAGGTACTTAATAAGTGTTTATTGATACCTTCTTGATTTTGGATTAAGGCAATCAGAAAGTTAATTTTTGGGAATCTATCCATCAAACCACTTATGAAACCATTTAATTGTACTACTAGGAGACACTTTATCAAATGCTTTTCTAAAAGTATATAGACCAGTTCAACACCCTATCAACAAAAGTCTTTTATGCCCTCCTTTAATGAATCTACTCTATATTTTATATTTATGTCTTTCTTTTCTTGATTCCATTTGTCACCTCTTTTAGAATTTTTTGTAGTAATTGAAGTCAGCCTCAATGGCCTTGAGTTTGCAGATTGTATTTTCTTCATTAAAAAAAA
>CM053599.1:88624324-88643018 GCA_028646575.1 Pseudocheirus occidentalis
AGATTTGTTTTTCTCTGTCTAAAATTTGTTTAGAGTCATATTTTATAGATATTTGAAGTAGTTATTGGGGGAGCCACAGTGTTTTCCTCCTTTTGTTCCATCTTGGCTCCACCACAGTACAAAATATTTTTGACTCAAGATTTAAAGCTTGGATAAGTATAAGAGAACTAAACAAGAGCAATCAGGTTACAGCCAAAGAAACTGAGGACTAGATAAAATTTTTGCCTGATCACTGGCTTGATTAAACTTATATAGTTAGTAAGTGGCATAGCCAGGTCTTTTGAGATCAATCCAATATATTTCCTACTATATCAAATGGTGAAGTCCCAAGGAATAGAGAAATATATAACTTCTCTTTTGCTAAATAGAATTATGAGTAATTAAGAAAAGGCAATGTCTAAGATCAAATTTTGTCCACAACAGTAGTTTGCTACATACTATTTTGAATAATTTTTAGGGTAATTAATTTTGAATCAGATGTTGGCCTTCAGGGTGGAAAAGGCCTAACATAGGGCTCTTTAAGTAAGTTAATGGAGAGGAACCAAGTTCAAATTATGTACATGCATAATGAAAACAGATCTTCCTAGGCAGTTCTTTTGCCAAAATGCCATGGTAGTAAATTAGTGAGCAAATTGACTACATTTTACAAAGGTAATTAATTTTTGGCATCTGCCTTATAATCCTTCAGTTTGCCTGACTTTGCTGGGATAAGCAGCTGACTAAATAGACCATCAGAGTGACAATTTATCACTGGAAAGATGAGAGCCTCCAAAAATCCTTAGCCATTATTTCTAGGAGATATTGGCAGAAAGGAAGATAATTCTCCCTGTGTTAGAAAATAGGGCAAAATGGTACTCAAGGAGTGAATATATCTTTAGGAATGTGTACAATTTTGGTGGAGAAATACTACCTCCTTTATGTTATTTATTTTAATAGATATGTCAAGGGAAAATATGACCAGAAAAATATTGAATTTGTACTTTCTCAATATGAAGCTCTTTACAGAAATTGTAATGGCCTAAACTAGCATAAATTCTGAGTAAATGCACAATGTGCCATAATATCTATTAGTCTATAAACAATAAGAAATACTTATAGAATATATGTTGGGCAGAGCCAACAAATGATCAGGGTAAGATATTTTTCTAGTCTAAGGAAATTTAAGAGGCCCTCAGTAGTGGTCTATAACACCAGATTGGACTCTTATGTAAAGCAGATACATGTGGTAGTAGCAATAGCAGCTGTAGCAACAGCAGTAGCATCAGGAACTTTCAATCCAGATAAAGTAAGGGGTTCAAACAAATCCCCAGAAAGAGATTAAGTGGGATCCATTGCCATATTGTGTATAGCTGGTGATGATTGATAACTCTATTGTTCTTAAACACCTCTGGAGCATAGTATCAGATGGAGAAAAGTATTTAGGGTCTGTCATAAGGGAACATAAGTCATGATCACAAATTTGTGGTAAAGAGGGATGCTAATATTTAAGCCAACAGATTAGCAAAGGCAATTCCTCTTTAAAGACCAGCATGCAAATCAAGAGAGAAGTGACCATGCCTCACCACAGACCAGACCATCTTTGAAGCACTAAAATTTTTCAGGTGCCCAGAATTATCTTTGAAACATGGAAACATATTTCCATAACAACATGGAAAGCCAGAAGCTTTGGAAAATGCCTCCCCACCCTGAAGTGAACCAAACTTTAACATAAAGTTCAAAGTCAAGAAATAGATTGGAAAAATGAGAAAATGAATAACAACAACAGCAAAATCTTGACCACAAAAAGCTACTTTATTGACAGAGAAAACCAAGACACAAATTCAGAAGATAATTATACAAAAACAGCTAAAAGTGAAACCTCAAAGAACAATGCCAATTGGGCACAAATATAACAAGAATTCCCAGAAGAGTTAAAAAAAGAGATGAATGGTCAAGGAAAAAATGGGGAAAATGAGAATAATACTAGAAAATCATGAAAAGATAACCAACCATTTCATAGAAGAGGCACAAAAATACTGAAGAACATATGCATTTAAAAAAATGAGAGGCCTTATAGTAAGAAAAATGACACAAAATTTCAAAAGAAAAAAAAGGCTCCTTAAAAAGCAGAAAACAAAAAATGAAAAGGAAGTACAGAAATTCACTGAAGAAAATAACTCCTTAAAAATGGAATTGGTCAATTGGAAAAAGAAGTACAAAATCTCACTGAAGAAAATAATTCTTAAAAATTAGAATCAGGCAAGTTGAGGATAACTACTCCATGAGGCAAAAAGAAACACTTTTTAAAAGTCAAAAGAATGAAAAAAAGAAGGAAATGTGAACTATTTTTTTTCAGAAAAACAACAACAGATAGAACAGCTGTGAAAAAGATTGAGGAGAGATAATTTAAAAATTATTTTACTACCTGAAGACCACCAGAAATTCTTATCAAAGACAGAGGCTAGACATCATATTTCAGGAAATTATGATGGAAGACTGCTGTGATATCTTAGATCAAGAGAGCAAAATTGAAATAGGATGAAACTAACAATAACCTTTTGAAAGAGGCCCCCAAATTAAAGCTCCAAAGGTACTTTTTCCAAATTACAGAGAACTCAGGTCAAATAGAAAAATACTGCAAACAGTGAAAAATAATTCAAATACCGTGGAGTCACAGTCAGAATAACACACAATTTAGCAGTTACTTAGCAGAGCATTTGGAATATAACATATAACAAAATAGCAGAGCATTTGGAATATAAAAATCTGGAAGGCAGAAGAGCTAGGGATACAACCAAGAATAATCTACCCAGCAAAACTAAATACAATTCTTTGAAGAAAAAATATTTAATAAAATATAAGACTTTCAAGCATTCATAATGAAAAGACTGGAGCTGAATAGAATATTTCATTTTCAAATATGAGATACAATACGTATGGGAAGGAAAGCTAAATATAAAATGGAAAACATCATAAAGTGAACAAAATTAAACTGTTTACATTCCTAACTGATGAGGGGTTAAACATAAATTCTAAGAAATTTATTATTATTATGACATTTTAACGTATTCTATATAGACAAAGGGCACAAAAATTAGTTGATTGTGTATAAATGATGTAAAAATAAATGGATGGATGAGAAATAGTGATGCTCAGGAAAAAGAAAGAAAGTAGAGAAGAATAGGGGAAAATATATAACAGAAGAGCTTTAGAGTAGAGAAGAAAAGTGGGAGGATGAGCAATACTTGAATCTCACTCTCTTCTAAATTGCTTAAAAGAGGGACGAACAGGAATATGTATGTAGGTATGTTTATGTCTATCTGTGTATGTTTTGTGTGTGTTTGTGTGTGTATATGTACACACATACATACACACACAAAATGACATATATTTCTATATATAGTATAAAATTATTATATAAATATAAATTCATGTATAAGTGTTAAATATATACATATACATACATACATATACACACACATACATACATAGACACAGAGAGATGTTACAAATGTTGGAGGGGATGTGGGAAAAATGAAACATCAATGCATTGTTGATGGTCTTATGACCTGATACCACCATTTTGTAGAACAATTTGGCATTATGCCCAAAAGACTATAAAACCTTGCATATGCTATGACCTAGTAAATAGCACTACTAGGGCTGTATGACAATAGAGATTAAAAGAATAAAAGTGCTTATAATACAAAAATATTTATACTAGCTCTTTTATTGGAATTGGAAACTGACAGAATACCTATCAACTGGGGGAATATCTGAACAAATTGTAGTATGGTATTAAAACAGACTACTACTGTGCTATAAAAAATAAGAAAAGATGCTGTCACAAAAACATGGAAAAACTTATATGGCCAGATTCAAAGTGAAAATAACAACAATATTATAAGGTGATCAACTGAATGACTTATTTTCAACAATACTACAAGACAGCTCTGAAGGACTTATGAAAAATGTTGTCCATTCCCAGAGAAAGAATTGATGGTTTCTGAATACGGATTGAAGCATACTTAAAACAATTTCTTGAGGTGTTTTCCCCCTTTGGTCTTTGTTTGCTTTTGCATCATGACTATTATGGAAATGTTTTTCATGACTACAACTGTATAATCTATATTGAATTGCTTACCTTCTCAATGAGGAGGAATGGAGAGGGATAGAGAGAAAGAGGAGGAGAATTTGGGATTTAAAGTTATGAAAAAATGTTAAAAATGGTTTTTGCATGTAATTGGGGAAAAATTAAATACTCAATAAAAAAGAAACCAAAATCCAATAATATGTTGCTTAAAAGAACACACTTGAACCAGAGAGACATAAATAGAATTAAAATAAAGGCCTGGAGTGGAAATGAAGTAAAAAAGTCAGAAGTACTAATCATGGTCAGAAAACAAAAGAAAAATAGATCTAAATAAACACATAAGCATGGAAAGTACATTTTGCTATAAGTCACCACAGTCAGTGTAGTACCATCAATCCTAAACATATGCAACAAATGGTACAACATCCAAATTCTTAAAGGAAACAATCATATTAGAGGAGAAAATAGTAAAATAGTAGTAGAGGACATCAACTTTCCCTTCTCAGAGCTACATATATCTAATCATATAATAAATATGAAAAAAGTAATATGATCTTAGAAAATTCAAAAATGAAAGATCACTGAAGAAAACTGAATGTGAATATACTCAGCTGTTAATGGGACTTTCACATGCACACACACACACACACACACACATGGAACATGTATTAATCATAAAAACCATTACTAAGGAGTCATGATGGAAAATGCATTCGAAATCCAGATAAAGAACTGATGGACTCTGAATGCAGATTGAATCATATTTTTTTTACATATTTTATTATCTCGTGCTTCTTTTTTCACCTTTGGTCTGTTTATTCTTCCACAACCAAGATGAATATAGAAATATCTTTCACTTGATAGCATATGGATAGACAATATCAACCTGCCTACTATTTTTCAGAAGAAAAGACGGGAGGCAGGGAGGAAGCAAAAATTGGAACTCCAAATCTTGTAAAACTGAATGCTAAAAATTTTGTCTTTTTGTAATTATAGGAGAAAATTAAATACTATTAAAGGCAAAAAACCCCACACAAATGAAGAAAAACAGAAATATTAAATGCATCCTTTTCAGGCATTAATGTGATAATCATTACATTCACTAAGGATCTATAAAGAATAGGTAAAAAATTAATTGTAAACAAAAGAATCTAATCCTAAAGAATGAGTGAATCAAGGAACAAAACATAGAAACAATCAATAATTTCGTTAAAGGGAATAACTACACTGAGACAACATAAATATTTTGTGGGATGCAGGAAAAACAGTACTTAGGGGGAAATGTATATCTCTAATTGTATGCCTCAATAAAAGTGAGAAAATGGGTATGTAATTAAAAAAAAGAAAAAAAAATTAGGAAAAGAACAAATTAAAAATTCCCAAATATATACCAAAATGAGAATCCTGGAAATGAAAGGAGAGAATACTAAAATTTAAATTGGAAAATAAATGAACAAATAAATGAAACTAAGAACATGATTTATGGGGGGGGGGAAGAAAAATCTCTTCACTACTTTGATTTAAAATAAAAAATTGCCAATATAAAAGATGAAAAGTGTGAATACATCACCAATCATGATGAAAATAACTTCACAAATTATTTTTCCCAATTACAGACCAGTAAAACTCTCACACTAAGTGAAGTAAGAAGAATAGTTTAATTATGTCTATTATCTATCTATATCTGCCTGCCTATCTATCTGTCTCTCTGTCTTTCTATCTGTCTACTTATCTATCTACCTACCTACCTATCTATCTATCTATCTATCTATCTATCTATCTATCTATCTATCTATCCATCCATCCATCTATCTAAAAAATTGCCATATTGAACGAAGAGGAAATTGAATATTTAAATAACCCCATCTTAGAAAAACAAATCAAATATGCCATAAATGAGCTCCCTAAAAAAACAACCAAATTATATGAATTTAAACAAAAGAACAATTAAATGTAATGCTCTATAAACTTTTTAAAGATAAATATTTAAAACACCTATCAAAATAATTTTTAACACAAATATTGTTCTGATACTTAAACGAAGGAAAACAAAAACAAAGAAAGAATACTATAGACTAATTTCCTCAAAATAAAGGACTAGTAATGATATTACAGCAATATATTGGAAACATCATACACTATGACCAAGTAGGAATTATTCAGTGAATGTAGGACTGGTTGAATATCAGGGAAAATACAAGCATAACTGATAATATAAATGACTAAAACAACAAAAAAATCATGAATCTATCAGATGATTTAGAAAAACACTAGAAAATATAGGAATAAGCAAACCTTTTCTTAAAATGATAAGTAGCATTTGTCAATAACTAAGAGGAAGGATTACCTGTAACAGAAATAACCTTGAAGCCTTTCCATTAAGATCAGGGGTAAAGCAAGGCTGTTCATCATCATAAAATATTATTCAGCATTGTATGCATTTTATTGGAAATGTAAGTTACAGCAATGGCAAGAAAAAAGAAATGAATGAAGAGTGAATGAACATTTAGCAATTCAATGAAGAAAAACTAGAACTCTTTTCAGATGCTACGATGGTATACTTAAAGAATGCTAAAGAATCAATCAAAATTAATCAAAATAACAACTTTAGCAAAGATGTAGGCTATAAAATAACCACCATCCCCCCTTAAATAATCAGCATTTCTATATATTAACAACAAAACCCAACAGGAAGAGATAGAAAGTAAAAATCCATTTAAATTAGCTTCATATAATATAAAATACTTGGGAGTCTTTGTGACAAAACAAATCAAGTGACTCTGAATAAAATTATGAAATACTTTTTCACAGAAAGAGGTATCTAAACAATTGGAGAAATATTCATTGCACATGGGTATTCTGAGTTGATATAAGAAAAATCATAATTATAACTGTTAATTTACTTATTCTATAATATACCAATCAAACTACCAAAAATATTTTATAGACTTAGGAAAAATATCAAAATTTATATGGAAGAACAAAAGGTCATAAATATTGAGGGAATCAATGACAAAATAGTGAAGAATGGGGACTTAGAAGTACCCGATTTCAAACTTTATTACAAAGCAAGAATTATCAAAATAATCTGGTACTGGCTAAGAAATACAGTAGTGAATCAGTAAATAGTTTAGGGCTGCAATAAGCATGAAAAAATTAACACAGTTACCTAGTGTTTGATAAATACAAAGATGCAAGCTTTTGAGGTAAGAGCTCAATATTTGACAAAAAATGCTGGGGAAAGCTGGGAAGCAGTTTAGCAGATACTAGGCATAGATCAATATTTCACAGCTGATACAACAGTAAAGTAAAAATGGATATATGATTTAGATATAAATGGTTATATCATAAGAAATTTAACAGAAAATTTACTTGTTAGATCTATGGATGAGAACAGTTTATGACCAAACAAGAGATATAAAAGATAATGGGAAGTAAAATGGATAATTTAGCTTACATAAAATTAAAAAGCTTTTGCACAGACAAAACAAGTGATGTCAAAATTAGAAAGAAAACAGGAAATGGGGGTGGGGGTGTATTACAACAAGTTTCTATGTAAATGTCTCATTTCTCAAATATATAGCAACCTGAAATAGATTCATACAAACATGAGCTATTCTCTGATTGATAAATGGTTGAAAGAATGAATAGGCAGTTTGAAAAAGAAGAAATCAAAACTATCGACTTTCACATGAAACAATGTTCTAAATCACCTCTGATTATAGAAATGCAAGTTAAAACAAGTGTGAGATACTACCTCACACCTATCAGATAGGCTGACATGGCAGATAAAGAAAATGACAAATGCTGGAGGGGATGAGTGAAAAAAAACTACACTAATAAAGTTTTTGTGATATAGTGAACTAGTCTAACTATTTTGAAGAACAACTGAAACTATGCCCAAAGTATTATAAAGATATGTATACCCTTTGACCTAGCAATATTACTACTAGGTCTCTATCCCCCCCCATGAAAAAAGATCAAAGAAAGGGACAAAGGACAAGTTTGTACAAAAATATAGCAGCCTTTTCTAGTGGCAAAATATTGAAAATTGAGGGGATGCCCATTAATTGAAGAATGACTAAAAAGTTGTGATATGTGATATGATGGAATACCATTTTGTTATAAGAAATGACAAGCATGGAGCAACTAGGTGGCATAGGAGCACTGACCCTGGAGTCAGAAGGGCCTAAGTTCAAATCCAGCCTCAGACACTTGACACTTAATTAGCTGTGTGACCTTGGGCAAATCACTTAACCCCAATTGCCTTGCCTCCCCCCACCTCCAAAACAAACCAAAAAAAAAAACAAACAAAAAAGCCAAAAGAGAAAGGACAGTATCAGAAGAACTTTGGAATGTTATATGAACTGATGTGAAGTGACATGAGCAGAAGCAGGGGAACATTGTACAGTATAACAGAAATATTATAATAATTGTCAACTGTAAATGACTCAGTTACTCTTACTATGATAATTCCAAATTCATTGGGGGAAAATGCTCTTTACCTCTAGAGAGAGAACTGGGAACTTTCTTCTGGAAAGAAAGACATAATTGCATAAACAGTAACTAAAATTTTCCTACTTTTTGACACAGAGATGCCTTATTATTCATATGCCATAGTTGGCATTTATTTTCCAATGAGGTATAAATCAAAATATTTTAGAAGCATTTCTTGTGTGGCAGCAAAGAACTTGAAATAAAATAGATGCCCCTTCATTAGGTAATGACTTAACAAATTGTAGTGAATGTAGTAGGGTATGTTATGCTAGGAGGAACAAGAACACGTGGAATACAAAATAAAATTATCGTAAAACTATTGGAATTGAATATCATGAAATTATAAAGAGTAACCCTGGCAAGGAAGATCAGATATGAGAAGACACCTTCCACTTTGTCCTTTGTAGATGGGATGATACATGAATCTGAAGCATTGCATATATCATCATATTTTTCAATGAATTGTTTCATATTGCTCTAAAAATAACTATTTGTTTTGGGATGACATTTTGGGTGGGTGGATACGAGGTAAAGAGTAGTACACATGTAAATAAAAGTTAAAACTTATTTTAAAATAAGTCTGGGATCAATACAAAAACAATAAATATAAATATTTGCAAATATCTGCTATAAAATATTGGTCTTCATCATCACATTGTTTGTTGTGTTTTACAAAGAAATAGAAATGATCCAAATGGAAACAAAGACAGAAAAAGCAACTGACGCTGCCAGATATAGAGAGGTTTTATACACACACACACACACACACACACACAGTTTTCAACATTGACTCTATAAGATTTTGAATTAGAAAACTTTTTGTTCCTCTCTTCCTTCCCCCTCCCCTCTCCAAAATGGAAAGCAATCTGACATAGGTTATATATGTACAATCTTATTGAAAATGTTTCCACATTGTTGCTATGTGTCCATTCTTGAAGAGGATCATGACACAAGGAAGATGATGCCATGACTTGCAAGTGAGTTGGATTTAAGTGAGAGAGGGCTGTGCATGGCTATTAGCTTCATTTTTTTCTTCCAGTGTCATCTGGGTCCAATGACATGATATAGATCATGACAATTGGAGAGAGCCTCTCTATTAGTTATGTTGGGAAAGAAGGATCACAACAAAAGGGAAAAACCATAAGAAAGAAAGAAAGAAAAAAGAAAATAATATGCTTTGATCTGCATTCCAAATACATATTTTTTCCCTCTGGATGTAGGTAGCATATTTCATCATGAATCTTTTTAGAGAATAGCTTCCTGAAGACAACACTATTACAATGTGTTGAAAGATCAGTTTATAAGGTATTTGGAAGAAGAGAAGCTGTAATGGGAATCTGAAGATATTCCCTGCCTTTTGGCCCCTTGGTAGGCTTAAGTGAATCCAAGAACCTTCCCTGATTTGAAAATATACTCTGCCACCTAATAGGGTGAATGTGGTCAAATGGAGCCTGTGGTAAGAGGCTTGTTTTTCAGGAATGCTCACACCTTGTTACTTTGTGATTAGGCAGTGAGTCAAGAGGGTTGTGACATTCTCTGACTCAGAAGAAGGCTCTATATACCCTGATACGAGGTTGTGATTTGGGGCTCTCTTTGGGAAGAGTTGTGTGATTTGGCTAGATGAGAATCTTGGAAGCCATTGAGCCCCACAGCTTTGAAAACCCAGATGTTGGTGCTTCCTTCTCTGGTAACTAACTAGGTATGGATGTTATGATCACACACCTGGAAGCCCTGTCTGCTGATATGTTTGTATTTTTTTTGTCTGCTTGTAACTTCTGTTCGTATTCTCTAAAGTTCAGGATGCTGACTTTTCCCCCTAAACTAGGTAAATGATATGTTTGATTAAAGCAGGATTGTTAAGCCATTTTGAGTTACTTTCCTTTAGAAAAGCAAATCTAAGAACCTGTGCTAGCAGCCATCTTGTGTATGCTAGGGGCTTGCTCTTACAGAAGTATAAAAAAATTCTTGGAAAAAATCAAGATTCTTTAATGACAAAAATCTATCAGTTGAGAAAATGTCAGTAACTCCCTACCCATATGCTTATGCTTACCTTCTCATAACTACAAAAATAATCATCACAAATATTTAAGACATCATTGATATGAGAATAGAATTGTTAAGCTTTAGAAAGGGCTTTTCCTTTAAAGACTTTCTATGGAGTCAAATAATTGACTGAAAAGTTCAAAGGATAGATATTCTTCTTTTGTTTTCTATTTATTACCTCCAAATTATATAGCATATTCCAAAACATGATCTTAAAACTATATAAAACTTTTGGCATAGCCTATAGATGTGTGTATATGTGGTTACACAAATGGATGGATAGATAAATAGAAAGATAGAAATAGAACACAGATTTGATTTTGTAGAGCAGATTTCCACCTTAAATACATCTCCAATGAGGAATCATATGAATTTATTTAAAAGATAAACCAATAGTATATTTATTAATACCAAATGATTAATTGCAATATGCAATTATTAATGTTCATATGCATCAGAGATAATGTGATCACCAAAGGTGTTTTGGTGGGATGCCAACTGTTTTGGGGGAATGCCCAGTTAAAGATCTAAGTTGAAAGAGATTTACTACAGATAATAAAGTATACCAGATGGTGTGGTATTTCCTATAGATGTTAAAGTCTTCCAGATCATCCTTTTTGACGTTGTCAGTGTTGAATCAAAGCTTAGAATACTTAAGAGCCTTCATAATCACTCCAAATTGTTTGTTCTAAGTCTGCATGAAGGGTAAAAACTAATGAAAAAAAAGTGGTTATTCACCACAGGTTATTCAATAGGTAGTTAGTTGCATAACCTGTAGAACTGGTCCTTCAATAGGTATAAACATGATGATGATGATGATGATGATGATGATGATGATTATGATGACATAGCTAGCATTTATATAACATTTTAAGGTTTATAAATCATTTTATACATGGCAGCAAGATTGGTTATTGAGGATCAAATGGGGTAACATATAAAGTGCTTTACAAATTTCAAAGTGCAATATAAATGCTAAACATTGTTCTCATTTAAAAAAACTTTTAGAGGAAGTTGCTATGTTATGCACATTTTACAGATGAAGAAACTGAGGATGGGGTAGTCTATATGACTTTCTCAGGCTCATACAGCTAGTAAAAGTCTGAAGTAGGATTGGAATTCAGGTCTCCTTGACTCCAATTCACATGTTCTATCCTCCGTCAACCAGATATTTCAGAAAGACACTGCAAATTGACAAATATCTATGCCCAGAAATTATTATGAGGAAAAGGGCTAAATAAAATGAATTAAGTGACTTCTTTACTACATTTTATTTATTCCAGTCTTCTCCCTGAAACAAATAAACTGGAGTTGGGATCAGGAAGAATTTAGTTTAAATCTGAGCTCAACTTCATACTATCTACATGACCCTGAACTAGTCATTTTCCCTCTTTTTGCCTCAGTTTCCTCACCTGTAAAATGGAGAGAACAGTACACAGGTATTAAGAACCTTTCTTCAGGAATGGATTTTTAAATTGCAATTGATTCCTTTTTCCTGGTCAATATCTCAATCTTTTCAATAAATATGCCAGAAAGATAGCATGGTAGACTGAATCTCCCTCCATAAATGAGTACAACTTTAGTTAAGAAAGACTGAGTAATCAAGAACATGGATCTTCAGAAAAAAAATTGTAAGTCAGTACCAATTTACAAACCAAAAAAAAAGTGGGTACTATAAAATGAAAATGAAGTGTAATGGCTGAGGAAGGGGAACTGGACAAAGAGGTTCATGCACAACATGCTTTGCCTGATACCACCTCATTGTAGGTTTGGTGAGTGTGCTTCTGTCAATGTGATTGAGAGACTTTTTCCTTCTCCATTTCAGAGCATGCATAGATAGTCTGTTTCCTTTTTTCTTCCTGCAAAAGGCCAGACAAGATACAATCTCTTTCTTTCCTTGGGGTCAGTGAAACAAAATCTATTCTAAATCTTTGTGTGGAAAGAGACGTAGTAGCAACAGAAGCTTCAATGACCTGCTGCCAGTCTCCTGCTTCATTTTCACCCTTTGTGGGCTCCATGTGGCTTTGAATCACGGTGCTGCCTCAGTTTCTGTCTCTCTTGGGTGCATTTTATTCATCTTAGATGAATGAGTAGCAGAAACAGAATAGATTAAGATATGAATTTTTGAGGTTAGAAATCTTAGAAATCCTAGTAGTTCACCTCTGCTTCCTTCAGCTAGTAGCAGAAGAGGATAAACCCAAGGAATATGGTGAATTTGTTATGAAACATAGGAGCACTCCTACTGCTGAGAGAGGTGTTCTGCAAGTGAGGGAGTGATATCATGGACTATATAGCACTTAGAAGAGAACCTGGGGAGGAAGGTAATTTGTAGTCATTACTTTATAATTGACCCACTCTCCCCAAAGTCTGATATGGGAGAAGAGAGTATATTGATAGTCTGGGAGGATGTTAAAATTCAGTCCTTGCTTTACTTTACCCTTTATAAAAACTAATTGATGCTATTTGGTTCAATGATATTCAGGAGATATTAATTGATTAATATTGGAGGAACCCACTGATTTGGAGATTATGAGCAATATCATTAAGACAGACTCTCATGTCCCACAGTGTTATCCCTAAACCCCTGAAGGGAGCAGTAGACATTGAGCCCTAGGGACCCAACCTTGGAGTGTGACACAAATGTTAATAATACTCTTCAAATACATGCTCCAACTTAAAGTGTTCCTAAAAAGAGATGGCATTAGATTACAAATAAATTTGCTTCTAAATACCATTATTCATGCCTTTAAGTGAGGCCATATTATGAAGCTCATAGATTGGACCACTATAGGTCCCTGTCCAAGCTCCAGTTAATGGCTGCATTTTGGGCCCTCCTGGCTTAAAATGAATGTCAGTGGTAACTGTTTCTCTTTGGAACAGCAACCCTGAGGGTCTTGCATCCCCAGCTTATTTTTTTTCTTTTTTTCTAATTAAAGGAGCCATCCTTTGACTCATTTCTTAAAGAGGCTTATTCACTGAATGGGTATTACCTCACCCTCAGTGAGTACCTGTTATGGGAATCTGAAGATCTTCACTGATCCTAGGCCCATTGATAGGCTTAAGTGGCTCTGAGAATCTTCCTTGATTTGAAAGTATACTCTGCACCCTAATAGGCTGAATGTGGTCACATGGAGCCTGTGGAAGGAGGCATGTATTCTGGGAATGTATGGGCCTTGTTGCTTTGTGATTGGGCAGCAGGTCAAGAGGGCTGTGACATTGTCTGGTCCAGGACAAGGCTATATAAACACCCTGATGTGAGGTTTTGCTTTGGGGTTCACTTTGAGGAGAGTTGTGTGATTTGTCCAGATGAGACTCTGGGAAGCTGTTGAGACACCCTTCCCCCTTTGAAAAGCCAGATGCTGATGCTTTCCTCTCTTGTAAATGAATAGGTATAGATGTAATGGTCAGACAGTTGGAAGCCTGTCTACTGATCTGTTTCTTGCTCTGCTTGTAACTTCTGCATGTAACTTCTGTTTGTGTTCTGTTTGCATTCTCTGAAGTTCAGGGTGCTGACTTTTCCCCCTGAACTAGGTAAATGATACATGTTTGATTGATTAAAGTAAGATTGTTAGCCCATTTTGAGTTGCTTTCCTTTAGGAAAGCAGATCTAAGAACCTGTGCTAGAAGCCATCCTGTGTATGCTAGGATACTTGATGATACAGTACCTAAAAAATCCATAGCCTAAAAGGGCCAGAGTCTCCCATTGCATCCTGGATTATCTCCAGTCATCCTAATGAATACCTGGTTACTAGATCCAGATGACTCTGGAGGAGAAAGTGAGACTGGGGACATTGCACAGCTCTCTCTCACTCAAAGTCTACTGCAAGTCATGTCATCATTTCCCTCCTGACATGGCCCTCTTCCAAAAAGAAAGACAAACACAACAAGTAAAGCCACACGGTATACTACTGCAAATAAAGCAACAAGGAAAAGAACAAGTTCAGTTTTGTGGTTGGCTTTGTTTTATGTTTCTGTACACTCCTTTTCCTACATGAAATGGCAAAAAGAAAGATAAACGAGAGGAGGTAAATTTGAATTTTCTCTATGTTCTACCCTCTGTTTCTGTCTAATTCATTTTTGGGGAAGGGGTGTGGAGGGAGATAGCTCTAAAGTACGTCTCCCTGCTCTGGCGTAATCTCTAAGACAGATCAAATGGTAATGAGCTCTGTTCTCTTTCAAGAAACAGGTCTGCTTTAAATCAAGAAAATCCTACCTATTAGCAACAGATATCTTTCCTCCTAAATCAAAGCAAAAGACTCATTTTTGCCTGATTTTCTAAGACCTGTCTTTTAGTCATAGAGTGAAGAAGTGAAGCATTATTATACGACATCATCGTCCCCACCTCCAGTTCCAAATAGCTAGAAGGTAACAAGACATCAATACATAATTACAGTACACTAGGACTTCCTTCTGGAATGCAAGCTCTATGGCCTAGCTTGGAAAACAGATACTATTTTGAATGAGCCAAAATAGAATTAATTAAGCTTCTGTTTTTCTAAGTTGAAGGTACTGTTACGGAATACATTTCCCATTTTGAAGTATGATTCCAACTGACTCTGTGTAGCATGTAGTTTTCAAAACAAATATGGTCAGGTAGCATTGCCTTTAGAATATTAATAACACAAAAAGTGCCAGTTGATTTTTTTTCTTTTCCTGGACAGGATGAGTGTGCTACAAGATATAATATGATCAATACTAAAAGATAATTCAGGACTTGCTGAAGAAGATTGATTAAACTGTACATTTGTCTTAATGAAAATCCACCTTTCTAAATGGATGGCAGAATCTGGTGTCATTAAACTTGTAAAGACTGTTCAAGGGTGAAGAATAAAAGTTTAATTTGATGGAGTAAATTAAAACAGAACAATGAATGTTGGCTGTGCTAGGAAGCACTCAGGTTTTTCCAATTAAAAATCTATCTCTGGTATTAACCTATGGTTATTTTTGGCTCAGTATAAACAATACCATCCACAGGCATTTTTTTTCCTGAAGAACTCAAAGCATTCTGCACATAGCAATACAGAAATAAACCCAACTGAATAATATTAGCACATAGGTATTTATATTCGCTGCTTGCATTTGCTACATTGAGGTGAAATGGTCTCCTCAAGGTTACTGCTGATTTTTAGTAATAGCTTGGAGTAGGAGGAAAAGAAACTTAGAGAAAAATCATAGAAGCATTACTGAGAAGATGGTATCAACACCATCCTTGTTGTATCCAATGTGAGTGTTCTCACCTTTTATATAAGTCACAAACCCGTCATACCATTTTTACAAATGTTTCACCACAGACTCATCCAAAAAATGACTGCCATTGTGCTGAGTGATAGAGATGCAATGATAAAAAATGACACAGTTCTTACATTCATTAATGGAGAATATTAATAGGCATACAGATAAGTAAAATACATGGTGTCCCCAAAGTCTTAGTGTGATTGGAAACTTTAATAGTTTAAAACTACATTAAGATTTTGGGAACAAACTGCATAACACTACCACTAATAGTTTTATTAACTATTATTTTCCAGGCACTGTTCTATATGCTTTAATATTATCTCATTTGATCCTCCCAATAATATAGGGAGGTAGGTGCTATTAACATTCTAATTTTATAATGGAGAAACTGAGGCAAACAGATTTTAAGTGACTTGCCCAGGGTCACATAGCTAGTAAGTGCCAGAGGCTGAATTTGAACTCAAGTCTTACTGACCCCCCGCCCCCCAGCCTAGGACCACTGTCCCCTTTGCCACTTAGCTGCAAGAACAAATATGATGGGGGCAAAAAAGAGGTCCATAAAATAATTTGAGAAAGAAGAGAGTACTAACTACTGATGGGATAAAGACTGACTTCCTAGAATTAAGCTTTGATGGAAAGGAATAATGTTGGCAGGTAGAGATGTGGAAAAACACATTCTAAGCATGTAGGACAACTCACAAAAATTCAAAGAGGCAGTAAAGGCAACTCTATGAAGGATATATTTTAATTGAAAAAGGGTTAAGCAAGGGGAACCAAATATGGGACCATTGCATTAGTTTAAGTTGGAGGTGATGAGTGCCCTATCTAAGGTAATGTTTGAATGAACAGAAAGGAGGAGATATCACAGCAAGGTTTGGTGACTGATTGGATATTTGGAATGAGTAAGATTGAGAAGCCCAGGATGATACTGAATTTGTGAATATGGGTACCAGAAGAATATTTGTGTCCTGAATTGTAATGTGGAAGTTTGGTGAATAGCTTGGATGGAATAGAATAAGTCCTGTTTTGTACTTGGTGAATTTCAGATTTCTGGCAAGGTATTCCAGATAGAACAGTGCCTGGAACACCATAGTTAATAAAATTATTAATGTTGTTGTTGTTGTTATCATGATGTAGGTTGCCCCCATCAACAAGGAAGAAACTTTTATTGATATACTTTCTTTTTTCTTCTCTAGAGATGGAGCTTACAGAACATAAAAGTGACTGTGTCTGACACACCACTGTATGTTGTCCTAAAATATAGCTTCCAACAAAACTCAATTGTCATGAACCCTTTGTAATAGAATTGTTAACCTTTATAAGAAGAAAGTTGGAAAAGCACCAAAATCAGCCTGGGATATGTGCCTAGGAAGACTTAGAGGTGTTGGTTAACTGAGTACTAAAATTCTTTTGGCTATCAAAGACAAAAAAATGTTGCTAGGGCTTATGGTGGCTCCATAGGTGTTATTTGGGTCTGTGACAGGATGAAGCAGGTTTTCCTGATTGAGGAGCAGAAAATTGTTGTGAAGCTGTTGATGGCATGAATACAGAGTTATTATTCACATTTATGATTTTCATTTTCATATTTAGTAGGTATACTTGACATATCTTTGTTTTGCTAAAGGTACAATTTTTGCCGATGATAATCACAGAAACACATTTTAATCATTGGAAGGAATCTTATAGGTTATTGTAGTCCAGTCCATGCATGAAAGAAATCCCCATTATAACTTACCTACCAATTTGTTTATAGCTTCTGATGGAAGATTTCTAAGGAAGAGAAGCCAATCATCTCTTGGGGCAGGTCATTAGAATAAGCTTTCCAGGAGTTTCTTTGTTTGTATTTTTAAATACTCTATTCCATTTACTTCCTCAATTTCTTTTAACTACAGAATAGTCATGGGTTTATTTTATTTAACTTACCCCCATTTCTACTTTTTTTTCACCTAGATAGATGCCTTGCTGCCTTCAAATTGTGTTGTTACTGAAGTAGTAAAATTTAACTTCTACCTACCTTTCAGTTCTCTCTAACCCTACCCCCAATCCCTTGGGTTTTTGAAGTGTTTAGTGTTTTCTTTCTCCTCTGTATTTGAAAGTCCCTGGCAGTTTACTTGCATTATTTCCTGTCATGGTATTCAGGTGTTTTCATATATCCTATTTTTCTGGGATGCCTTTCATCCTTGTTATTTCCTCACATCTTTGACTTGGTCAGAATTCATGTGTTCTTTTCAAGTGAATGACTTTTGTTTCTTTTCTGCCAATTCTATTCCCCTTCCCTCCACTTTCAAATTTGTTGTTATGTCTTTCAAAGCCTCCATTTCTTTGGATTAGGTTGAGTTAATGATATAGGGAACTAATGAATTATAGGGACTTATGTATTCTCCATCCCAGAAAAATTCCCAATCACAATCTTGCAGTATTCCTTAAAATGACTGTGACTATTGCATGGAGCAAGTTGATTAACTGGGACACTGAGTCAAAGTTCTAAGAACACAAAATTCTCTTTTCTTTTTTAATAAGTGTATATGTGCAATGTTTCTGTCTGTTGGATTCTATCTTGTGGATTCTGTCTTAATTACTCTGTATCTAGTATAGGTTCATTTTTAAAATGAGCCATTTGGGGTGGAGATGTTGGCATAAAACAACCACTTTTCCATCTTGCTGATCATATGATCCTGTACTTTTATTTTATTTTTTAATTGACTTTATTTACTTTTAGTTTAAAAGATTCAGTTACAGGATCACTTGAGTTTCAGATTTTCTCCCCTCCCTTCTCCCCCCTCTCCCACCATGGTGGCATACAATCATGCATAGGATCTGCAAACACTTTCACATTGTACAATAGTC
>CM053599.1:88643518-88658944 GCA_028646575.1 Pseudocheirus occidentalis
GATGTAAACAAGAAAACAAATTTTTAAAAATTATTAATAATAATTTAATCAATCAGTCAATAAAGGAGTAAGAAAAATACACTTCATGATTATGATAGAAGAATTCACAACCAGACCATGGTTATAGTTATCACAACAAAATGGTGATGGAAGATAAAATGGATAATTTTGATCCCATAAAATTGAAACTATATTTTTTCATGAATAAAACCAGTGTTGTCACAATTAGAATGAAAACTTTTTATCTAGGAAAACCTTTGTATTGCATTTGTCTGTTAACATCAGATGTCCAAGATACATAAACAATTGATTAAAATATATCAAAATGATATCCATTTCCCAATAGATGAATTATCAATGGATATGAAAAGAAACTTCTCAGTGGATGAAATCCAACCTAACAATAACCATAAGAAAAAATAAAAACAACAACTACATAACTGACATAGACTAAATCAAATTAAAGTTACTGTGAATGTCTATGTCATACCTGTAAGATTTACAAAACTGGAAAGTAAGAAATAATTCAAGTGATAGTGTTGAAAAAAGTAACAGAGGTTCATTGATTTAGAAAGTCATCCTACCATATGGCACCTTAAGAGAGCAATACCAATATCACAGTGATTCTACAAACCAAATTGTAGGGATTTAAGAAGAAAATGACTCCCTAGGAAATTGAGACAGTGGGTATAGATTACATGCCTGACAAGTCCAATAGCTGAAGGGAGAACAGATATTAAAGTATGGCACAGTCAAATGAAAGGGTAGCAAAATTATGTAGAGATATGATGCTTATAATAAGAACACCTGTGCATGTTCAAAGGTGCAAAGGAAGAAACACATAGAGGCAGAGTGGTAGAAGATGCCAAGGACTCAGTGTATAATTGTGGGAATAGTATCCTGATGTATTTGAAATGAAATTTTTACACTTCCTTCTCTACAATAGTTTGTATAGTCCATTTACTCTGTCTTCATTGTTAAATCCATAGTACAGACCTAGGTTTTGTACTTTGCTTTCAGTGTCTGCTTTGGGTTCAAACCATCATCTATTATCCTCCAATATTTATGGACGATGAAGATCAAGAGTATATCGTGTGAAGACTGAGTGAATGAATTGAAGATGGATAATTTAGAGAGAAGAACATTTGAGAGAAACATACTAGCAGTCTTCAAATGATATGGAGGATCATCATGTTGAGGAATTTGACACAGGCAGTCAAAGTGAGAGTTGGAGAGAGGCAGATTTTGACTTGATACGAGGAAAGAGTTCCTAAAAATTAGAGATTATAAGAGGAAAAATAGCTGCCTTAAATTAGTGGGTTTCCCCCTCACTAAAGGTCTTTAAGCAAAAGCTAGAAGGGCACTTATTGAATATGTTAAGGAGTTAATTCTTGTTAAGGTTTATGTTGTACTATCTGACCTCTAGGTCTCTTTTAGTACAGCTAAATAAAATGGCACAGATCACAGAATACCATAAATCTCATTTCATATAGTGAGTTTCTTGAAGCAGGGAGACTATACCTTACTAGACATCCTTAACAAGCAAGTATTTGTGAGTATATTTGCTGACTTCCATCCTGTTCTGCAAATCTATGTTACTTTTTCTCCAGCTGCAAAAGGAATAATAATGATGACAGTGCACATCCTGTGTCTGGTCTATGTAAGCTCCATTCACAAAAAAGCTGACAATTGCAATATTTATGTTTTTAAGTGTAATATCTTTGCAAAAGCTGATGTGGGTGTTTCAAAAGAAAATTTGATCACCCATTCTACAGGATATACACTTACAAAGGATACTGCTGCTGTGTGAAATTTGTCGAGAGAAATCCCTATTCAGAGTAGCCACTGCTTTTATTTAAATGAGTAATCACATCAAAAGTCTACTTCAAATTTACTTAACATGTTGATCCCTAAGTAGGCATGTCACATTGTCATGATATCAACTAAGAAGGTACAAGTATCTGAGGATCAGAGGTAATTAAACCATTATATCATGCCACGCAAGACATCCCAGATGGCTTAGAAAGCGCATTCTTAACTCCAGAATCAGTTCCTTGCACATGGATGTAGAAGCTATTGTTAAAGACTCTTTTCTTAACATAGTTTGTAAATCACAAGCTATGTGCTTATTTAAAAATAACCAAGCTTTTATATATTTAATAAAGCTTTAAGTTTCACAAAGTGCCTTCCTTGAAAGACCATTATGAACTAGGTAGCAGGTGTTATTATTCCAATTACATAAGTGAGGAAACTGAGACCCATAGAGATGCCCCATAGTCATTAGCTATGAGGTTTCAGACATGGAATCTGAACCCCATTTTTCTGGCTCCAAGTGAAATAGTACATTCATTACATGATAATTTTCTTATGATATCTTTACATGATCACTCTATTGCCTGAGTGGCAGAAAATCAAGTCAGTGTTTTATACACACACACACACAGAAGTGACTACATTTTTTGTTTAAGTGTACTGAAAGGATTTGCAATGGGAATATGTAGACTTAAGTAGTTTTCTTCATTCAGAAACTAATATTGCTAAAATGTTTTAAATAATGATGATAATAAAGTCAGCATTAATATTTGCTCAAGAAAATATTTGCTAATGTGGCTATCGTACTGTGGCTAGAGAAATGGCCTTAAAATAAGGCAGCTCTGGCTCTCACCCATTGTTGCTGTTCTTGATCCTTCATTCTCAAGGAGAACCAATGACATGGTAGGAAATGTCTTGACTTGCTGGTGAATTTGATTTGTGAGGCAGAGGTATGCAAAGTTACCTGCCTCAGTGTCTCCTCCAGAGTGAACTGAGTTCAGCAGCAAGAAAAAGGTTAAGACTACTGGTGATGACCCCAGAAGCAGTGGAAGACCATGGCCTTTTTATGCTAAGGTCTTTTCTAGCTCTTAGTTTGTCTGGGACAATGCCCATTCATACTGCTTGGGTGAACTCAGCTAAATCAATTAACCTCTATTTGTTCTTGTTAAGTCTTTACAGATTCTGAGTTGTAATGATCATGGTGAACCAGGCCGGTAAGGGGAATTTCTTCCCTTGAGAGTTCCCTATACCAGTAAAATCTCAGGTCCCCTCACTATCCTCTACTCTTCATTAAATCCTGTTCCCATAGCATAGTAAATACACTATTATCCTCTGGCACCAAAACACCTAAATTAGATCTTACAAATAAGCATTATCATCTTTAGTACATATAAGTGATGCACTAATGAGTGCTTGCTTTTTAACTCCTCGCTGTGACTTCTCATATTGCAAAATAATGAAGTTCTTTTTATCTATGAGTCAATAATTTTTGGATTGAAAGTGGACTATAGAGGCAGGTAGGTGGCACAGTGAATAGAGCACCGGCCCTGGAGTCAGGGGGACCTGAGTTCAAATATGGCCTCAGACACAACACTTGCTACCATGTGACCTTGGACATGTCACTTAACTCCAATTGTCCTGCCATCCTAAAAGCTAAATAAATTAAAATAAAATAAAATAAAATAAAGTGGACTATAGCCTTTGGTACTTTCATGATAAAGGTTGAAAATCAAATGTTGGGGCTAATTGTACTTTAGAAATCATCCTCATTTTCCAGATGAGAGATCTGTGAGCCCAGTGAGGCTAAGTAGGTCCTAGGTCAGACAGCTAATAAGTAGCGAAACTGAGAGTAAAACTCAAGTCTCATGGCTCTCAGACAAGTCCTCTTTCCAATATATCATGTTGAATGGGCTTTGGTGTAGAAACATAAAAACGATAACTTTCCTATGAAAAAAATATATTATTTATAATTCAGTGAGAGAAGGTTGATATTTTTTTCAAGAAAGATGTGAAGGAAGTCAAAGTAACAGAATAGGCCCCCATTTGGAAGGGCTTAATACGCTATTTAATAAAGTTATCTTTCTTGGTCATAGATTGCCTATAATCCAGGTCCTCCGTCTTTTAAAAGTAAATTATTTGCCCTTACAAGGTCTAAGGGAAAAGGAATCAATGGATCAGTACTACTCCTAGTCCAGAAATAAACTTCTACAAAAATGTCCACAGCCCAAAGAGTAATATTTTTTAGTAGCAGGAGATAAAATTCATCTATGTGGGATTATGATTCAGGTGCACACCTCATTCTCACTCCTCTATAGGATATATCATTGCTGCTCACATACCCTTTTAGATATATTCTGTGGGCCATAAGACTGAGCAGCAAAGAGCCAAATTATAGACCCTTAAAAACACAGGTTCAGAGATATACCATATTAGATCTTTACTATCTACCTTTTTCCAAAGAACATTAGCCAATACCACACCAAGAGAGACAGGAAGGGAAACCTGAACTACCACGTCTGAGAAACCACAAACTTTTGAGATTCCAACCCACCATTCATTTTTCTACTTCTTTATATATTACATTGTAAGTCTTCTGAAAGGATAGACTAATTTGAAAAGAGTAGAACAAAAATAAAAATCATACTATTAATTCAACTAATGTTTGAGGCAGAATTCATAGCAAGATATTAATTTTTTTTTAAAAATTGTTTATTTTTAACATTCTTTTCTTTTTAAAATTTGTGTTCTATATGCTTTCCCTCCTTCCTGTCCCTCCCTTACCCACCAAGAAGGCAAGCAATATGCTATCAATTAGGTATATGAAATCACACAAAATAAATTTCCATGGTAACCATAATATATTAAAAAGGAAGAGCATTTTACTTTAATTTGCATTGAGTTCATCAGTTCTTTCCCTTGAGGTAGGTAGCATTTTTTTTTTCTAGTGAGTCCTACGTAATTGTCTTGAATTATTTTATTGATCAGAGTAGCCAGGTCTTTTGTGCACAATGGTTCTTCTACTTTCACTTTGCAACAGTTCACATAGGTCTTTTCCATATTTTATTTTCTGAAATTACCCCTCATCATTTCTTATGCTAGCACAATAGTTCTTCATAATCATATGCCACAACTTGTTCAGCTATGACTCAACTAATGAACATTCCCTCGATTTCCAGTTCTTTGCCACCATAAAAAGAGCTGTTTCAAATATATTTGTATATATGGGTATTTCTTTTTCTTTGATCTTTTTGGGTTAAAAAACTAGTAGTAGTATTGCTAGATTATAGGGTATGCAAAGTTTTATAATCTTTGGGACATAGTTCCAAATTTTTCTTTAGAACAGTTGGATTAGTTCACTGTTCCACCAAAGTCCACTTATGTATCCATTTTCTGCCATCCCCTCTAGTATTTTCCATTTGATTTTTTATTTAACATTTTATTTTCCCCAATTACATGTAAAAATAATTTTTAACATTTAAAAAAGTTGAGTTCCAAATTTTCTCTCTTCTTCTTTGCCCTCCCTTCTCATTGAGAAGGCAAGCAATCTGATATAGGAGATTCATGTGTAGTCATTTGAAACATATTTCCATGTTGGTCCTGTTGTGAAGGGGAAAACATAAAAACAAACAAGAACAACAAGAAAAATATGGAAAATAAAGAAGAAATATGTTCCTATATGAATCCAGATTCCATCTGTTCTTTCTCTGGAGATGGATAGCATTTTCCATAAAAAAATTCTTCAGAACTGTCTTGGATCATTGTATTGCTAAGAATAATTAAGTCACTCACAGTTGATCATCATAAAATATTGCTATTACCATATAAAATGTTCTCCTGATTTAGGTTGGGGAACCTGTGACCTTGAGGGGACATGTGGTCCTCTAGGTCCTCAAGTGCAGCCCTTTGACTGAATAAAAGGATTTCTACTGTAAAACTTGGGATCAGTCAAAATGTGATAACCAAGAACCTAGAAGGCCACAGGTTCCCCATCCTTATACCTGATTCTACTAATTTCACTTTGCATTGGTTCATGTAGGTCTTTCCAGTTTATTTTTTCTGAGAGAAACCTACCATTTCTTATAGCACAATAGTATTCCATCACAATTACATAGAAAAATTTGTTTAGTCATTCCCCAATTGATGGTCATCTCTTCAAATTCCAATTCTTTGCCATGAGTAAAAAATAAAAATAAAAAGCACTATAAATATCTTTGTATCTAGATGTTCTTTTCCTTTTTTCCCTTCTTTTTTCTTTTTTTCTTTTTGGTATACAGACCTAGTAGTGGTATTTCTTGTTCAAAGAGTATACTTGGTTTTGTAAGCCTTGGTTATGTAGGCATAGCTCCAAATTGTTCTACAGACGAGTTGAATTATTATACAATTTCATCAACAATGCATCAGTGTCTCGATTTTCCCACATCCCCTCCAACATCACTCATGTTTGTTTTCTGTCATATTAGCCCATCTGACATATGTGGGGTGGTAGCTCTGAGTTATTTTAATTTTATTTCTCTAATTAATAGTGATATGAATAAATTTTATATGACTATAGATAGCTTTGATTACTTCATCTGAAAATGAACTTTCTATCCTTTGATTATCAATTGGAGAGTGTCTCTTATTTCTATAAATTTGACTCAGTTCTCTATATATTTGATTAATGAGGTCTTTATCAGAGAAACTTGCAATTTTTTCACAGTTCCAACTATGGACTCCTCTCTTTTCTATTTCCACCCTGTTTATCCTACTCTCTTTCTGTCTGCTGTCACACTCCATTCTCAAAAGTTTTTCGCACTTCTCCTGATCCACAATCCCTTCTCTCAGTCACCTCCCCATCTCTCATGCTCTTTCTCTCCTACTTTGCTGTGTAATAAGAAAGATTCCTAAACCCATGCTATGGGCTTGTAGTCACCCTGATATTACATACCTCTTTTACATACTTTGTAAGTAGTCTTAGACTTGAAAAATATCTCCCTTTAATCTTTCCTTGCCTCTGCTGGTCCAAAACTTGATTTGAGGCATTATTTTAAAGTTGTTTGGATGGAAATATTGAGAGAGTTCAACTGAGTCCCAACCTATACCCTGCTGTCTTTATACTGAGTCATTCTTAATTTCAATTCCATAAACTTCAATACCTGATTATAAATCCCTATTGAGATCCTAGTTGTGTAGCACTGAGCAAATCCCTTGGCCTCTTTAAGCCTCAGTTTCCTCATCTGGAAAATGAACATAATAATAGTATCTACCTTTCAAGGTTTCTGTGACAACCAAATGAGATAATGTATCTAAAGTCAATGAGTTAGTAAACTAGCATTTATTATGTGCTTTCTATTTTCCAAGCACTATGCTAAATTCTAGGGATTCAAAGAAAGGCAAAAACAGAAACCTTGCCAGGCACATCATATAGGACACCCCTTGTTTTCTTCCCTTCAGGATATAATGTACTAGGTGTCCTCCCATGCCTCCCAATTCCTATTGATACCCTGCTTTCCGAGTATCCAATACTATTGAAAAGTCCTTAATACCACGTAGTCATTTCTTCACTAATGACTGCAACATAAACTGCCCAAAGTCACTAAAAAGAGGTCCTAACCCATTGGAATCTTCAGAAGGAATAGACTATCTAGGAAACTAATTGTATAGATTAAGCAATCTATGGGCATAGCTGCATGTCTCCAAACTGTTCTTCTTGTCATTTCTGCGCCTACTTTGTTCAAAAGGAGGGAATGTGCCATTATAGCAATTGGTAATCTGTAAAGATCTTAATGTGTCTTTGCTATTTGACATTTACCCCAGTGGTCCTCCTTATTGATGAGATTAGGTCTTCTGGAACAGCTCTTTAGGGAGCTCTTTATATCAGATAATGTTTATCAAACATTATGCTTTAAATCTGTGATGTCCTTATTTATAATTCTTTCAATAAACAACATCTTAGACTGAAGATTTCCTTCCAAACTAAAATGTTTCTTTTTGGATTTGGAAATTCCTTTTGACCTGGGATTTTGCCAACTTTTAAAAGTGATAAATGGGAGCAAACACATCTGGCCAAATAAGTTTTAGCATAGATAAACACAACACCTACTTATAAATAAAATCTTACCTGAACTACATAGCAGTCTTTGAACTGGTATTTCTGCCTCATCACTGATGAAATAATCTTCCTAATGCAGACTTCCTAAAGTCCATGCCACTTTCCCGTTCAAGGAACTTTCATCCTATTTTGTCATTAGGTGAAGTATGAATTAATTAGCTTTATATTTAAAGACTTCGAACATTTTTCTCCAACCTATTGTATTAGTATCATTTGCATATTATTCTCCTATGTTAAACCTGCCTCCAATGAGAATTACAGTACTAACTTTTCTCTAATCTTGTCCTTTTCTCTCTTATCCCCAAGAATTGGCCCAGACTTTACCTTATACATAGAACTTCCCCCCCACCATTTCCACCTGTTGAAATCTTTCTTTATTAAAGATTAAGGGCAAGTCCAATATTGTGTATTAAAATTTTTGCTAATGGATAAGATGCCTCCCTTCTCAATTCTCCCTCCTCACCCCCATTTCTTTTCTAGATCTCTACTGGTAAGGTGGTTTGTCTGCATGTGTTCAGATCACCTAACATGGAGGTACTCTGCTCATCTGAATTATTCTACCACTTGATGTTACTGGCCTAATTTCATTGGCTTCTGAACTGGAAAGATAGGGTCTTTCTAACTAGTCAGAAACTGTAGTTCAATCTTTCCCTGCTGCTTGCAGAGGGTAAAGATCAAGTTCATCTACCGGAACAAGGTCATGAACTGAACCTGGAGGGAAAATACATTCTACCCACTTTCTACTTTCTCCCAGCTATGAGAAATGGGTTTCCATTTCTGTTCTGTGTTATGTATTCTTCTCTGGTTTAGCTGTCAGTGATATTACTGTACTTAACCAAGGAATTCAAGCCATCACAATCATCGAGCCTGGATTTCCGGTGGGATGTTTTCAGGGTTTTTTTTTTTGAGGGGGGGGGGAGATTGGTGGTTGGGGTTGATGTAGAATTTAGGATTGCACTTTATTGAATTTGCACTAATGTGTGGACATAATACCCTTTTTCACCCCCAGAAACTGAGGTATATAAAGGAAGAGGAAGATTATGTCTGTACCAGGGAGTAAATTTGTGTCTGCAATTATACTCTATGAATAAATACTTCTTTCATTGAATGGTCCTAGGATTCAAAAAACTCATTTATAAAATGTATAAAGTACTTTAAGTGGGAACTGGAGCCAATGGCACCAAATCTCTCCAAACTGTCCTTAAATGTACTAGACAAACCTGGAGGAAGCCTAAAATATAACATACTTAGCCTTCAGATGGGATTTTGTTATGCTTCTCTAATGGTGAACACGTATTGTAGAAGTTTAAGGTTTACAAAATGATTTCCTAACATAAACACTAAATAAAGCAGGTCAATATTAGTGTCCCTATTTTAAAAGTGAAGCAACTTAGTCTCAGAGGGGCCAAGGGGTTTGATGTACAAAACCAGGGCTCAAATTTATTTTGCTTCTGACTTTTAATTTGCCATGCTACTTCTCCTTGGCCCCTAATGTTATACTTAATTGAATACATGTTGTATACCCCAATTAGATTTTACTTTAAAGCAAATATTCAGTTGTTTTTCAGTTTTGTGTTTCTTCCAATGTTTAATTAAGTTCCTTGAATTCAGTGTATATTTCATGCTACTGATAATAGCTAATGTTTATATAATGCTTTCAGGTTTACAAAGTGTTCTCTCTTTGTCTCTCCCTCACCCTTTCTCCCTTTCTTTCTCTATATACACACATATGTGTGTATATGTGTGTGTTTGTATGTATACAAACATGCATGTATATATGAATCCTTGTAGCATTCAATAAAAGGAATATTTATTTAAAGTGTACAATTACAAAGACACAAATTTACTCCCCAGTACATGGGACTTGATCTTTCTTTCCCTTTCCATACCTCATACACATATGTGTATATATGAACATATATATACAAATATGTGTATATGTGTGTACACATATAGACACACAATCAGATATGTGAATATAAATATTATTTGATCCTTACAATCACCCTGAGACTCAAGTATTATTTAGTAGTATTAATTTTGTTGGGGAATAATGGTTTCCCATTGTTCTGAGGAGACTGAAGACAACTTCATTGCAGATCTGTTGGTGAGACTCTGAACTGGACAGATCAAGACTGGTACCCCCTGCCTATCTGAGTGTCTGGATAAGTATAACCTGCTTCTCAGAATAGAGGAAGAGCTGGGCAGCAAGGCTAAATTTGCTGGAAGGAACATCAGAAACCCTCAGGCCAAGTAAGCTCTGTGGCCAGGAGGCCTAAGAGCTCACAGGTGACAATCACCTTTATAGAAGTCTGCTCCTGTCCTAAGAATGGGCAGCACCACGTACTAGACCAGTTTTGTTTTGGGGGCAGGGGCCTCTGCTGCTTAACTTTCCTCTCCCCTCCACATTTCTGTGATGTTCTCACTGCTTTGTTAGAACTGTCTTTCCCAGAGACCACCTGAGCATCTAGCTCCCTATTGGCAGACCCTTGCCATCCTGTGACTGGGACAGAATGATCTGTTCTCACCCCCAACCCTGGTGTTGATGTATTAAGCCATATACTTGTGATGCAGCCCTTATGAGCCCACAGGACATATACTTAGTGGCTTCTATGTACAGAATAAAAGTATTCAGTAACCCACTGGGAAAAAAACCCCACAACAACAAACTTGTTTGGATTTCTGACCATAATGTTTCATAGAGCTAACAAGATATACACTCTCTGCTTCCTGATAATACTTGCTAGTCACAAGGCAATTCACCATCTTTTGAGTGCAGACATTTCTGAATGTGATAATGGTTTGAAAATATGTGTTCAGGCTATTGATTTACACATATAATAAACCTCTATTTGGACCCCTTAGGCCTTAGCAAGAAATTACATGTGTTACCATCAGATTAGAAAGACTATCAAGATACTACATTTCTTACTCATATAAAATACTAGGCTGAATGTCATGGTTCAGCTATTTTTCTTTTATCATTTTGCTCTATATATTTTGAAGTACACATAATAGACAATTTCCAAAAGCTAAGAACTTGAACATAGTAGCCATTCTTTAAGACCCAAATTGAGTAGAAAATGAAAATCCCCTGAAGACTTCAAAACTTTCCCCTAGGAACAGTGCTGAAGACTATACTCTTAAACCACACTCAAGGATGTGATCAGAAAACCACCTTTTAGAGAAATTTTCAACATTGAGTTGATAAGAACTCTAAAAAAGGAGTACTGTTATGGTGGATTTGGGGCTAAGCAAACTTTAAGTGTGGTCACCTTTTCATTAACAATACAAAGAGTGAGGTAAATGACTTTGAGCAACTCAGCCTTAAATCCAGTTCAGATGCTAGTCAAGATGTCATTGGTCTTCTTCTAGAAAGAAGGACAAACAACTTTACCACCACCAACAGCAATACAAAGCTGAAAACAATTGATATCTTACTTATATGTCATGGAATGAAGGAATTTTAAAATTGATTATGGGGTCTAGAAGGGATGATGTCAGAGATCACCTAGGTCACATCCTCATTCTTTGGTTGAGGAAACTGAGGAGGAGGAAGACTATAAATGTAACTTTGTCCTAGATTACACAGGTAGTAATATTCAAATTTGAACTCAGGTCCTCTGAATCCAGAATCAGTACTCTTTCTACTCTTATAGACTCTCCCCATTCACAAAGAATATACAGTCCTTGAGGGCAGGTTTGTTTTTGTTTCTATGGTTTTTTTCTGTGTGTTTTCTGTGTTCCTAGTGCTTAGTATATTACCTGACAATGAATGCATGCTGAATTGAACTGAAAAAGATAGAAACCAGAAGGCTACGGATTATGCCTGTGCCTCTGTCATATTGACCAAGGGGTCAAAATGATTGCAGTTCAGGGGAGAGTGGTATGCCAAGGCAATCCTGAGTTCATTGTCTGGACTTGATTCCTCTCTAATCTAGTGGTTTTGGAGCTCTTAGTCACAGAGATGCTCATTTGCAGTTTTTTAGATGGTTAATAAATGGCAACACATTGGCAAAAAGAAGTATTAAAAGTAAGATTGCAGTGGAGGAGCATGGATATGGAAAACAAATTTACTTGGTGTCACATTGGAGCACAGGGAAGGCCTGCTGTTCTTCAGCACTACTCACTATTTGCTGAGGTATTCTATTTCACCATTAGCTCTTTATGACTTTTTTAAAAGAAGACTTTTATATTAAAAAAAGCAATTACTTAGAGGAGTCTTGATATATGAATGGACTTGGAACTCTTTCCCAATGACTTAGTTTTTCTTTTCTTAATTCAAAGACTCTGGTCACTCAGAAGGTGACAAGATGAGATTACAGGGGTAGCATTAAACTACAATAAGAGGGAAACCAAGGTCAGAAAATATTAATTCCTTTACCTCACAGTATTTTCTAGTGGAGTATCATAGTGCCCACTCTACAATATGATATGAACCTATAGCTACATACCTATATTAACAGTATTGTACTTCTTGGCCTCTTGAGGATGATTTGTCAGTATCATCTACAAGTCATATTTAACATTAAAGACATAATAATCAAAAAGGACATCTCACTATACATTCATAGTCATTGAAAATGGCAATGCAGAGGGCAGAAACAAGAAGGTGGCATAGAAAAAAGGAGAATTCTGCAAGCTCCCCCATAACCATCTGAAATACCTATAAAATATGACTCTAAACAAATGTTAGAACTCCAGAATCCACAAAAATGAGAGAAAAACACATCTTCCACTGAAGACATCTCAGCAGGCAGTCATCACAGTAAGCTGGGAGCAGAGTCCTGCCCCATGTGATTTCAGCCCCCGGGCATCCAGGGGAAGCCTAGCTAGAGCTTTCAGGAGAAGTAGATCAGCAGCAGCTAAGGCAGTTTCCAGAATTTCCAACCCATAAGAGCCAAGGAGGAAGGGAACAGTGAAATTTGGCTAAATTTGGGGGACAGGATCTGGCCAAACTGACTCGAGAGCAAGAAGCAGTCTGAAGTGGTGGCTCTGCACCTGCCTCCACTTGGCTGCTTCAAAAACTCCTGGCCTGCAGATTTCAGGGGAAGCATGATGGGCGGGGGCAAGTAATTGTTCAAAGGCTAAGTGCTCTTGCTTTGAGCTTCCTGGATCAGAATTGTGGTCTTGGGTGGTGGTCCTGATGTGCATTTTCAGTGCGCCAAAGTTAGTGGGGGCAGCAGAAATGGCAGTCTCCTAATAGATCTGGCAGCTGTGAAAACCCCAGTGATTGGAGACAAAGATCTCCTCTCGGAAGGTAGGGTTCTATGGAATGCAAAAGCCAAATAATTGACTGGCAACATGAGCAGGCAAAGGAAGTAAAGCAAGCCCAGCAATCCAACTTTAGATTCCTTTTTGGGGGGAATAAAGGACCAAAGCATAGAATGGGAGGAAGATAACAAAATCAGAACTGTAACACCAAAAGCTTCCAAGAAAAATATGAACTGGATATAGGCCATACAGGAGCTTAAAAAGGATTTTGAAAACTAAATAAGAGAAGTGGAGGAAGAATTGGAGAAAGAAATGCGAATGATGAAAGAAAATCATAAGAGAGTCAACAACGTGACTGAAGAAAATAATACCTTAAAAAATTGTCTAACTCAAATGGCAAAGGAGGCCTAAAAAGCCAATGAGGAGAAGTATGCCTTAAAAAGTTGAATTTGCCAGATGGAAAAAGGATCTCTAAAGCTTGCTGAAGAGAATAATTCCTTCTGAATTAGAGTGGAGCAAATGGAAGCAAATGACTTTATGAGAAACCAAGATGCTATTAAACAGATCCAAACAAATGAAAAATAGAAGACAATGTGAAACATCTTCTTAAAAAAAATGACTGACCCAGAAAATAAATCCAGGAGAGACAATTGAAAAATTATTGAACTACCTGAAAGCCATGATCAAAAAAAGAACCTAGGAATTTTCCTTCAAGAAATTCTCAAGGAAAATTGCCCTGATATTTTAGAACCAGAGGACAAAATAGAACTTGAAAGAATTCACCAATCACCTCTTTAAAAATATCCCAAAAAGAAAACTCCTAGGAATGTTACAGCCAGGTTCTGGAGTTCCCAGATCAAGGAGCAAATATTACAAGATGCCAGGGGAGTTCATGCCTTCACAACAGTGGACAGGGCTCACATCTTCCATACTTAGTAAGTGCTACTTATCCCTAAGTTACCAAATACTAAATATCTGCTAAACTTGATTGCTATTACATGCCCCACCCTGACCTCCTCTCCATCATCCTCCCTCTCATACCCTTCCCCCCTTCTGTCCTGTAGGCCAAGATACCCAATTTAGAGTGTGTGGTGTCATTCCTTTCCTAAGCCAAATTCAATGAAAGTAAGGTTGATCCATTCCCTTTTTGCCTTCCTGTTCTCCCCCTCCACTGTAACAGTTATCCTTTGCCTCTTCAATATGAGATGATTGACCCCATTCTGTCTCTCCCAGTATCCTCTCATTCTGTTCCTATCCCATGTATCAATTTCATGTTTTAACATATCACTTCCTATTCATTTGATCCTGTGCCCTCTGTCTACATACACATAAATACACACACTCACATATGTATTCATATACATATATACCCTCTTATATAGATATATGTGTATGTAGACATATACGTATACACATATACATGAATAAACAAATATATACACACGCACACACATATATACATATACATGCATACATATATATATATACATACATACATACCTACATACATATACAAATATACACATTTATATTTCCTACAGCTATCCTTATACTGAGATGTTTCACAAGTTACAATTCTCATTTTTCCATGTTGGCATATAAATATTTCATCTTTTATAAGTTACTTATGATTTCTTTTCCATGTTTACCTTCTCATGCTTCTTGTGTTTGAATGTCAAACTTTCTGTTCAGTTCTGTTTTTTTCTTCAAGACTGCTTGAAAGTCCTCCACCTCATTGTATGACCATATTTTCCCCTGGAACATTATACTCAGTTTTGGTGAGTAGATGATTCTTGGTTTTAATCCTAGCTCCCTTGATCTCTGGAATAACAGATTGTTTTCCAATGGATGTTCTTAATTCACATAAAGTACCAAAGTACACACTGAAAGGGCCACTTGAGGAGCCAAGACAGCGGCATAGAAGCAGCAAATCACTGCAGTTCCCACACAAACATGCTAAAAACTCATAAAATGGGACTCTAAAACAGATTTTCAAGCTCCAAAACTCTCTAAAAGACAGAAAACACATCTGTTGCTACAGGCAGTTCAGCAGGTGGGGCTCTTTGCAGCAGTCTGGGAGCTGTGGCCAAAACCCCAGCCTGGTCAGGCCCCAGGGCATCGGGCGGGGAGCCGCATCTATAGGACAGCAGATCAGCTGCACTGCAGGCACAGGTACCACATTTATCAGGCCAGAAGGAACAAAAGGCTAAGAGAAAGGTCAGTAGATTTTGCTAACTCGGGAGGAGAAGAGCGGGCAAGGAAGCAGCAAGAGGCAGCTGTAGCAGCAGGAATGGCTGAAAGCAGCAGCG
>CM053599.1:88659444-88694615 GCA_028646575.1 Pseudocheirus occidentalis
AGAGAAAGGAACCTACTTGTTTTCATTGTGGAAAGGTGGGGCACATCACCGGGTTCTGTAGAGGTAAAGCCAGGACTGGGTCGGGAAACTTGCGAGGGGGCCCCAAGAGGGCCCCTACCACATTTCAGGCAGAAGTGACTCAGAAGGCAGAGAAAGAACAAGGCTGGGGAATAAACCCTCAGGCCGAGTATCAACGTCAGTTCTAAAGATTTCGAAAGGGCCTTTGACTGCCCGGGCTGGTCTGCATCCTATGCAAGAGTTAATTATTCCTCTATTCACCACCCTAGATGTGGAAGTGGGGACCTTTGATTGTACTGTTTTGGTAGTTGGGTGTCCGGCCCCCGCTTTAGGTATAGTGCACTCTACTATACTATATCCTGGAGAAAACTGCATTTCTGTTACTAACCCACATTCATTCCCGCTTTTATTACCTGTATCAGACCCGATAGCTAGGAAATGGGATTTAGACTTTAAGTCTGAACCTCAAGTGACATTGACTCAGATAATCTCTGGTGATAGACCACTCACCACCTTATGGATAGAAGGAAGACCCTTTTTGGGTATGTTGGGTACCGGAGCAGACGTTTCAGTGGTTAGAAAAACTGACTGGCCACCATAATGGCAGATAAGAATTTGATTGGTATTACAGGGGTGGGAGGTGTCCAAACAGCTGCTCGCTCTGCAAGATATTTGAGATGGGCTATAGAAGAGAATGAAGGAATGTTCCGTCCCCTGGTAGTGTCAGGATTATCTACCTCTTTATGGGGCAGGGATATCATGGCTGAGATGCATATGTCTTTACAATCAAACTAATGGGGGCCACTGACTTAGTAGCGCTCCCCAAAATTGAAGTGGAAGTCTCAGGACCCCATATGGGTAGAGCAGTGGCCCCTAAGTCAGGAAAAACTAGCAGTGCTACAAAGCATTGTTGAAGAACAGCTTCAAGTGGGACATATAGAGCCCTCCTTTAGTCCTTTCTCCAGGGCCCCTTAGGGCCCCTCCCCTGGTCATACCCTCGCCACAGCGCCACAGCGAGCCAATGTGTCTCACCCCGAAGGTGGAGATATTATCCTGCTTATTGTAAGCAGGTGCAGCCTTTTCATTCTGCCTCCAGTTGATCGACCACGTGCACTCCTGTTAGCTGAGGACCGGTTCAACCCGTCCATCTCACGTGGAGTATCAATGACCCTCTTTAGGAGTCTCCTCCCCACGCGAGGTATCAGAGACCTAACAACCTCCTTTCTTATCTATTCTCCACAAAAAAAAAATCAAAATAAGACATAGGTAACTTTACCAAAACAAATTTACATTGATGTGAAACAGCTATACAATGGAGGTGTCCAACGCCAGATGGACCTGAGTTGTAAAGACCAAACCTAGACCCTTTTCATTGTCTCAAAAGCAATACATAAAACAAATAAGGTTGGAGAATATTTTTTGAAGTGGAAGAAGGAAAAAATCAACACAGAAATATAAAACGAAAAAGTAAAGAAATAAGCAAGGAAGGAGAAAAAAGCTTGAAAAAAATGAATGCATATTGTCAAGAGAAAGACAATTATTTCTGGAAGGAAAAAAAAATTACAATGATGTTCCACTGCAAGTAATTAAAAACTGGTTAATATACTCAGTAAGAGAAAAAATGAAAATGTCATTTATATGACTAAAACAAAGGAAGAAAAAATAAAAATTATGAGCATGAGACAATACCTTGTTAGCATCTGGTGGAGAAATCTTAATAAATTAGTAATTTCTCTGTACAATAAAATGTCCTAATTGTTTTTTTCCTATATGTTTGTTTATTTAAGAAGACGAAAAAAACATTTTCCCTAAATTAAAGCATCACAATGAAACAACAATGCTTAGCAATACAATTAGAGAATTGTTGTACTTCCAGAAAAATATAGAGAAATGTTGAATATGAACACTATATTTTAGGAAAGAATGTGAGAAAATTTCCTACAAATGTCAAAGTAGATGGCAAAGGTAAGATCAACAGAATTAATAAAATGCCAAGAGAGAAAAGCTAAATAATTTATTCACAAAGAAATGTAGTGATCATACAACTTTAATGCCTAAGAGAAAAAAAATGTAAATAGCCGGGAGAAAACTGTATTTCAAAAAACATAAATTTTAATTGCATAGGGCCTAAATTGCCACTAAAAGTGTGGAAAACAAACTAATAGGTATTTATCATAATGTTGTAAAACAGAAAGCTTACAATGTGACCCTCGATTTGATTATTTTTTTTCAATAACTCAACAAATATTTATTGAAGCATAATAGGTTCAAAACAGTGTATTATACACAATTTGAAATTAATTTTAATTCTACTTTAAAGGTTTAACCAAGCTAGATGTAATATTCTATTTTTCATATTTAAACTTTTGTTTATTTTTAGTTTACATCATTCATTTCCATGAGATTTTGATTTACAGATTTTCTCCCCATCTTTCCCCTACCCACCACCCCAAAACAGCAATACCACTGTATACCCCCTCCTCCAATCAGATCTCTCCTATATCCTCCCCCATCATCCTTCTGACTTCTTGGTAGGGCAAGATGTATCTCCACACCCCAGTACCTGTATCATTTCCCTCCTTCCTATTCCAACTCCCCAATTGTTCTCTTTTGTACTTGGTCCATGTCCCTTTAGAAAAGTGTGTGCTTCTAATAATGCTCCCTCCCAACTTGACCTCCTCTCCATTCTCCCTGCTTTCATCACCTTCCCCCCTACTCTCCTGTAGGCCAAGATACCCAATTTAGAGTGTATGTCATTTGTTCCCTAAGCCAACTTCAATGAGAATAAGGTTGACCCATTCCCTTTTTGCCTTCCTGTTCTTCCCCTCCATCGTAACAATTATCTCTTGCCTCTTCTATATGAGAGGATTAACCCCATTCTGTCTCTCCTTGTCTCCTATCATATTATTCTTCCCCCACCTCTCAGTTTCACCTTTTAAAATATTATCCTATTCTGTTCAATGGATTCTGTGCCCTCTGTCTATGTACACATATATACACACACTCACATATATATTCATCTGCATATATACCCTCCTCCCATAGACATATGTGTATGTATACATATATATATATATATATATATATATATATACATTTATATTCCCTTCAACTATCCTCATACTGAAAAAAGTTTTATAAGTTTTAATTATTATTTTCCATGTTGGCATGTAAATAGTTCAGCTTTGATAAGTTACTTATGAATTCTTTTCCATGTTTACCTTGAATTTGAATGTCAGATTTTCTCTTCAGTTCTAGTTTTTTCATCAAGAATGCTTGGAAGTCCTCAGCCTCATTGAATGAGTATGTTTTCCCCTGGAACATTCTACTCAATTTTGCTGGGTAAGTGATTCTTGATTTTAGTCACAGCTCTCTTGATCTCTAGAATATCATATTCTAGGTTCTTCAATTCCTTAATGTAGAGGCTGCTACATCCTGGGTTATCCTGATTGTGTTTCCACAGTATTCAAGTTGTTTCTTCTTGGCAGCTTGTAATATTTTCTCTTTGATCTGGGAACTCCAGAACCTGGCTAAAACTTTCCTAGGAGTTTTCTTTGGGGGATCTTTTTCAAGAGGTGATCAGTGAATTCTTTCAACTTCTATTTTGCCCTCTGGTCCTAAAATATAGGGGCAATTTTCCTTGAGAATTTCTTGAAGAATGTTTTATAGGTTCTTTTTTATTATTATGGCTTTCAGGTAGTCCAATAATTTTTAAATTGTCTCTCATGGAACTATTTTCCATGTCAGTGGTTTTTCAAATGAGATATTTCATATCACCTTCTATTTTTTCATTTGTTTGGATCTGTTTAATAGTGTTTTGATTTCTCACAAAGTCATTTTTATTTCCCTTTGCTCCACTCTAATTCTGAAGGAATTATTCTCTTCAGAAAGCTTTTTATAATCTTTTTCCATGTGGCAAATTCAGCTTTTTAAGGCATTCTTCTCCTCATTGGCTTTTTGGGACTCTTTTGCCATTTGAGTTACCCTATTTTTTAAGGTGTTATTTTCTTCAGTCAGATTGTTGATTCTCTTTTCATGATTTTCTTGCACCATTCTCATTTCTCTTGCCAATTTTTCCTTCACTTCTCTTATTTGGTTTTCAAAATCCTTCTTAAGCTGCTCTATGGCTTATAATGAGTCTCCATTTTATTTGAAAGCTTTTGCTGACTGTGTTGTCTTCTTCCCATTCCATGCTTTGATTCTTTTTGTCCACCCAAAAGAAATCTAAAATTGCATTGCTGGATTTGCTTTGCTTCCTTTGTTTACTCATGTTGCAAGTCAATTACTTGACTTTTAAGTTCATTAGAACTCTGTTTTCAGAGGGAAGAGCTCTGTACCAATTTGCTCAGGTTTTGCAGCTCCATTTCTGTAGCCCCCACTAGCTTTGGCTCACTGAAAATGTACCTCAGGACCACCACCCAAGACCATGATCCTGACCCAGGCAGCTCAAGGCAAGAGCACTTAGCCTCTGAATGATTGCTTTGCCCCCCTGCAATCTGCAGGCTGGGAGCTTCTGAAGCAGCCACATGGAGACGGCTGCAGGGCACCCTGTTTATCCACTTCTAGCCCTGGGGCTGTCAGCCAGATTTATTGGAGTTCCACTGACTTTTCACTTAGTCCTTGTTTCTTATGGGTCAGTTAGTCTGGAAAATGCCACAGCTGCCAGTGATTTGTGCTATAGCTGCAACATGTTCTCGTGGCCCTAGGGCTCCAGCCATGGGTTCATGAGGTGCTGGTCTGGGCTCTCAGTGTGCTGCAATGAATCCCTTCCCTTCTGCCTTCCAGGCTGACTTTAGCAGGAGCTTTGTTACTCTTGTCATTTTATGGGTTCTGGACCTTTAAAATTTGTTTAGAGTCATATATTATAGGTATTTGAGGTGGTTATGGGGAGAGCTGCAGAGTTTTGCTGCTTCTATGATGCCATCTTTACTCTTCCCCCCTGGCAATTTTATTATCTTGCAAAATTGTGTATGTTTCTTCATGAGAAAAATATGGATTCTTACAATAGTTGCCAGGTATTGGTGAGACCTTTGCTACACAAAGTGACTTCAAAGCAATAAAAGCTAAATACCTATCTCACAGTATTTACAAACTATAAGGAATAGGGAGAATATTACTTGAAGTCCTACATTATAAGAAAGACAGTGATTTGGTTTTTCAGCCATTCATTTATTTAAATTGTTTTTAGTCTCCACTTAACTCTAATTTTTGTTCATTTTTAACATTTTTAATTATTTTTTATTTCTATTACCTTGTATTACATAAAGGATAAGTTTAAATTTTCTACATACATATGTATATATGCAAATATGTCTCTGTGTGTGTGTGTTGCCTATGCTCCAGAATGTGATAATTTTTGTAAAAGTTTAATGTCTTCTGGAAAAAAATATAAATTCTCTAGTATAACCATTAAATGTTCTCCATATGTCTTTCAAGTATAATTGCCCTAACCTTCTTTCTATCAAATTATATCAAATTCTGTTCACCATTTTTGTAATCTGGCTTAACCACACTACTGATATTGCTCCCTTCAAAGTTAGAAATGATCTTATCCTCTATTGTAATATCTCTTTGTAACTCTACATACTTTTTGACTTGCCTATACCATTTACATTGTTGAACACTTCTTTCTTTTTTCATCCTCCTTCCTTCCTTTAAAAAACAACAAAATGTACTTTCATGGATTTTCTTTAATCTCTTTATTCATTCTCTTACTTCTTCCCTGTCTCCTCCTCTTTCCCCAGTACATTAAAATTAGTTGTCTACCAAAGCTTTCCCCCACTTCCCCATCAGTTTTGTTTTGTTTTTCTACAGTCTTTTCTGTGGTAATCTCATTTCCTTGCATGATTTCCATTATTGACTATATTACAAGAAATTCCAAATATTTAACTTTGTTGTCATACTCTTAATGGAATGTATCTTAGAATTTCACCTCCCTTTAGGACACTTTCATCTGGATATCTTACAAGACCCCATGCTCAACCTGTCTAAAACTGATCTCATCATATCCTTTTCCTCTACCTCAGCCTAAATTCAACATCTAAAAGTCATCTTTGATTCTTGCCTTTCCCTCCTCTCTCACCAGTATCCAATAAGTTGCTTAATCCTTTTATTCCTATCTTCATACTATCTCTCATATGTGTGTGTGTATCTTCATTTACATCCTTCCACAACTCCTATATTAGGTGTTCATTACCTCTCTTTTGTACAGTTGTAATGGTTTCCTAGTTTATACCATTTCCTTAGTGATCTATCCAAATGAACTTCTTTAATATTATCAATTCTCAAAAATCTGTAACAGCTCCTTCCCCCATTGCCCCGAATAAAGTACAAATATCATATTTTGGTATTCAAGGTTTCCTAAAGGGTTACTTCAATCTCTCTTTTAAGCCTTTGTCCTATTGCTCCCAGTTACATACTTTATGCTTTAGAGTGATAAAAAAAATTTTTCTTTACCCTGCACTCATCATAACATATTCTGCTTCTGTCTCTTTGGTCATGTGATTCCATGGGCTCCCCTAAACCATTTCCTATCTTATCTTACAGAAATTTCTCTCTCGATGTTCCTTCTTTAATAAAACCTTTCTTGATGCTCCACGTTCTTTGATTTTTGTCTAAACTTTTTCTTCATACTTATCATATTTTGCATTCAATCATAATAAGCTGTATTCATGCTATTTTAAAAATCCTTCAATTAAATTGCAAATTCCCAAAGATCAACCCCTATGTTATTTTTCATCTTTGTGTCTTTCTCTAGTCTCTGTCATGGTGCCTTTCTGTGTAGTTGCTGTTTAATGCCTCATTACTTGAATTAAATTGATAAGTAGTTTTGCTATGTATTAATACAATTTCATTTTCACAATCCCTTCTTGAATATATTGTTTGTATTTCACTTCAAAGCAAATAAGAATATTATTGAATGTTAATCTTGCATCTACCTTTTTCAGAGGTAGGATGGGGTAGTAGAGTGCAGGGTAGTCCAGTGTGTTCTGCAAAGCTATGGAAGATTGAAAAAAAAGAAAAATCACCCCTCCAAGACAGACCAGAATAACTACTGAATCATTTTCACAGTATCACAAAAAATTCAGTCAATTTAATTAAACAAATAAAACTTATTTGGTAGGTGCCAGATATGAGGCAGCAGCTAAGACATACTGTGCCAAATCTCTGACATTAATTAGCCAGAAGATTAGGAGCTGGCAATCAGGTGCTCTTTTCTCCCTGCTATGGGTACTACTCTACCCCAGAGGGCCCTCTGGCATAAAAACCAAGGCAAGCATTGTGCTAAACATTTTACAAATATTGTTTCATTTGTTCATAGACAGTAGAGTTAATGAAATTCACTCACCTCATCAGAGAGGACATTGTTTTTGCCTGGGCTAAGGATTTTATCACAGGATCTGAAAATCCAGTCAAGTTCTACTTATTGTGTTTATAGATAAAAAGACTCCAGACTTTGCCTTCTTCACTGAAGCCTAGCAATGTCCAGCATCTCTACTGGAAGAGGAAACTGTTGTGACTTGGGTGCCACTGTTCCTTTCGTGTTTCATTTTCAAAACCCCTTGTACTAAGTCTTCACATCTCTGGATCATCTAACTCTAAATTCCCTCTGGATTCTCCCAGATCATTCTGTAGGCATTTTTCCAGTTTAGGTTAGTTCTATGGAGCCAATATGAATAAGAAATAAACCTATGTTCAAAGAGTTGCCAAACTATTAGACATAGCAAGAAACATTTGGAAGTGGTTACAACACAAGTCAAAATGTGATGTGACCTACAGAGTAAAACATTGCCATGGGCAACAGTGTAGACAGTAATATTTAGAGGGTAAGATTTTCCACAGTCAATTGAGCAAAATGAAATGAAGAAGGAATGAATGTATGCCCGTATTTGTAACTGATCAATCAATAAACTATTATTAAATACCTCCTACGGGTCAGGATCTGTGCTAAGCACAGGAGACACAAGAAAAAACGACAAAAGACAGTCCCAGTTTTTAATAACTTTCTAATGAGGGAGACAGCAAACAAATATATACAAACAAGCTATATACATACAAATAAGAAATAATTAAGAGAGAGAAACCACTAGAATTAAAAGGACTTAGGAAAGGATTCCTATAAAAGATGGGATTTTAGTCAGGAATTAAAGGAAGTCATGTAAGGCAGTAGGCAGAGATGAGGAAAGAGAGCATTTGAGGTATGGAGGACAGTCAGAGAAAATTCTGGGAGATGGAGTGTTTTGTTTGTGCAACAAGTAAGGAACTGTTCCACTGAATCAAAGATTAAGTGGTAGGGAGTAAGGTGTAAGAAGACCAGAAAGGTAAGAGAGGGCTGGATTTGAAAGGCTTTGAATGCCAAACAGTATTTTCTATTTGATCCTGGAGGCAATAGAAAGTCACTGGTGTTTATTGAATAAAAGGGCGAAATGGTTGGACTCATGCTTTTAGGAGAATCACTTTAGTGGCTGAATAGGAGATGGAATGGGTAAGGAGAGACATCAGTCAGGCTAATCCACCAACAAGCTATAGAAGTCTGTACCAATACAGTGAAAGTATCAGAGGAGACCAGAAAGTATAATTAGGAAATGTTGCAAACATAAAATTGACAAGTTTTTGGTCTAATTTTATACACTCAATAATCATATCTACCTATTTACATAACATTTAGAAAAATAATTTTTAAAACAACAATATTTCAAACATTTTCCATAATTTTGTTTTTCACCAAAAATCTTTTGCCAGGGCTTGATGACCTTGCCTCTTTTTAATACACACAACCCAAAAAGTTAGAGGAAAATTTACAGGATTGTTTTTACATAGTTACTAATAAACACTTCTCATAAGCATGCTTTTATAAACATATGACTCACACAATAACAATTGAACATCTCACAAAACCATCTTAATGAAAGCCCCTAATTTTTAAAACAAATACAAACTTTAAATTTATAATCTTGTACATAATTAAAATTCCCTAATATTTTGCCCATAATAAAATCTCAGATGTATCAGCATTTATACCAAGTTGTATAAAAATTTTCAAGAATGATATAAGCACATATCCAATACAAGAAATTCAAATTTTTGAGAGTAATGACCAATTTAATAAACTTAAACTAATTGGTACCAGATTGTCTTACACAAAAATCACTTATAGCATGAATTTTATGCTCAAAAGAAAGCTTTACATTGAATAATAATCACAATTAACATTTTTCTTCCCATTTTTTACCCAAATACACATTTTTCTCAATACTTGCCATTTGAGTGAGTTTTGTGCAAACCAAAACCAGAACACTTTTACAAATTTCTAGGACTTGGACTTCACCTTACAACACATTTTAGGGGGAGTTTATAAAATGAGTCCAGTGTCTAAAGCCAAATAACACCATAGACCGTATTATCATACATTTCCAAATTTTAATACTCTTAGCCAACTGAAAATATCATTTACAAATATCTATCTATGTTTCTAACATTTCTTATTATAATCAGGTCCTTTTAAAATATGCTGAGCCAAAATGCTAACTGCTTTTTTTGGTTCTGACCAATTAAATTAATCTATATTCTCTATCATAATAAGTGCCATTATCATTTTTTTCTTTTTGGATGGAAATTGGGTTTAAGTGACTTGCCCAAAGTCACACAGCTAGTAAGTGTGTTAAGTGTCTGAGACCGGATTTGAACTCAGATCCTCCTGACTCCTGGGCCTGTGTTCTATTCATTGTGCCACCTAGCTGCCCCTGCTGTTCTCAAGTTTACCCAATGCTAACCAGCCAATTTTAACCTCTCTCTTTAACATCTCAAAACTTCCTTGAACCATCCAATATGCTTAAACCATCTGATGCTATACAAGAATGCCCTATGGTGCAGGGGGGAGAAATTTCCCAGCCCACCCCCATCTATTTCAAAACTTTTCTAACTTTCACATTTTCACCCAAGCCCTTATTTCTTTTTCCCAATCTTTCAAACCCGATCCTCAGACTACCTACATTCCTTTACATTCCAAATTAATCATACTCAATTTTCATGCTACTTTATGCACCTTTAAACTCGAGAATTTACATTAAATAATAATCACAGTAAAAGCAACATGGCTTTCTTAGAGTGCAATCCTTCCAGCCAACCTTCTGTTTACAGTAAAAACACTGGTCTGCCTTTTGTCTGGAAGCTTGGGGAGGCTGCTTAAATTGCTGTTTTCCAAATTTTGAAATTTTGGTAAGATTGGTGGGATGGCTGGCAGCTGCCCTCTTACGTTGGAGCAGATATTTGTGACAGTTTTCAATGCATCCCTCCCTCCTGAGGTGTTGGGGTTCCAATTAGGGTGGGATGTAAGAAAGACCTGTTCTACCTCATCTTTTCTCTCCTCCAGGGAACCTCCCTGGGGTCCTATGACTGCCTTCCTAGATTCTAACAGAACGTGGTCCTTTTCTTCTGTGGTGAATAAAGTGGTTAGAAGCTGTTTGTAGTCATCCCAAGAGGGGCAATGGATATGGAAGACAGATTCAAGAAGGGTAAGGAGGTTTTTCAAAAAAGGGAGTTCTGGGTTTTTCAATTGTAAATGTCATATGTAGAAAAGGGGACATATACCAGAAAAGAAACCCCTTCAGGATTTGGAGGAGGACGAGGAAACTTGAAGGTGATAACTTGACCCCGCTCAAGTGTGAGGGGGAGAAAAAAAATCTTACTTTCCCCCTCTTCATAACCAGGTGAAGAGTCTGGAAGAGCAAGATACAGCTGAGTCAGGTTCAGGGAGGGAGTCAGCGGCAGTGGAGAAGCCTCAGGAGAAGAGCCAGGGGCCCCAGGATTTTATGGGGGAGGGAGTAAAAAGCTCAGGGAGGGGTATGAGTCTTCACTCTGATCTTGCAAAACCTTCAAAACTTCTCTCTTTTTCTTAAGAGTGACAGATGGAGGTTGGGATACCAGAAATCAAATGGCTCTTTGCAAGGCACAATTTTGGATCCAAGGTAGAGGGTGGGAGACAAATGCTAGCCAAACATCAATGTAAGGAAACTGGTCAGGGTGGCCAGTATAGCAAGTGACCAGGTTCCAGATCGAGAGGATGATTTGCCTATCAAAGCTCCCCTGCATTGACCATCCAACACCAAAGTTGGGCCATTTGTTCATGCAAAACAAGATAAGCTTGCTTTTCTTTAGAGTAACACAATTATCATCCCCTTCCCTAGAAACTTCTGATAAATGCTGTAACATTACAATCTAAGGGGGTGTTGGACTTAATGATGGAGGCCTCTATCCCTTACAGCCAAAAATACTTTCACTCAGAGTAGGAGACTGGAGAAAAGAGGAAGTGTCACGGAAACCACAGGCTTGATAGAAAAGTGCAGATATATTCAAGAAAATACAGACGTGGTCAAATGCAGAGATATGATATTGAACAGGCAATTAAGTAGGCCTTACTTAATCCCTATTATAACATGTAAGCAACACAGCAGAAGCAAGTGAGATTATAAGGGAGAAGGCAATACTTAATAGAGGATCATTAATGACAGATAGATAAAAAGGAGAGCATGAAGGACTTGGAGAAGAGCACAAATGGCTTTTCTTTCCATGTATCTTTGAACTGTGCTGCAGAGGAGAAAAACAGGAACAGAAAGTGCAGTAGGTTAGAACAGACAGAAAGAGAGGGACACTTGCCAAGGGCTCCAAGATTTATGGAGCCCCAAGATTCAGACCTGATCTCTAGAAGGTCAGGACACAACCAGGGGAATATCCCTTAGATTTACACCCAATGTGGGATCAGGGTCCCCAAGATTTATGGAGCCCCAAGATTTACACCTGATCTCTAGAGAGTCAAGACACCACCAGGGGAATAACTCCGAGATTTATACCTATTGTAGAACACAGTGTCCCACAAACCAAACTGTTGAGAAGCCCAGCGGCTTGTGGTCTTTCCAGGGAGTTGGGGTGTTTAGAGTGAAAGGACCAAGATACTACTTGAGGAAGTCCCAAAAATGGGACCCTCAAGATAATACACTTGCATGAGAGAGCTCCAAAAGGAGGCTCCTCAAGATTCACACCTGATCAATCCAGTCTAAAGCATGATACCAAGTCTGGTCCTCAACTGAAACCATGGGAAACTGAGGAAACAGAAAAGGAAACCACAGAGAGAAATGAGGAAAGAAAATGGAAATAATCACCTTTGCAGGCACAGGACAGACAAAAAGGAAAACCATCACCTCTGGACAATTCTGGAAATCCACTGGGAGCCAAATAAAGGCACGTCAATGTCAGACAGGCAGGGTAGTCCTAGGCTTTTCCAATCTCCAGAGCCCTGGAAATAATCCATGTGCCAGCTCCCTTGGAAAGCAAAACAGTCCAAGATGCCTACCAGCCCAGGCTGAGAGCCTAGTCAAGCCCAGGTTTCTTAGGGGATGGTCTAGGGGCCCAGAGGAACTTCTGGGTTCCCAAAATCTCAGTGGGAACTCCAAAAATGTTGTGCAGAAATTAAGAGCAAGTCAAGGTCTGGGTTCAGGATAAATTTAGGTGTAGATTTATGAAGCAAGCATCAGACTACCAGAGTGTAAACTCAAATCTGTAGTGATCTTTTGGGGGCACCACTTTGGTTATAAAGACTAAATCCACAAAAATCAGGGAGGGGAGCTAGCAAAAGCCATGAGGTAGAGAAGCAAAGAACAGCCATTGGTTAGATCTATAGCTCAGTGCTAATTTGGGAATATGGCGCAAGGGTACAAGGGTGCAATCTTCCTATGACTCAGATGTCCCTCTAGAGAACAGGGTGGAAGATCATAGTCAGTGCTTTCCAGAACAGGGTGGAGGGTCATGGGGTAACAGGGAATTGGAAAATCTCAGAATAGGCCAGGGTTATGTTTCAGGTTGAAGGTATGTGGAACAGGACGGGGTGGTCTCTATATTACCCCATAACCCTGAGTTGCACTTTGTACACTCATACTGATTCAAGGAAAATATATAGAATGCTAATTTGAGGAAAGAGGGGGCAGGGAACCTTGCCCTGAGCAATGCCCAGACATGCTTTAAAGCTGTTTCAATCTATGACAAAGTATAGGATAAAGACAAAGACAGAAATATAAAGGGGCTTAATGGTGGGCCACAAATCAAGTGGTACACAGTGACCTGGGATTTGGATTTCAATACAACAGGATGAATCCTAGAAGTCCTCAGTAAAACAATTTAATATGGTAAATTGAAAGAACCCTTTAGCAAACTCAACATCTTGTCATTTTTCTCAAAGTTGAAAACCATTTAATAATAATAGCAGTTAGAATTCATATAGAACTTCAAGCTTTACAAAGGGCTTTACAAATACTAACTCATTGTATATTCACAGCACTGAGAAGAAGGTGCTATTCCTCAGAAGAAACTGAGAGAGAGAAATATTAAGTGATTTGTTCAGTTAACACATATAGTAAATGACTAAGGCCAGTTTCAAACTTGGGTCTTCCTGACCCCAGATTCAGTGCTGTAGCTACTATAGGACCTAATTAAATGAAGTAGAACTTGTTGTGATACTTCTTTTGACACAGCTTCTATTTCAAATCCTATTTATATTCTCTGGCTCATAAGTTTCAAAAATACTTACCATCCTTAGCCAAAGCTCTATTTTTTCCTGACAATGGCTAACTTAACAGTAGTAAACAACCTCTACCCCTGTGCAACTATTCTCAACTAGGAAGATCCAGCTCCCTCTTTGTTCTCTTTGTTCTCCATGGCAATGGCTGACTTTAAACATCAATAAACAGTACACAATCTGTCTTCTGTTATAGTTGCTAATGTATGTCTTCTTTTCCCTAATCATTTGTTAACTCCTTGAGGACAATTTATTGAACTTGTATATTGTATTAATGATTCTGTCTCTTTCCCTGTAAAGACTTTTCCCCTCCTAATCGCTCCCCCAACTTTCTAAAGTGAGAAGTAATGCCAAGAAAAGCACTCAGCCACAATGTAAGACTGCTTCAAATCTTATGCCTCCCAGGCCATGGAGAAGAAATCTGATAAGGAGAATTATATTACTGGAGAGCTACAAAAACCATGCTATGGGAATACAATAAGATTCATTGTCAGCGAGTAGAGCATAAGGAGGTGGTATTTAAACTTGACCTTGAATAATGTGTAAGTTTTTTTGACAGGGCAAAAATGGGAATAAGGTGAGGAGAACATTTAACATGTAGGAATGAAAGAGCCAGTGCTTCTTGGAGTGATGACTTGAAATAGATTTCTGAGTAAAATAGCCAGATAGAAATAGTTTTTTTAATGAGGAAGGTTTACACTAAAATGGCAGTTTCCAATAATGTATTTATTTGTGAGTATTACACTTTAAATAATCCATAGACGAGACTACCAGTATGGGCAAAGCATTGAAAATTATGCAATACATAAATTAGTTGAAGGAATTAGTATTTGAGGACTTCAGTGAGACAATATTTTGAGGAGTAATGTGGTTCATATAATCATAGATTTAGAACTAGAATACATTTTTAAAACCATATAGTCCAACCCCCTTGTTTTATAGATAAAGCACTTGAGCTCCAAATATGTTAAGCTAGAGGTCACACTGGAAGTAAGTGATAGGGGCCAAGATCAAAACCCAAGTCCTTTGATTACAAAGGCAGCACTCACTTAGTTGTTCCATATTTCTATCCTACATGATAGACATGTTCAAGTGTGAAGAGCCAGTCATAGAGAAAGGTAATTATACTTGTTCTCTTTGGCCCAGGGGGAAGAACCAGTAACAGGGAGTGGAAAGTACAAAGAAATTTCAGCTGCGTATAGGGGAATTTTACTTTAACTGAGAGCTACTAAAAATAGAAATGGCCTACCTCTTGTGGTAATGTGTGTTTTCTATTGATGGATATCTTCCAGAAGGAAATATATGACCATTTTTTTAGAAATATTATAGAAGGGATTCCTTTTCAGTCATGTGTTAGTGTAGATTACCTTGGAGGTCTCTTCCTATTCATAACATTTTGTGATTCTAGAAACACTGAATTATTTTCTTCTATGCATTTAGAAGAATGTGACATTTCTATTGGGGATAAACATAGCACTCCAAACAATCCCTTCAGTACTACTCACAATGTATAATAATTGGCAATATGATAAAAAAATATTTTGGGAATTTCTTTCCTATAAAACAAGTTTAAAAATATCAAGAATCAAATATGTGTTTCTAACCAATTATTTCTTTTGTTAGGTAGCTGGTGACTTTCTGAATAAGTGTCTTAATATCTCGATGTTCAACCTAGATAAATGAACTAATGACATCCTCTCTGGATCCTAGATGATATAGTAATACTTTTAACAGCTTTTGTTATTTCAAAGAATTAATGCTCAAGAAAAATCATCACTGGTTATATGATTATCTGTGTGTCTATCTATCTATCTATCTATCTATCTATCTATCTATCTATCTACCTATGTCTATCCATACAAACGTATTTCTTTAAATTAGTGAGAGCTATTTTATTAGGAACACAGTTTCCTACTATGAATTATCACTTCTTAAAATTCATGACCCAAAACTGTTGCTGTATTTTGCTGTGAGATTGACACCTACCATCATGATGGGAAAATATTCTTTTTTTAAGACCTGTTAATTTAACTTATGTAAATTAATTGGCTGAAGGATGAAGTAAGCTTGCAGAATCCCACAATTTGGATTCCTTTATTAACTGAAAAGTCAGGTGTTGAAATACTTTTAAAGCTCTGTTAGTCTGTTCTCTGTTGGTGTAATGTGGGCAGATTCTCACTTGTTAATTATATTGAGTGCAAAGGAGGAGAAAAAAATACAGAAAAACTAAGTTGGAAAAAAGAAAATACACAATCGGTACTTTTTTGTATAGAAGATGATACCCAAAATGAAATATAGAATATGATACTACAGAACCTTCTCCATCTCTGACATAGAATCACAGTAAAAAAAAAATTATTGTGACAGAGCAGCTTTTCATGTTTCCCCCACCAGACAGCTTTCTATGTTGAATAAAACAAATGCTCTATAAGTTGCTCAGCACTGAGTATTATATAATAGTTTCACAAAGTAGTCACCTCAGTCTTTAAAGGGTTCTCATCACCTTTCAAAAGAATTCAAACTATTTAATCCAGACAATATATTACTTCCAAGTATAGCTCCAACCAAATGTCATCTCCTCCTGGAACTTAGCTGTACCCAAATCTCACCATCATATTCTGTAATACTGTAATTCCTCTGCCCCCTTATCTCTGGACTGTTGAATTTCTCTTTAGCTTTCAAAACTCAATTCAGATGCAGCCTCTTTCATGAAGCTTTCTCTGATCATTCTCAGAACTTTGTGGGCACTAACTAAGCTGTGAATTATACTATGCCATAGGAGTTTGGTAGGAAGAGAATTAGCATATGGTGATAAGACCATTTAAGCTATAGGCAATATAAATGTCAATACTTCTGTGAGGTATATTCTATTTAGCATTAAAATTCTTATATATTATTTATCTTCACTATTGGGCTATGAGCTCCTTGAGGCTAGATATTATGTCTTATTCACTTTTGATCCAGACCAATGTGCCTAGTACATAAGTTATTTAACAGAGATTTATTGTTGTTGAACTCTCCCTTAAACATCATAACTAGTTGTTTCACTCCTTAAAGAAACAACTGAGCATCTGGAAAGTGCCCTTCACCTGGAGTCAAGGGACATCTACGTTTCTACACTAACTAGTTGTGTGACTTAGACTAAAAGAAAATCTCTCCGACCCAAAGCAAGTCAGTGCTAAAGTAATAAATCCATGGGGTGGCTAGGTGGTACAGTGAATAGAGGACCAAGCCATGGAGTCAGTAAGACATGAGTTAAATTCTGCCTCAGACACAACACTTACTTAGTGACCTTGTGCAAGTCACTTAACCACAAGCAAAAAGCAAAAAATAAAAAATACAATTGAAAATGAAGTAACAAATCCTGGGATTACTACAGAATAGGAAACTTCCGTACAGGAAAAGATAATTTAAAGGCCCACTGATAGTATTAATATTTCTTTAAGTAGGATGGTAGGATGGAACCAAATGGCAGGGCAAACAGAACAGGTGACAAAAGGATAAGTAGGAGCAGAGGTTAGTTTACTTGGGGAACAACTCTATTTAAATCCCATATCTTCTCTCTTTCCCATAGGGTTATTCAGAAAGAGGGCAAATCTGATCTCAAGGTTATCCAAGAGGTGGTAAATAAGTCCTAGTCCTAGCCTTGACCCTGACCCTGGTCCTTGGCATACATACCCCACCTCATGCTGGCAATAGTGATCCTTCTTCAAAACATTTTTAATCTAGGAAAGGGGACACTATGACTGACTGACATGGAAAGTGTCCCACCACTGAGAGGGAGAGACAGACAGACAAGCACAGAGAAAGAGAGATGAGTGTATGCATGCAGGCATAGAGCATTTATGAAGTGTTTACAATTTACTGTATAAAGTGCTTGGCATACAGAAAAATACAGACACTTTATATGGGGAATCATAGATGGTCTCATAGATAGGTTCTTCTAGACATTCCCTGGCCTCAAGAAATTTATATTCTAATTGGGAAAGTGAGCTCATAAAGAGGAGCTAGAAAGCAGATGAGTTGGAGAGAAACCTGGAAATGAGCAAGATATGGCTAAAACAGGTGTATCAAATGCCAAGTAGGTTTCAGAGGATGAAGTCCAATTTTCTGATGGGGAAGAATTGTAGAGGTGATGATAAGGCAGTGATGGCAAGGCTGGAGATGTTTGGGCGCAAAGCATCAAAGTTAGAGGATAAAGTATGTAGGAATAAGGAAGGGAACCACAGCCCCAATTGGATGACCATACTGTCTACATCCTGTGAGTTATTTTCCTGAAAGTTTTGTCCTCCCTGCCTTGGCCTTCTCCAAATTTCCCTGTATAACTGAGGCTGAGTAGAATTGGGAATAAAATGTGATGATGTACCATTGTGTGAGCTGAAGGTGACAAGATAAAAACCTGAATGCCATGATACCAAGAACATAATAAAAAAAATTTGCCTAGAACTTTTGAACACACACACACAGACACACACACACAAAAGCCTGGGTACTAACAAATCCAAAGAATCCACAAACCACTTCCAGGAAAGCAAACAAACAAGTGAAAACTTATTCTGCAAACTCCAAGATATATAGTGATTGACAACAAGGATAGATTTTGTAAGAGACCAGGAAAAAGATCTTCAAATATAAATGAAAGGAAATTCAAATGAGGCAAGACTATTTCATGTGTATAAGAATCCACAGAAGGGAATGGAATGTGCTCCATAAAGGAGCTAAAGATACCACAAAAGATGATCTGTTTTGCAACTAATTAAGTGCCTGACACCTGAATGAAAAAAATGAAAAAAGCATGCAACCATCACTTATTTCGTGCCAAGCTCTGTACTAAATATGTGGTTAAGAATAATCTGCTCAACACATGCATGATCTCAGTAGCTAAGGGTCCAAGTGAAATTTGACAGGGTTATCTAAGGGGAGATTCCATTGCTGGTCCCAGGAAAGAATTGCTGCGTTTTTTTTTCTTTTTGCTTTTTGGAGGGCAGTTGAGGTTAAGTGACTTGCCCAAGGTCACACGACTAGTTTTGTGTGTGTGTGTGTGTATGTGTGTGTGTGTGTTAAGTGTCTGATCCAGATTTGAACTCAGGTCCTCCTGACTCCAGGGCCAGTGCTCTATTCACTGTGCCACCTAGCCGCCCCAGTTCCTGCATTTTTAATGGAAAAATCCTATGGGCTCTCAGCTAGAAAAGCATGGCAAACCTGCTTTTCCTGGGGACAAGCTATCCCAGTACTTCAGCAGAATCTGAAACAGGATTCATTATGCTTATCTAAGGAGTATCCAGCATAAACTATGAGCCTGAGAGGAGAATCCCCAGTAAGTGCAATATAATAATACCATGGGAACAAGTCTCTATACATTTCTTGGAAAAACAGATGTATGAGTTGCTCCTCTTTGTATATGTACTAGCCACACACATTCCTTGCATGTGTCGTTCTCCACCTGTATGCCCCAGCCATGTGTTCTGTATGACCGTTCTTCTCATTGATCTTTTGCATGTTTGTGGTAAAGTGAGTTCTATGTTTTGGGAAAAAATCCTTAATGCTTCAAATGTCACTATTTTTTCTATTCAGCCATTTAATTAAATGATTTTTCTTTTAATTTGTGACTTATGGATGACTATTAAAGGTAAATATATTGCTCAGTACATGAGTTATTCCTTTAGGACATTCAGATCCAGAGAGGACCTTAAACCTAGGTTAGCCTTTCCTTGAGGAGCTCATTTTCGGTTTGTGAAGTGTTCTTAAGTTCTATATGCCTATAAAATGATTTTAGATCTTAAAGCTATATTTAATATATATGTATATATTTATACACATATATGCAAATATATCATTATTTAAGTTGTTAGATACTTCTAAAACAGTCAAAATTCTTTATATGGGTTACACATTCTATTTAAAATTTTCAGTGACACATTGAAATTATTTTAACTTGAATTCAATTAAAATAATTTTAAACATCTACAATTTGAAAGATATTATTTTATACAGTGGGAGTACAAAACTGGAATTTTAAAATATCTCTACCCTTAAGTAGTTTATGTCCTTTATCCTTTATGTATTCTGAACTGTGAAAAAAAGACTCATATATTTGTAATTTTTTTCTTGATGGTCCTAAGATTAAATAATATCCTTAATAACGAGCACCAGTTTATCAAAATTTGGAGATGTGATTTGAAAATGAAAATTCTATTAAAATTATAATCAATTCACCAAATGCCATGTTGTAGACTAAATTTTTACTCCAGTTGTAAAGACCATGAGCAAATTTAAGAGGACAAATTAAAATCCTGAATTCATATAACGAAATAAGAATTAAGCAACTGTTTTCCATAGATATCATCATTAAAAAGCTTAGATATGTCTACTTCCTTCAACCTTCTCCTCCAACCTTATCTCTACAGCCTTCAACCTAACTCCTACAACCTTCCTAATGCCGCAACCCTTTAATACAGTTCCTCATTTTGTGGTGACCCCCAACCATAAAATAATTTTTGTTGCTACTTCATAACTGTAATTTTGCTACTGTTATGAATTGTATGTAAACATCTGATATGCAGGATGTATTTTCATTGTTACAAATTGAATATAACCCACAGGTTGAGAACCGCTGGTCTACTTGGATTTAAAAATGCAACCAAATTTTAGAGCAAAGATAATTGGGGAACTCCAAGTAATGCATAGGAATTGAATGAACAAACAGGTGTTAAAATGAATTGTCATGGAGAGAAGAGAAAACCACAAAAGTCAGAGAAGAGTTTACTGTACACCATCTGCTGACATGAGAAGTCATCAAAAGGTATGTTATATGGTGCATGCCTAAAATAGAGGTTAAGTACAGTCAGGGAAAAGAATGAAGCTATAATGTTTTAAATGCCTGCATACTCTGATTTTTTTTTTGCCTCAAACTTAAAAAAAGATAGAAAAATCTAGAAGTTGCAGCCCTGGGAGAAAATGTTGCTATCTGTGAAATGATTTTGGGGGGTAGGGAAAAATAGATTTGGAAGAGTATTCCCAAATCATGCAAATGAGCATTATCATAAATAGTAAAAGGTGGGTATAATATGGTAGAAATTGCATTGACTCTGGAGTCAGCTAGCATTGGTTCAAATCCTGCCTTTGTAACTTCTTGCCTACATGGCCTGGGAACAAGTTAATTATCATTTCTGGGCCTCATTTTCTTACTTGCAAAATGAAGTGTCTGGATGAGTTGGCCTCTAAGGTACGTTCCATCTATACATCTCTGATCCTGAAAGTCAATAAAATACATAATTATGTGGCAGAATGGAGAGTAAATATCCTTCTCTTTAGAATATATGTGATGAGTAAGGATTAAGTTTGTGATAACTTCCTTGTACCTGGGCTCAGAAAACATGTGTGTATGCCAAAGATGTCTACATCATTCAATCTTTATTGTAGACACTAGAGGTTTCTATCCTATGGACAAATGGAGTAGGTTTAGAGATTTAAAGTCACAAATGACTTTGGTGAACATCTAGTTCAACCCATCTGTTTAAAAAATAAAATTGACACTGAAAGAGATCAAATGAATCGTTTATATCACAAAGGTGGGCAAAAGCCAAAATTCAAAACCTGATCCCGGGACTCTAAATCCAATCCTCCTGCCTTAGTACTACACTCTTTCTTGTTGTTGTTCAGTCATTTCAGTAATGTTTCACCCTTTGTGACCCTATTTGGTGTTTTCTTGGCAAAGATACTAAAGCGGTTTGCCATTTCCTTCTCCTGCTCATTTTACATATGAGGAACTGAGGCAAACATGGTTAAGTGACTTGCCCAGGGTCATACAGCTATTAAGTATCTGAGACCAGATTTGAACTCATATCTTCCTGATTTCAGGCTTGGAACTTTCTCCACTGTACCACCTAGTTGCTCTTCATACTTTCTTTAGTAACTTGTTATTATAACAAGTTCAACATAAAGTGAGAACTGACATAGAATCTCTCTATCAGCCTTACCACATGGTCTGTCCTCTCTATTGAATTATGGAGCATAGGATTTTGAGCTAGAAGATATCTTTTGTTATTAGCTAGATCACCTTCTTTTACAGAGAAGGAAACTGAGTCTCAGGGAGATGAATTGAGTCCAGAAATTTTATTTAATTAGTAAGTGGGAGACCCGGTACCTGAACCAAAGTCAAAAACTCATCAATTTGGCATAGTGGATATAGAATACTGGGAATGGAAATCAGAAAGATTTGAGTCTAAATCTGATCACAGTAGACAAAATGATCAATTTAGTGTAAGATGAGATCAGTCCAAAAAAAATGAAAAAAGGAAAATATATGTATGTCAACAGGGATAGCATAAGTAAGCTTGTTAGAAAAATAACAACCAAAGATTTTTAAAAAAAATATCCAATGCCATATTACCTAAATTATTTAAAAATGAAACCCCAACTTCTTTTACTCAGCATTGTATTCTGGAGGACATATATATATATATATTCTTCTAGAGTGGGTTCAAAATGTTACAGAAATTCCTCATTTAGGATTTCCTTTTTTCACCCTATTCATTATATCGAATTTTAAACATTTCCTATTGTTCTCTAGACATATGGAAAGTTCAGGCATTTTAGGAGACAAATCAAAAGTCAGATATAGAACTGTATTATTCATAATTACCTGGGATGGAGCTTGTCTCATCTCAGAGAAGTGGTTTACTGCCATTTATAAGCTTTTAAAGCTGGTTTAACCTTTAAGCACCACAGCCCAAATCAATTAAGCTTGACTGGATAAGTCCAATAAAATATGGCTACAGTATTAGTCCTCTTCATCGTATCTTTTTATTGAACACAGAGGAAAATCCTGACCACTGTTGATTCAGTGATACAGGGTAGCACTGACACCAAATAACCCATACTTGATAACCACTTACAGACTTTTTTTTTTCTTTTAACCTAGGGTGGAAAGAGTAGAGCAGTGGGGAAGCTGGGGTAAAGGGAAGGAAAAGAGGTGTCAGTGACAGTCCAAATTGATCATTGGTGTAGTGGCACCAGAAAAAGAGGCAGTCCAGTTAGCAACCCTATTGGGCTTAGGGGTGCTAGTAAGTCCTAGAAGACAGCTGCTACAGAAACAGAATTCTGAAGCCAGTGTTTGGGGGTAGCTACTGTATTGCAATGTACTACACTGAAGTGTAGACCATCAGATGGGGCACTACCAGGACTGTGTAGAAAGTATTTCCCAGAGACTTTCCCAGATGCCAATGCTCTTGGGCAAAGTCCTGTTCAACCCATCTTAGTTGTAATTCTGCTACTTGCTATAATGGTTGCACTCTCAGCTATGCCACAAATGGCATAAGGATATGTCACAGTATTGTATTCTGGTCATTTATTCTTACCAATAAGCATCCCTGTAGAAGTATTCCTTCCTCTCTTCTTCTCCCTGATAGTCTTCATTTTTTTGTACATATCCTCAATTTTGTGGTTTCCTCAGTACAAACCCTGACATTCACTTTGCAGCAAGCATTTTGGAATGGAATAACTAGTTCTATGCAGCCCTAGATGGCAGAAACAGAAGCAACGAGTAGATGTTTCAAAGAAAAAAAAAATTGAGCTCAATGTCAAGAAAGTCTTTCTAATGATTACAGATATTCTAAAGTGGAATAAGCTGCCTTGAGAAGTGATGGGTTTCCTCCCTCAGCGGAGGTCTTCCATCAGAGTCTGGATGACTGATTATCCAATGTATTATTAGGGATTCCATTAGACTCTATGGCCACTGATGTCTCTTACAAATCTAGATTATGTAATTTTATAATTTAGTTCCTTAAGAAATGAAGGTTATAAGTCTTTTTTCTAGAATAGATTAAAGGACAGCCGCTGAGGGTGAGATGTACTTGCAGTAGACTTTTCTTTGTTTTGATTTAAAGGAAAATAAAAAGGAAGGTTTGAAACTAAGGAGTATGTGCACCACAGGTAGAATTTGGCAGTAAAATGGTGGGCTATTTCTGACAATACATCATTTGCTCTCTGTTTCCAACATGCTCAGCAGTGGTCTGAAAATTCTCTCTTTGCCACTTTTTTTTCCCTTTGTCATGCTCCATGGGAAAATGATATTGGTTATGTTCAAAGATTCCCTGTGAAAACTACGATTCTGTCATTGACTTGATGTCTCCACTTCAATAAGTGGAGGTTGAGAAAGATAAGGGAAGTCAGATGTCAGATTTCTGCTATTGCAAAGGGCTAAGAAGTCAAGTTAAAGGGGAAAAATCACTAGAGGTAAAATACATGTCTGAACTGAAGTGTAAAATTCAGCAAAGGAGTCAACTTATCCTTACAATGAGATGCTTACTCCTACCTCTTTCTAGACATTCTACTCCTTTTATGGTCTTCCTAAAAATGTTAAAACACAACACATTGAAGTCTAATAATTAATTATGAAACAGAGCATAATAACTATAATTTAGATTTACTGGTTCTATGCCAATCCTGAAAAATAAGAGACAAGAAACTTTTATTTCATTCGAATTCAACTGACCTAACATTCATTACATATCTACTAAATAAAGACCACTCTCCTAGGATCTGGGAGGATTTTTAAAAAGTAAAAGTGTTTTAACAAGACAAAATTGCTTTCCTCTCGGAGATTTTAGTATAGTAGGGAAATATGGTGATAGAGAACCAACCATAATACAAGGTAAAATATGAAATGCCCATTAGAAAGGAATAACCAGTACATTACTAATAGATTAGGAGGTGGGAAAATTATTTCTTTTTATAAGTATCAAGGAAGTTTTCATGGAGGAGAGGACATTGGCTAGGATTTAAAAGAAGAGCAAAAATTCAATAAGTGAAGGGAGATTATTCTTGCTTATGCACAGGGAGTATTCTGAGCAGAGGTATTATGGTAGAAAAAGAGTATATTCAAGGTTAGAGGTGTTAATCAAGTTTGACTGGAACACACAGAACAAAGAGAGGAAGAATATAGACCATGGTAGAGAAAGTAGCATGCTGCTGAATGTTAGAGGACCTCAAATATCAGGGAAAGGAATTTACATTTTACATGACAGGCCTTGGAGAGCCCTGAATTATTGGTAGGCAAGAGAAATGACTCAAGTTTTGTAAGAGAAACAGCAGCATTAAGAAAGCTGCATTAGTAGCTGGGATCGACGGAGAGAGGAGCGTTCCACAGGGCGGCTGAGGTTCCGCTGTAGCTGGACGCTGGTAGAAGCTATTGTGGGTCTTGCGGTTTGAGCGCCCGGAGCTATGCTCTGCGAGAAAGCCATAGAGCTCATCCGTGAACTTCACCGCGCCCCCGAAGGGCAGCTCGCAGCCTTCAATGATGATGGAATCAGGCAAATTCTGGAAGAGATGAAATCTTTGTATGAACAGAACCAGTCTGATGTAAATGAGACTAAATCAGATGGACGAAGTGACTCAATTCCAACAATCAAACTTCGACATAGCTCTTTGCTGAGAAATCGACGTTGCATAGTTGCATATCTGTATTATCGATTGCTTCGGATTAGAGCTCTTAGGTGGGAATATGGCAGTGTCTTGCCTAATGCACTGAGATTTCACATGTCAGCTAAAGAAATAGAATGGTTCAATTGCTATAAAAAGTCTCTTGCTACATACATGAGATGTTTGGGTGGAGATGAAGGATTAGATATTACACAAGATATGAAACCCCCTAAAAGCCTGTACATTGAGGTGCGGTGTCTAAAAAACTATGGAGAGTTTGGAGTTGATGATGGGACTTCAGTTTTATTGAAAAAAAACAGCCAGCATTTCTTGCCTCGATGGAAGTGTGAACAATTAATCAGACAAGGAGTCCTAGAACATGTTCTATCATAGCTGTGTCCTGAAAACTTTGGGAAAACTTTCTTTTTAGAGTAGTGTTGAATCCACTACAAATATCTCTCTGCCCTTCTCCCCTTCATTGTGATCCTAAAAATTATAGATGGACCCTTTTTTGTTTATAATTCCCTCATATATTTTGGCTCCTGATGCTTAGAAAAATGTTGGGAGTTTTTTTTTTCTTCTTAGGAATAAATAGTGACCTTTTGGAAATGAAAAAGAAAAAAGAAAGCTGCATTAGAGGTAAGAGAAAGTGTTTATGTATAAAGGTAGAAAGCTCTATAGAAGGCTCTTTCAATAGTTCTCTTCGGGGAAGAGATGGGTTAAATTGGATCTGTAGTGGGGGAGGGTGATGCTAAAAAGAGAAAAAAGACAGAAATATTAACAAATTTTTAATGTCATTGGGGCTTTTGTCAGAATTTTAAAAATGGGGTAAACAGGCAGAATCAAGAATCTGAAGACTGTAAGGAACTTCAGAAACCTTCCAGTTCAACCCAAACCTTTAAAAAATTTCCCACTACACCTTACCCTTCAACAGATTTTTCATTCATACTTTGCTTGAATAACCATAATAAGAAAATTAAACTCCTTTGCAATAATCTCCTTCCTGACATAGTCCATTCCATTTTTGGATATCTCCATTTAGTGTGTGTATGTTTAATGTTATATATATAACATTAAACATACACACAACATATATGCAGGCAAATATGTATAAACATACATATAAAAGATATGCATACATGCATACATATGTACATCTAAGGTCAAATAGAAAGATTCTAACCACTCTATCAAAATGACAGTTTTTCAAGTATTTGAAGACCATTACTTTATAACCATATACTCAGAGTCTTTTTTTCTAAACTATATATTTCAGTTTCTTTCATCTTGTCCTTATATGGCTTGTACTTGTATTCCTTTACCATTCAACTTTCCTCCATTTAAGTACTTTCTAGTTTTTCAGTGTCCCTAAAACTGAACACAGAATTGCAGATAAGTGAATGATACCAAGGGATGTTTGGGAACACAGCATAGAGAAACTTTTATATCAATGCCAGGACATTTTGAACAGAATTGGAAATGGGCCTTACTTGTTTTTTCAGTCATTTCTTTCAGCTTATGATGTTTCTTGACTAATCTATCATTTGTCATTTTCCAAAAACATCTCTAGGAAACTTAATTTACAAAGATAATCCCTGGTACGGGTTAAGAGAAGTTCAAATCAAGTCTTATCTTCCAGAATAGAAGTGATCTGTTGAGTTTATGTTAAACCTCGATAAGTCAGAATATTAAGGAGAAAATTTGTACTAATTATCCATAGGATTACACAATTGTATTGCTGTGTGGAGAAATAAGAGTGTATTGGGTCAATAGAGGGCAGTCAACCAAGAAAAGGAGTAAGATGTTAAATAGTCCATGTAATCCAGCAGCTTTTAAATTTTTATGGGTGTCATGGACACCTTTAGCAGTCTGGTGAAGACTATACGTCACTTTTTAGAATGATGAATTTTAAACGCATAAAATAAAATATATACAATTATAAAGGAAATTAATTATGTTGAACTAAAGAAATATTTTTTTGCCATTCATGTTCATGAATCCCCTGAAATCTATCACTTTAGGATGCATGGTCCCCAAAATAAAAACACTTGATCTTTTCTGATCCCTTCTTTTTATAGAATCCTAAAGATATATAGTCATTATTCAGGTTGACAGCGCTACTTATTTTCAAAACCAAGACTAAAACTCAGTCATTGGATTTCCTACAGTGCGCTTTTCTATATATGGTATTACTGGGCAAAAATTCCTTTTCTTTTTTGGAGGGGGTAGGTAAGGGCAATTGGGGCTAGGTGACTTACCTAATGTCACATGAAGAGTGTTAAGTGTCTGAGGTTGCATTTGAACTCAGGTCCTCCTGATTCCAGGGCCAGTGCTCTATTCACTGTGCCACTGTACCCACCCCCAAATTGACTTTTAATAGAAGGGCAATTAAAACCCACATCTTGGTTATTATGGGCCTATTGATAAATGGATACAAATAAATGATGAGTTGATTCTTAAGAAAACAAAACTAGATTGCTGTACTTGGAATTTGTTTGATTTTGTCATTATATTTCATTTCCCTGCACATTTCAAACAAACGTTAGTACCATATTTCTATACATGTATTTGCATTTTCTCATTCCACATATGGCCTATATTCAATCCCTATTGAATGCCATAAGATAACTGCATTAATTCTGCAATATTGTTGCTGGCTACACAATTATTAATATTTCCAGATACCACTATTTGTTTTGGGATTTTTCTATGTACTTGTATCTTCGAACCATCTTGCCTCCTGGAAGGCTTATTCAGGTGTGCATCTGGTTGTTTGGTTTGCTTTATTAGCTTCCTCCTTTACACTCCATGTCTCAAAGCTCAGTGCACTGTGCATAGTAGGATTTTGTTGATTGATTGAAACAGAGACTATTCAATAGAAGCTATAATTGTTTATTTAGAAAAGACTTCAGCAAAGGGAGAACAGTATTATCTTTGTAAATAAGATTTTCCTTGGTTAAAGAAAGCTAAGTTGTACATGGTAAATAGGGTATTTGTAAATAAAGACTCAAAGCTTTACAGTATAGCAATAAGATAAAATAGAAAAAAGGAAATGAGAATAGGAAACTTTAAATAGCATACATCATCACTCAAACTTTTACACAAGATTGTTTGTGTTTGCAGAGAAGGAAATGGGAAACTACGCCAGTCTTTGCCAAGAAAACCACAAATAGGGCCACAAAGAGTCAGACATGACTGAAAAATTATTCCACAATAACATTTTTGTCTAATGTTTTCTTCTTAAAATAATAAGATTCTGACTTGGAGGTTACCGTAGAAGTCATCTAGTACAGCCACATAATTTATTCATATATAAAATTATTTAAGTGTCCTTCCCTATTTTATAAACACACACACTGTTACATATGTCATTGTTAAAACATTTCAGTCATGCATGACTCTTTGTGACCCCCTTTGGTGTTTCCTTAAGAAAGATACTGGATTGGTTTGCCATTTCCTCTCTAATTCATTTTACACATGAAGAAACTGAGGCAAACAGTGTTAAGTGACTTGTCCAAGGTCACACAGTTAATACGTGTCTGAGGAAAACACATACACACTCACACATACACACACACACACATGCAAACACACACATAGACTGCTAGGTGTCTTAATGGATATACTTTCAGTCCTGGAATCAGCAGAACCAAGGTCCAAATTCAACTTCAGATACTTACTAGCTGTGTGATCCTGGGGAAATAATTTGACCTCTTTTTGCCTCAGTTTCCTCTTCCATAAAATGGACATACTAATACCACCCACCAGAGAGTTGTTAGGAGGATCAAATTAAATAATTGTAAAGGTCTTAGCACAGTGATGGTTCATAATAAATGATATATAAATATTAGTTACTATTATATGTATCAGTCTCTATGCTAGATGCTCAGGATAAATGAGCAAATTATTTTTTAAGTCCCATTCAAGTAGGAAAAATGAACATATATAGAGATACTTAAAATAAAATAGATTAACAATAATTTTGAAAATCAGGATAGGTTCTTTGTAAGAGGTGAAATCCGACCTGAGTTTTGAGAGGAGCCAAGCGTTACATGAGACAGAGATAAGGAGCAACAAGTGCATTTCAAGCAAGAGTGATGGTCTTTGCAAAGTCATGGAAAAGGAAAGTGAATATGACATTTGGAGGAGAAAGTCAGACAGTTTGTTCAGAACATAGTGTTTTGAACAAAGCCTAGAAAGGTAGACTGAAACCAGATTGTGAAAGGCTTTGGAAACCAAGCAAGATTTGTATTTAATTCTAAAGACAAGAGAAAATAGCTTGAGCCCCTTGGGAATGAGACCAATATTGTTAGACATGTGCTGTAGAAATACAAATTTAGAACTGTGTGGAGGTTTGAAAGAGAGAAGAGAATTGGATGCAGGGATCAGGTGAGAGGTGATGAATGCCTGAAATAAAATGGTGTTGGTCTGAGTGTATAGCTGAGAAAGGAGAAGTTCCAAGAAATTAAGTGGATAATTTATCTAGGACCACAAATTAAATAAAGAGTGGAGTGAGAATTGTTTTTAAATACACTCTTGTTTATTTTGTTAAATATTTCCAAATCACTTGTAATTTTTTACATTAATTTTTTTTAAAACATTAAGTTATAAATTTTTTCCTGCCCCTCCTATACTCCTTGAGAAGTTAAGCTCTGTATCAATTATTCACATGAAATAAGCAGACCATATTTCCATATTAGACATGATGCAAAAGAAAACTCATTAAAAGACAATAAAAATAAAGAAGATGAAAAAAGTATTCTTCAGTCTGCACTTAGCCCATCAGTTATCTCTCTGGAGGTAGATAGCATTTTTTTTAATGTGGCTCCTTTGGAATTTTCTTTGAATACTGTTGCAATTAGAGTACCTAAATGTTTCACATTTTTTCATCATTATGATATTGTTGTTATTGTGAAAAAATACTACCCTTGTTCTGCTCACTTCCCTTTGCATCAGTTAATGTAAAATTTTCCAGCTTTTTCTGAAACCATCTTGGTCATCATTTTTATAGCAAAATAGTGTTCCACCATGATCACTTACAATAATTTGTTCATTCCTTCCACAATTGATGAGTATTTCCTTAATTTCCAATTCATTGCCATTACAAAAAGAGGTTCTATGAATATTTTTGTGCACACAACTCCTTTTCCTTTTTCTTTAATCTCTTTGGGACAAAGACATAATGGTAATATGATGGGGTCAAAGGCTATCCAAAGTTTTATAGACCTTTGGCTATAATTATTCTCCAGAATGGTTGTACCAGTTCACAACTCTAACAACAGTGCATTAGCATCCTTTTTTTCCCCTTGTCCTCTCACATTTATCCTCTATTTTAATTAAACTGTCAGAGCCAAGATATCTTTTTCCTTTTGCTTTTCTTTGATGACAGTGACTCCAAATATTTTAACTATAAATTTATAGTACTGAATCTGTCAAGTAATATTATTTAAATAGAGATTTATTAACATGAAATACTAGATGATAAATCTGCAGAGAATTATCCTTTGCATTCCTTGCCTCCGCACACCCATTTATTAGTTTTTGAGAAATCTGGAATTTTTAATTTCCAAATAGTTTACTATGTAGTACCCCTCTATTGGTCATTAATAGAATCCATCAAGGAATGATATCAGGGGCAAGATGAATCCACCACGTTGTGAGGAATGTTTTGGCCAACTGTATATACATTTTCACAAATATTAAGCTCCTACTGCAAAAGCATCATGCCTAGGGAAGAAAGAAAGTTTAATAAAAAGATATGCTTTCTGTCTTCAAGGAGTTTTCATCATTCTTCTTTGAACACATTTTTTTAAATGCCATCTCCTGAGAATGTACCTTATTTGTCTAGGTGAAAATTGCATAAATGAATTCCAAAGGTCAATATTCCATTTTAACATCTTTGTTTTAAAGAATATTTTAATTAGTGGCTATAATTATCTTTATTATTATTATTACTTAATTTTCAGTGTCTGGGAGTGCTAACACTTAGTCATATGTTTTTAGAAAGGAGACATTATTTTTAACTTATTCTTTGAAATGTTAACTTGAGTTAATTTCACACTTCTTTACTGAGAAGGTTGGCTTCTTGGGCAGCAGACCTCCCATTGAGAACATCTTGCAAAACAAGTATATTAGTTAACCAGGGAGTGTAAGATTCAAGCATAAGACAAGGGAAAGTAATAGGGAAAGGTAAGGGGGAGTAAACATAGGTGTTTATCACCTATATTTTTGTAGCATTTATATAGCACTACCATTAACTGGAATTAGAAAGTTTTGCAGTTCTTTTGGGAATAGGAAAGTGATATCTTAGAGGGAGAAGCTGGTATACATATTGAGGTAAATAACTGGGTACATCTTAAAGGGTTCCACTGTCTCTAATACTGGTATGCTCCAGAAAATTGGAAATTCATGAGTGGATATTGTCAAGGATACAACTGTTCCTGACCTGAGATGCCATAAAATATAGTGGAAAGATCAATGATTCTGGAGTCATAGGTCTCAGGGTCAAATCATCCCTCTGAAACTCACTATTGTACCTGTAGGAAATAGGATATTTCATTTAAACAATCTGGATCTGTTCCATCACTTATTAAATAGGAGAAAGGAACTAATTAGTAAAAAAGGATTTTTTCCAGTTATAGCTATATGAGCCTTCTGACACAGTATGACCAACTGACGTTTTTATATATTGTATGACTAGACCTCTAGAATAGTTGAGGTTAGTATAATAGACTTACCTAAGGAAAACAGGGAAACATGAACTATGGTATAGTGGAAAGAGGATTGGATTTGGGAGTTAGAGGTCCTTGGTTCACATACTAACCCTGGAGTTTGCAACTTGTATAACTGTGGGAAAGTCATATATCTTGGTCTCAGTTTCATGATCTGGAAAATGAAGACTAATTCTGATACACTGTAATGATCACAGTGTAATGGTTACATATGTGATCTCTTATTTGATCCCAACAACAACCCTGTGTGTCAGGTGCTGTTATTATTACCCCAATTTGGTGGTAAGAAAATTCAGGTTAAAAAGATAAATGACTTCCCCAGGGTTACTTTTACAGTTTATCAGCTCAGGTTGAATTAATGTGGTGGACATGCTAGAGCTCTTTCTTTTCTCATAGAGACAGAGGCAGCACCTTCCCCTCATGGGGATTCAAGATCCTAAGGAATTTAGGGAATTTCTCTTAAACTAGATTTCACCACCTTACTCTCAGGTGATAAACAAAATCTGGTTTCCTAGTTGTCTCCAACTTCACTGTCTTCTGCAGGGGCTGGGTATTTCATCCTGCTTTATGACTCTGATAGGTTCTTCTCTGCTCAGGAACCACATTCAGAGAGTGGATCCATTAATTAAGTAATTCTATAGTAAAGCTTTAAAAAAGAAAGAAAAGAAATTTTCCTGTTTCAGGAGAGCTGAGTCCCTACCACAGTGTCAGAAGCTCCCTTTCTTATACTCCAGGACAGTTTCCTTTAAGTCCTTATTCCAAAGGACACCTGACACTTCCTCCAATGATTCCCTGCTATGGCAAAAGCAATCCAAATAAAATCCCAAAATCAATTAAAAGAAAAATAGGCTTAGTTAGAGAGAAAAGCAAGTAAGATCCTATGATCTCTGAAAGTGGAAAAGAATCTCTCAAGAAAACTAAGAACTACAGGTTGATTACTTGGGGGTTCCCAGGCACAGAGACAAAACTTACTCTCTGTAATTATTGGGCATAATGATCTGACAATATGACAAATTGTCTCTAAATGCAGAAAAAGAATAGGGACATTGTTCAACTAGTCATCAACATGCTAGTGATGCAAGCTTTATAGTTCTCGTATTATGTCTAATATCAGTAAGGATTCAGTTAGAAAGAAAGTGCCAATATAAGTATCCAACAAATTAACATATGCAAAAGTTTACAAAATTACCTCACGTGGAACTGGCTAGTGAAGAAACACACAGTAGAAACATGACTTTCTCATTACCCTTATCACTATAATTATTTTGTCAGTTGCACTAAGATCCCACGAAGCAAGGCAGAGAGAATCGAACATTTCAAATAAGGAATCTAACTTGAAGTTCGTGCAAATGCAAAGTGCTTAATTTCATGACAATGCCCCACATGTAATAAGTATGATTCAGGCCACTTTTCAAGTATCAGATAAGCTGCATTTGCCCCTCAGGATTCTAGCAGGACCTTGAATGGTTTAGGAAGCATTTCTTTCTCTACTTCCATTAGTTTGGAATCTCAAAAACTGTGTTCTTTCCCCTCTTCATTACATGCCAGTGAAGAGCATCCCAGTTCCATTTAGTATTTTAATATCAAGAAGTTTTTACAAAGGGACACTTTAAAGATATAGGGAGTGGCAGCTAGGTGTCTTATTGAGTAGAACACCGGCCCTGGAGTCAGGAGAACCTGAGTTTAAATTCAGCCTCAGACACTTGACACACTTACTAGTTGTGTGATCTCAGGCCAGTCACTTAAACCCAATTGACCTCCAAAAAGCAAAAGTAAAAAAATACATAGGAGAAAAAATGAAATTATTCCCTTTCAAACCTTAGGGACACCCTCTTAGCTGAGCTCCCACATGACACTATTTCCACCAACTTCATAACCAGATGTAATACATCACTGTCAACTGAATTCCTGTTACAGCTGGACTGGAGTCTCAAAGGTTATGTCCTTGATCCTTAGAGCATCAATGCTATACTTCCTAGAAAACTGAGACTCTGAAAAACAAAGATGCCTCAGGGCTCCCTAGTCTTTTGAAAATCACAATGTCTGACTCTCAGTGGCAGAGCCAAGATGTCAGAGTATAAGCAGGAAAGTCTGTGAGTTCCCCACACAACCACCTCTAATACATGTAAATTATAACTCTAAACATATTTGAGAGCTACAGAACCCACAAACTAGCAGAGGGAAACAAATCTTCCTCTGAAGGCAGCCTGGCAGGCCAACAGGAAGGATCTGTTGCACCAGGGTTGGAGCCAAGCACAGTCCCATGTGAGCCATGCAAAGTCTAGGGTGGCCCCCACAAGAGGCCCAGAGCAGCCAGAGCAGACTTCAGTAGACTGAATCACCAGCAACTGTGGCAGCTTCAAGATTTTTAAATCCATAAATGCCAAAGAGAATGTAAAAGATCAATGGAGAACTCTGCTGAAACTGAATGATGGAAGAGTGAGGTCCAGACCCTGTCCCCAGGCAAGAGGTAGTGGAGGCACAGATGCTGCAGCTGCTGCCTTGTGGCTTCCTCTGGAGTTCCTGACCTGCAGATCACAGGGGGGCCAAGCAACCATTCAGAGGATAATCACTCTTACTTTGATCTGGATTGTGGTCTTGGGTCGTGATCTTGGGGTATGTGGCCAGTGAGCCAGAGCTTGTGTGGGCTGCAGACAGGGTGGCCTCCTCAGACCTCTAACAAAATTAGTGAAAAACCCGATATATTTGGGGCAAAACTGTCCACTCTGGAAGCAGAATTCTACCATGGCAACGAGCAGAAAAATCAAGTAATAGGCTGGCAAGATGAGCAAACAGAGGAAGTACAATCAGACTAGAGAATCCTTTTTGGAGGGACAAAAAGGGTAAAAACATGGAACCAGGAGAACTCAACAAAGAAAAAACTCCTGAATCAAAACCTTCTAAGAAAAATGTGAATTGGTTCCAGGCTATGGAAGAGCTTAAGAAGGTTTTTGAAAATCAAGCAAGAGCGGGGCGGAGCCAAGATGGCGGCATAGAAGCAGCAAAGGACCACAGCTCCCACACAAACACGCTAAAAAACTCATTAAATGGGACGCTAAACAGATTTTCAAGCTCCAAAACCCTCCATAGGACAGAAAGCACACCTGTTGCTACAGGCAGCGCAGCAGGCGGGGCTCTTCGCAGCAGTCTGGGAGCAGCAGCTGAAACCCCGGCCCGGCTCAGGCCCTGGGGCATCGGGCGGGGAACTGTGGCTATAGGAGAGCAGATCAGCTGCACTGGAGGCACAGTTACCACATTTATCAGGCCAGAAGACAAAAAGGCTAAGAGAAAGGTCAGTGGATTTTGCTAACTGGGGAGGAGAAGAGTGGGTCTGGCCAAACTGCTCCCGGGGCAAGGAGGCAGCGGGAGGCGGCTGTAGCAGCAGGACCGTCTGAGAGCCCCAGCGGCTGCTTCAGAGCCCTCGGCCTGCAGAT